>OY748297.1:7405440-7453559 GCA_963556515.1 Nudaria mundana
AGGGCCACTCTCTATAGTATTGTGCGCTGTGAGAGTGGCCCACAATCGCTAGACGTCGTCACGACTTACCACCAGGCGGGCGACGTCAATTTGACGAACCCAATATAAAATAAAATAAAAAATGAATAGGTATAAATTAATGAAATGAATGAAAAATAAAAAAGTTAATTTAACCATTATTTCTTATATTATATAGTGTCAAAGTAGGTTTAGGTGCGGCGGGGGTGGCCCTTGGGCCACCCCTAAGCCGCCTTTTAATTATTTTACAGTTACTTATTCTGCGTAAGATATATATATTAATTATAATTATAATTATTTATATTATAATTATAAGATATATTAATTATAGTTTGATACGTTTATGCCTTTATAAAGCTATGCTTATAAATTTTATGCTTAAATATGATATGATTATGCTAATTTCATTTATGATCAAGACAAATATGCTAAATTTGTTATGGATAAAAAAATTATGCATAAATATCATTAGTCTAAATTACCATAATAATATGCCAAAATATTATATGGTTATTTTTTTTATGCAAATGGATAGTGAACCGTCATAAAGTGCATTTTAGCGTTGCACCGATGCAAAACTGATATTTAGGTATTCATTGAAAAACATTGTGCCTTCAAATGTCTTTACCAATTTTGATTTATATAAACCAACAAGCTGTCCCGGCGAACTTCGTTCCGCATTCATTTTTCTAATGTTCTGCAATTTATTTTTCTTCCATAAGATCCTTCTCCTGATAATGACGAACACAACACAAAAATAATTAGCGAAATCGGTACAGCCGTTCACGCGTGATGTCGTGACCAATGGAAATTGGGATTCATTTTTATAAATAGAGATATATATACGTAGGTCACACTATAAGTTTTGCGTAACTTAAAAAAGCAACATGTTAAAACCAAAATATTTTGTTTATTGCATTTCAAACCACTCTCCTTTACATTTTAAACATTTAATCATGCGATCGAACCATTTTTTAAAACAGGAGGACCTCAGATCTGAAGGCATGTTTTCTACGTGCTGATTGAACGCTATCACTGCCTCTTCGGAGTTGGTAAAAGTGAAACCTCTCATCAAATCTTTGATTTTGGGGAAAATACAGAAATCACAGGGTGCTAGGTCGGGGCTATGCGCAGGATGGGTGACGAGTTGTACTTTTTCGGAAGCTAAAAATTACTTTGTTTTATTGGCCGTGTGAAGAAGCGTTGTCATGATGTAGGAGAACGCGTCTTTTGGCTCGTCTTTCGCGAACTTTTTCTAACACCCTGGGTAAACATATGGTGGGATACCACTCGGCATTAACACTCTTTTGATCTTCAAGTGCAATTGTACAGATGGGACCCGTAGCTGAGAAAAAAACGCGATCAATTTTATACCAGACGTTTCTCGCCTGCCTCACTTTTGTTGGCTTGTTCTCATCTTCAAAAACCCATTCACAAGATTGCTGTTTTTTTTCGGGTTCAAAACAATAAATCCACTTTTCGTCTCCTGTGACAATGTCATAAACTTCATTAGAATGTCCGTGGTCGTACTTAAGTAGCATCTGTGAGCACCATTCCACGCGAGCCCGCTTCTGCTCCGCTGTCAGGTCATGAGGGATCCAACGACAACAAAGTTTCCAAACTTTCAATTCTTCGGCAAAAATTTTCTGGATTTGACTCATACCAATCCCCAATAGTCCTCGAATTGTCTCATAGGTAATTCGCGGGTTTTCTTCAATTAACCGCTTAACAGTAGCCACATTATTTTCGTTGACGGCAGTTGAAGGCCGCCCTTCACGAAATTCGTCATGTGAAGAAACTCGACCTCTCTCAAATTCAGCAAACCATCGCCTCCCGGTGCTCAAACAAGGTGCTTCTCTCCCAAAAGCATTTTGAAGACGAGCGGCACAGTCTTGCGGAGAGAGAGAACTTTTAAAATCATAAAAAATCATAGCTCTAAAATATTTTCGACTTAATTCCATTTCGTTGCATACGTAGAACTTTGATATGTGATAAAAAAAAATTGACAAATGATTTCCCGCCAATTGTTTTTTTTTATTACTAAGAAGGTTGCAACGTTTAAAAAAATATAACATTCGAAATTCAAATAGTTCCGATTAGCTAGAAGTGCAAAACTTTTAGTGTGCCCCATGTATATTGTTTATTTAATCGAAAATCATTAGGTCTAACGTTTAATATACATATAGAGATAAATAAACAGTATTCAGTGATTACATTATTTGCTTATCATTTATTATTAAAACCATTACTACATATAGGGAGCTGTGAACATCATAGAAAGCGTACCTAAATACAACTTTGCCAAACTATACCAAACATTAAATTTAAAAACGTCTGAGTACGTACATTTTCATGGTCACCCTACTCCATAGAAATGTTGGGTTTTGTTTCGAAAGCTTATAACTCTTCAGGATAACATTTACGAAGTTAAAATTATCGTCACCATAGCGTTTCGTTACCGTCACTAATGTTTAATGCAAGTTTCAAACTCGTAGGAGCTTTCGTCGTCAAAATACAAGTGTAACGTTCAGAAATATGAACCTTGCGCCCATCATATATTTCGAGAATGGTGGTCATAAGATTCAAACTTGGATGTAGCATACTACAGACGACATGTAACGAAATGTGATACCTAACCTAAAAAGAAATAGAAATGCAGTGATTTATGAGTAATTCAAAGACAACTGCTGGGCGCAAGGTGTAAAATCACCCCGTTTCAACATCCAATATCTACAAACCCAAGGCGTCACAAATTTGGAATAAGGTTGAGATATGCGTCACATTTTCGTCACTGGAAGATGCGATACTTACCACGCCGCTTTCAACTTGGGCGCTAGGTTCTGAGGTTAATCTATAACAAGCGGCTCTGAAACTATTGACGTCAGGACCGCTGGTTGCCACCGTGTTCAGAATGAAGGACACAAAATTTCTAAAAGTAGGTACCTATGTTATATGAATAATTGCTTACCACTAATTGCTACAATCACGAATTTAAATTTCTGCTTCATACATACATTAGATAAAAAAATATAGTGTTTATTAAAAATTATACGAAGAAGTGCCTAATAAATTTGAAAAGGCAACAATTTTTTTTATGACTGCGTCTTGTTCAAATCGTGCAGGCGTTCACATCGTATAGGTAATTTTTAATAAACGCTATTTTTTTTTATCTAATGTACCTATGTTTGAAGCAGAAATTTTAATTCGCTATTGTAGCAATTAGTAAGCAATTATTCATAAACATAACTTTTAGAAATTTTGCGTCCTTCATTCTGAATACGGTGGCAACCAGCCATCCTGACGTCAGAATGGCTGGTCAAAAAAATATTGGTATTTCTCCGAATGTATTACCTACCTATATGTAGCAATTATTGAAGAAGTTAAGCAAATATAAGTAATTGGATAGCAATTCCTGAATATAAGTAGTTCCAGAGCCGCTTGTTAAACTGTATTTCTTCCCTTTAGGTAGGTATCTAGATTCAGGAATCTTCTATGCTATGAACGTGAATTGCTTCTTTTGGCAGATTCGGGAAGCCGCCAATGAGTCGATTAGTTTTGTCTATGCGTGGACGTCCTCTAGGTGTGAAGGCTTTACTATCGTCAGGATAAGTAGGTACCTACCTACCTACAGTCCGGCCCAAGACTAGCGTTTACCGCATTAAACCTGACCACCACGCGGCGGCCACACAGGTGGCCAAGGTCCGTTGGGCGACACTGGAAATTCTTTAGTGCGTACCAGAAGCGCTCGGCAATGGACGTAGGCGCTTCAGACCCACGGTACCCCTGGTAGACACGGATTTATATATATATATATATATATATATATATATATATATATATATATATATATATATATATATATATATATATATCAAAATTCACCTTTAATTATTCAAGATTATGAATAACGCAAAACCCAATGCATACCACGAAAATTAAAATGTATACCTACTGCCAGTGACATTCCCCAGCGAACCCCCCTGGAAAATCGTTAAATTATTTTAAAATAAGTTTATACATATTTAGCAAAAAATTCAAGATGGCGGATAATGCAACGGACTGAACACCACGCAAAACTTAATTTAGACTAGAGAATTGCTTCTTTTAATTATTTCCGGGTTTGATCCTTTTTGAGCTGATAGACCGGGCTATCTAGATAAGACCGCATGAAATAAAACAAGATACGGATGGTAAAATATTTTATTAAAATCACCATTAAACACAGTATATTTTTAGTAACATGTATAAAACGAACTTACCTGAAGGTGGAAGGAACTACCGCAGAAAGGTTAGACAGGCAGTCCCCCGACCCCGAAGTTGTTTCATGGAAATAAAATTAAAATGATTAGAAAAAAATGAAAAAGGAGGGACGGCCGCGGCCACTTGTGATTTTTTAATCGTTTCGGTACTAGGTACCTCCCCCAATTCCGAACTGTATGAATGCTTTGAGTGAAGAACGAAGAGCTTTCACAAGACGTTAACTGATGATGACAGTCACACGCTATCCTGAATTCGCACATCCGCTTCTAAATCTATCCCGACAATACCCCTACCTGCAGAGCTGGTTCCTGTTTCCAAGTAATTACGGAATTATCTACCAACCTTTCTCCCGGGTAACATTATAATAATTATTGTATTTTCGCTAATGATAGTTGTGTCGTTTTATCACTTGGTCACTTGAGTACCTATGTGTCTTCAGTTCCTACTCATGTGGTCCATACAGCCTAAATTAAAATTTGAAGTTGTAAACCTTTAAGTTGCCCACTTTGACGTGGGGTGTAAGTTGTAACATGAAAAGAAATGATCTTGCTTGTTGCCTGTAGCCCGGTGCATCATTATTTGTAACGTGTGTAATTCTTTAG
Organism: Nudaria mundana; assembly: GCA_963556515.1. NCBI lineage: Eukaryota > Metazoa > Arthropoda > Insecta > Lepidoptera > Erebidae > Nudaria > Nudaria mundana. The sequence continues at coordinate 7,410,321 of OY748297.1, forward strand.
AAGTAGATAGATATCGAAGATGAGATCATGAGAGCAGTCTGAGAAGTTAGAAATTTGCATACTAGGATTTTACCAGCAGCTATGCAGGGTGGTAAGCCAATCCTTTAATAATCAACCTATAAAATACAAATTTTACAAATACACAAGTATTTCCATGCGACACTACCTACTACAGCTTTAAAGGGCGGAGAATCTCCTCACGGAAAACTTTACGATGGCGACGGACCACAAAACTAAATAACAAATAAAAAAACTGACTCATTATGATAACAAAGATAACATCTAGTAGGGACAGCATCAAACGGATCACAATGAGCATTTTGCGAACTTTAGCGCCAAATAAATAAAACCATTACCGAATTCGAGCACGACGGATGAATAAGGGGTACCTGAACGATGTGGACCACAACACCTGATCCCATCCTCCGGAATAGGTTGCATTTACATTATGAACCAATTAGAATAACAATGCTGCAAATATAATTTGAAATGAAAAACATGACTGTGTGCAAGTCTACATACGGAGAATACCTGCCTAGCTGTTATCCTGTTGACTTTGTTGGTTTCACTTAAGATTGGGGAAACTAAGAAGCATGGAGGTAGGAGTTAGTTAGAATGTGGAGTGAACAGTTGTGCATGCAACTGGGAATAAGGCTTGGATGATTATGAGAACATCTGAAAACATGATAATACCTAAGGACGCGTCACTTTCAATACTTGTGTCTGTACATACCTTGTTACTTACTATAAACATTGTGTGAGAAACAACCATCTACAATAATCACTATAACAAAACTCTAGGGTCACTGTAATTTAAACACTTTACTAACCTGTTATTCTTTATTTCAATTTTAATCTAAATACTCAGATTAATATAATAAATAGGCTTGCCAACAAAACTAAACATCACAGCATGGTGGATACTGCTGTTTTATGTAGATGCTGACAGAAAAATAGAAAGGAATATTTACAGATCTAAAGAAACAACCCTACATTACTGTTGTATTAAAGTTTATTTTACATTATATTTAATTAACCTACTAAGTCCATAATTCTATTCCTATTGCTCACATAACAGCTATTCAGAATTTAATACTGAGTAAGGTCAGGAAATTAAATAATCATGATTAAGTTTTTCATATCAACTACCTGGGACCTCATTCACCTAGCATCTATGACGGATTCTTACAGAGATATCCTAAATTGTACTTAAGTCTTTAAAAGTAATTAATTCTCATGTTACATTGCTATATCCTTAATAATATGTCACGATAAGTACCTAAGTACTATAATAAATAGAAGACTATTCTTACAATCAGTACATATTCAGAGTAATCTAATAATTATTCTTCTAAAAGATAATAGAGAAACACTCCAGCTACATTCTATAGGTGTTCTGACGCCTTCTAGGTGGTCTCGCGGGTGGACCATGTAGAGTAACTAGTGCTCCGGAGCGTACTGCCTACACTAGCACGGTTAACACTGCTTTACTAGTGTACTTAGCACGAAACCTAGAGATTGAAAAAATTCATGATGAAACATACACGATATATAACTATCATTCAAAGGCTAAGGCTACCTTCACAGCATTAATTAGTGAAACTACACAATTTTCAAATAACTAATCAAGGAACTAACATTTCCTATCTTCAATTAATGCTATGTAGTGCACCTATAAAACCTATTTCGAAAAGGAGAGTACTAACACAACTCCCTAAAAGTGAGTGGTGATGTCTGTTATATTGTAATGGAGTGTGTGTGAATGGATGAAGTTGTTTCAATTCAATATACACTTACATTTTAGAATCTCCCTCCTCGACCACCCTGATTACCGCCGTAGTTGTTGCTCCCACCGTAACCGCCGCCGCCGCCGGCACCTTGATTCATATTGTAGGGCTGGGATCTATTGTTGCCACCACCACCACCACCATACTGCTGGCTCCTAGTCGGGCCCCCACTATAATTCTGTTGGTTATAGTTTCCAAAGTCTTGATTGCCCCATCCCCCTCTGCCATTACCACCACCACCACCCCCGTATCCACCTCCTTGGCTACCACCCCAACCTCCCTGGTTGTTGTCCCAAGGGTTGGAATTGTTCCATGCTCCCCCCTGATTGTTACCATAGCCTCCTGTAATATAGATAGTGATTATTACAATAGATTCAAATGAGCTTTTTATTATAGTTAAGACAAAACCTGCAGTAGCTACAATAGTTTACATGTGATAAACTTATCTCCCTATAAGTACATAAGTAAAAATAATTTGCTGTTCCTTTGTTTCCCTAAAACTGATTGGACAGATTCCTAGAAGGTTCAAGGAAGGTTTAAAGCAGTTAGTCTAACCTAAGGTTTGAGGGTGATACATAGTTCACCGGGACAGCTAGGTAATTTAAAAAAAAAATAACTTACCACCATTCCCCCAGCTATCATTCCTGCCTTGGCTTTGTCTGCCACCACCACCCCCTCTCTGTTCACTGCCGTCCTTAGGAAGAGCTTTTTTCACATCTAGTTGTTTCCCATTGATCTTGTGGGGCGCATTCACTAAGATTAGAATAGAAAAATTTATGAACAATAAATTAATGAATAACATTAAGTAAAGAGTTCTTAATGTTTTTACTAATATTCTTGTACATTAATTTGCGTACCAGATCTCCCATTAGATAATGAAGCCTGGTATAGCTAAAATTAATAAGTTTAATATCCACAATTAGAGAAGCCAGTTTATGACACTTGAGTTCACATCTGGGGCAAGATTGTGGAAATATTATTAATAAAAAAATGCAACACTTACAACACACTTTGTCAACAGGATCATAGTCATCAAACTCAACAAAGCCAAAGCCCCGCTTCTTGTTTGTGGCTTTATCGGTGACTATACTGACATTCTGTACAGTTCCAAAATTAGAGAAATATTCCCGAAGTTGGTCTTCGTCATGGTCATCTTTGATCCCACCAATGAACAATTTCTTAACAGTAGCTCCAGCCTCGGGATTTTTGATATCTTGACGTGCTACTGCACGCTTAGTTTCCACAACACTGAAAAGATTATTTACTTTAAACAACCGATAATTTATTTAGTTACATGTTTGAGTAATAATAAAGTTTATAAGTACCTAGTGGAGATAATAGTCGTACAGTACAGACCACTAAATTATCATGTTGACACCACAGAAAATGCCCATGTGTAAAAACTCACGTGGAATTCACCAAGTCATGTCAAATTATTTCTGCAGCATTAAACGATATGAAAGCCATTAAAACCTTTCATATAGCTGGACTGCAGTATTTTCAACATATAATAAGCATTAATACTCACCGGCCGTCAATGCGATGCGGTCTGTTGTTCTGCGCATCATCAACCATGTGGGCTTTCGAATAAGTGATAAATCCAAAACCTCGAGATCTTTTCGTTTTAGGGTCTTTCATTACAACGACGTCGACAATTTCACCCCATTTTTCGAAATGTGATTTTAATGATTCATCTGCAGTTCTGTAGTTAAGCCCTCCAATGAAGATCTTGCGGTGCACCTCAGGTTCATCCTGTAAGTTGGGTGCGGCGTCAACAAAATGGCGGACAAGATTACGATGGAATGGAAAGTTTATCACCACGTTTTATGACCTAATTTACACCACAAACATGAAAAATACCAAATGGCATAGAAAGTTAACATAGAATTACTTCTAAAGAATGGGATATTAACAAGAAAACTTCAAACTTTATGACACAACATTAACAGTAGTGGTAGGTTAGCAAAAATAAAGTTATACTTACAAAACCATCATCACCATTCTGAGGTCTCATCTTGATCCTATAATGAAATATTCTTTATGTAACACAACTAATAAACAGTATCTTTTTGAAAATTCCTTGCAGTCTCGAGTCTTCGAAGTAATGTCACGACCGCTGCAGACCGACGCCACGCCAAAAAGAGAATGAGCATTTCATCTCACTCAATGAAATGAATGAGCAAAGCCAAGCCAAGAAAGAAAAGAACAATAATGAATGAATGAGTAGATAGATAGATTGAGTGAGTGATGGCACTTTGAAGAAAGAGAGCTAGTGTTGCCATTTCGGATTGAAAGCCCCCCATATACAGGACGATTCATCGTTACGATTCATCGCTTTAGACCGATCGAAACGACGGATCTGTAATGTATGTTACGATCGTTAACGATTTACTTGATCGCAGACGACATCGGAGATCGCAACAAAAACCCATGCAATCATGAATATCGTAACGATGAATCGATAGTGTATTGGCTCTTGCGATCAACGATTCGATTTTTGTTCCTTAATTCATTTAAAATATTTAGATGCGAATACTGATATCGCTTTAATAGCCATTTCTTAACCCACACTTTTCTAGGTTTTCTTATTTTCTTCTGTAACATAATCAAAGTTACCGCCACAGACGAGAAAAGAAGTTCGTTTACCATTTTACAGGACAGGACACGTATTGAATTTTTGAGCACGTCTTTATCGTTCCATTTCAAATGTATAAATGATCGATCGTAACGACCAATCGCTTCGTGTATGAGCGGCAACACTACAGATCAATCGTTTCGATCGGTCGGTAGCGATGGATCGCAACGATGAATTGTACCGTATATGGGGGGCTTAAGGGCATCACAAGCGATGAAGATACTATGTATGATATTTTATCTTGATATGCAATATCGCTCACTGAACAAATTGTTTGAACCATCAATCATACACGGTAAAGTTAATATATATTTTCAGTAGCGGACGCCCACAGCTTCGCCCGCTTGCTTGACAAATTATATAGATACCTCCTAAAAAAACCTTCCTCGAGGACCACTATATCAATAAAGGAGAAAACGGCATGAAAATTTTACAAAAGCTATCACTGATTACTTCTAAATTTTTAAATAATTTAGCAGAAAACCATAAAAATTAAGATAAATCTATATGGCAGATATTTTATTTTGCACATACGCCAACAACTCGATAATGACGATATTATGGACATTACATTTCAGTATTGGTGTTGTATTGTTACATTAAAACAGCTGACCTTGACGGCGACGCGCGAGTGAATTTGCTGTAAGAAATTGTAAAATCAGTGTAGGTAGTAGTTTCTAAGGAGTCACAATGTCCCACACAAACTTGTCTCCTTTTTAAATCCTGTTTATCGGAACGGAAGTATACCTACACCATCCAATGAACACACCATCTCAGTTTTAAGTTTCTACGAGCGATACGTTTACGAGAAAAATTCAAAAAAATGTTGAACTTTAACCTTGAATTACTTTTTTAGCAGAAGTCGGATGAATGGGAACTGTTGATATTTGATTTATAATGTACTCAAGACCTGTACCAATTTGCAGCCCTATGCAAATTTAGCAACCTTAAAATTTTCTACTACTCTGTTTACTCTGTTAGTTACCCGATTTGTGATTTTTTTATCGAAATAGATGGGCGGATCGGTAAAATAAAGCTACTTAAGAAACATTTGCTTAACATCAATCAAATAATTTCCCAGTACTAGGGACCTCGTACTATAATGAATGATCGTTTTGTCTGAAACCATTTTGTGTTTGTAATTTATAAACATAATAGAACGTGGGCCGTAGAACGTTGAAAAATATTGATTAACAGCAAGCTCATTTTTCGTAAGTAGCTTTATTTTACCGATTCCTACACCAATATCTAAAAAAGAAATTTTAAATCAGGTAGAGCTAACAGAGTTACCTATCTAGTTAAAATGTTCGGAACAAAATTGTAAGGTTGCATTAATTCGTATAGAGCTGCAAAGTGGTATTAGTAGTATTATTAAGCAGGTATTAAGTACATCATTATAAATCAAATATCAAAAGTTCCCATGCATCGGTCTGACTTGTGCTAAAAAAAGTTATTCATGGTTAAAGTAGGAAATTTTCGCTGTTTTGGATTTTTCACAGTGAATTATATCAAAAAATTGTTTTGTACAAAATTGTAGATAATAAAATAACCTACACAATTAATTACACCTACAAATGCAATGACCTTGCAACTGTTTTCCTAGGAATTACCATTTCTGAGAGATTGTGGTTATTAACGTCCAACAAGTTATAGTCTACAAATAATGCTGGTCCGCTCCTATTAACTCTGTCATGATGTTATATAGCTTATGTTACGCGCTAAAAATATGACGGTTTTACATAAAAATAAAACCGATATGTGCCGAGGTGGAAAACATACAGCATTGTTATATATGAAGAAGCAGGTGTATACTTATCTCTATGTGCGATCTTGCTACCGGAAGCGGAACTACGTTTCCGTGACATTTGACAGATGTCACCACAGTCGCACCAGTAAATTTAGCGCCGCCATTTGAGTTTGTCATAGTCTTCACCAGGAAGAACTGCCTGCTATGCTCTATGTTTTCTTCCTCGGCACATAATATCGGTTTTATTTTTATGTAAAACCGTCATAGTGCCTCTGGAAAACATACAGCATTGTTATATATGAAGATGTGTTTGTTATCTGCTGGTGAGAAATATGGAAAAGACACAACGCTATTCTGATTAAGGATAAAGATAATTAAGTTTTTAGTTATAATTCTTTTAGCTTTAAATTTTGACTATGAAAATAAGAATAGGTACACAATGAGTGCGCATTTATTAATTAATCTATAATTTTAATAGCCTTTAGGTAATTATTAAAATTGGTTTTTTATGTTATGCATGCAGAACCGAATAACTGCTGCTGCCAGAGAGGATGGTGGCATAAGGGGATTGAAAGATAAATTCCGACTTTATTTTCGTTTTTTTATTTTTTTTATTTTATATCACGAAAATAATGATAAGAACGTACAGAAAAATTTCCAGCTACACCATGTTAAAGTTTCCTCTAAGGATTGATATCTGACCATTGGAAACAGGCCACTGTTGTAAGTACTGGAGAAGCGGAAATCACGTTATCATGTAGTACAGTTTGTACCTAATCTCCATTTACAGTACGTGAAGCAGGTTTTATTTTGTTATGAACTGTAATACTGATCTATACAATATATATATCTCTATTATCCATATCTATATTTATAGTAAAATAGATTACTTAAGTCCTTTGCTGCTGTTCTCCTATTTTAACTAGATGCACATATCTATTAGAAGTATTTATCTATTATCAGGTATCAGTTTATTGGCCCCAATTGTGGGTAGGTAATAGAAAAAAAAGGCTGTAGATATTTAAAGCAATAAAAAGAAATCAAAAAAATAAATTTACAACCTACTCCCCCTTTGTAAGGCGGTTGATAAGATTATGAAATCTTTGTAAACTACATATATCGATATTCAATCTAAAACTATTTGTGGATCCCATGTAAATTATGGTACGACACCTTTCGGTTTAGCTACTCCTATGGTCTTAAATGTTTGTTTTATTATGAAATTAGAAAAAGTTTCTTGCTCTTGGGGTTCACAAAAAACCTAACTTTTCTTGTAAAAATAGATGCATAAAATCTGTTGCAATTTCTACTGGTTAGGGCATTTGGGGGTTTTTCAGAGAGTTCGACAAGATATCGAGTAAATAGGTTGTAAGTCACTTCGACAGGTAGTAGTAATAGTTAGTAGGTATTGCTTTGGACTGACTTATTTATGCACCCCCCTCAAAACTTATAGGTTTAATGTTTTACCTGTGGAGGAGAGGATGATGTCACTACAATTATTAGGGTTTCCCGTGAAGAGTTTTAAATGGTTGTTCAATTGCTCTGGGTTTTAAGTTCTCAAACCAGAAAGCTCGAGGTGACTCCTACTAGGTACGTTCTCCAGGCACTGTTCAGATTTGCCAGGACTTGGTCCTCGTTTAGTAGAGGAACATCCATGTTAGAATGTTAGATAAACCCATTTTCAGTTGAGAGCTTTTGTGTATGGCTGTTTATCTGTTTCGATGTCTGTAGTCGATCAGTACGTACTAAGACTGTTTTTCGAGAAGTCCTCGAACCTTACCTCCAAAAGATTTTTTGCAGTCGCTTGAGGTAGAAGTTGCTACTAATTACCAACTTACTTTATTGGTTGTAAATCTCGTCCTCCTCAAAAAGACTTCTGCAGTCGCTTGTGGTAGAAGTTGCCACCAACAAACCTCACATACGCTATAACCGACTAACGCTATTGGTTATTTACCTCGTTCACCTGCAAAAGACTTCCGCAGTCGCTCGAGGTAGAAAATTTACTAGTAAGCCAGCAACTCACAAATGTTGGTGATTACCTCCGTGTAAGCCTGTCCGCTATTTTGTTGTTATATTAGTCTGGCACATGATGTACTGATAAGTGTATGTACTCGCGATAGCTGCTATTTACCAATGCAGCTCATACTTGCTGCAATGCCCATTTCGTTAGTAGTTTGCAAATGGTCTTGGACATTAACTTGCCCTTCAAATGAGCACCCTCAGCCCCTATCCGAAGCGTACGTCGTCGCCAGGAAATGGGTTGCAGGCTCTCTAAAATTAGCACTATGTCGCCACTATATCGTATTTTGGTACAGTTTCTTCAACAGTGAAGTCTGCACCGCGCCACCTGGTTCGCAACGTTTAACTGGCCCAATATACTTCGCAGTACTCTGATGAAATTTCTTGGGGCAACTTTCTACGGCAATGTTCAGGCAGGGTATTCTTCTTGTTAGTGATACTGCCATTGTATTCTTGTACTCTTGTCTGCCAACGACTCTCTACACACTCCAGTCTTGAGTTGGCGATATAATTGACTTCTCATAATTCATTTGCCATCATAGATTTACCAAGTGCTACCCGGCTTCCGCAGCCTGAAAGCATGACTTGGATTGGTCTTCATTGACCATTAGATGCCCAAATAAATTTTCCCCAAGTGCTTCACGGCTTCCGCAGCCTGAAAGCATAACTTGGATTGGTCTTTATTGACCAGTAGGGAGTCGTCTAGATACACTAGAACCCGATACCCACTGCACGCAGTGTCTCAAGCTCCGCTTTCTTATCATCTCAGATAACAAGAAAGCGGATCTCTGCTGCATGATACCAAAGAGAATACAATACTACGTAAGCATGATACGTCTTGTTTGCATCATTCAAGTTTTTTTTTTCTTTTTTATATAAGAGGGTTGCTAGTTGAGATCCGTTGATTGCAAATATCCTAAATTTGTTTGCCTTCTGCGCCTGCCAACAAAGTCTAAAGATCTTTGTATGAAATATAACTATGAATATAATACTTAACAGATATTATATTATATTGTTATATATTATAATAAATGATTTAAAAGGCGCGAGTCCTGTCTTTTTTTCTATTCGCTATTTTTGTTTTACCCGAGAAGGTACTATCCAACATTAAAGCGCAGAATTTCGTTTCGTCTATATAAAATCCTCACAAGAAGGATGTGCATTTATGCAAATGCGGTTATACAAGTGCTGGTTGTATATTTTTGTATGAAATTGCGTTATTTTATTTAATCTTTAATAAATACACCTAACACCTATATACCTACTTTTATGTGTTTACATTCGGCCCTTGGCATCAACTAATTTGCAATGTCTGTCCGGATAATTTAGGAAACAAAGGAGTTTTACTGAAGTTACAGAAATTTAATCAAAAAGGGCCTCTGATTTTATGAGAATGATTATGAGCCTATTCGATTAGATTACAAGCCCGAGTGTAAATGCACTCTTTGCTCTAAGAAACTACTCGTGTCATCGTTAATTCCCTGAGCTGGAAATGCGAGTATAACTGCAACATCCTTTTTATAGCGAATATGCTGCCACGTGGGAGCTGATAGTTCGTGTCAGAACTTCAAAATCAGTTTCACATAATGGTATTGTTATTACACACGATGAGTCCTAGTTACTTAAATAAATAAATGAATTCTAACCCTAACTCCAGGCGCACACTAGGCGACACGCGACAGCGACAGCTCGGCGTCTAGACGCGGCGACAGGCTGCGGCTGTCAATTTCATATATATTGTTCAAAGCTTCGCACACTTGGCGACAGAGTCGCGGAGTCGCGACGACAAGCTAGGTGAGTCGCGCGCGCTCGCTACTTGTCGCCGCGTCTAGACGCCGAGCTGTCGCTGTCGCGTGTCGCCTAGTGTGCGCCTTTTTTTTTTTTTAATTCCGCTGCCCGAGGCCTCGGCCGCTCTAACGTCCGTTGCCGGGCGTCTCTCGTTACAAGCAGAACGTATTTCCAGTGGCGCCCGGCGGACTTTGACCACCTCTGCGTGGGTTGGGTCGGGATGAGAATCCCGCGTCGTTGGGGTAGGGTTTTATCCCGCGTCAGTGAGTGAATCTGGTTGCGTGCTATGGGGCAAAGGCCCCGCAGCACGCAACTCTTCTAGCCTGCTTCTGTAAGGACGACGCCCTGATCATGACCTGACTACGGAACTCAGCGGGGAGGGTACGCTCCCTCTCCCTCTCGGCCGCCTCCTTCGCGAGCACGACTTGCTCGCAGAAGGACACGGCCGCGTTCCACCTACTCCAACCCTAGTGTGCGCCTGGGGTAAATCGACGGGTTTGTCAAAACTTCACTGTTGACAGATTCACTGACTGCTCAAATACGTGTTCCCTGATTATACTCAGGTTAGGTATACACATAATATACATAACTTGAGGTTCTGAATGATTACGGCAATATCCGTCGGTAATGGCCCATTGTGGTAACTAAGAAAGAGCAATGGGATTACTTTATGTCCCTTGTTTAGTTGGTCGATTCAAATCTTGTTATTACGCAATAATGTGAAGAGCTTCAATAGCAAAATAAAACAAAAAAACGAACAGAACCATGACACTATTTTACTCTTCTTTCTAGTTGCTTGGCTTGTTTTTTGTCTATGGTCTTGATTTTGGATTTTTGATTGGATTGGATTATTGGATAATTATTTTCTTCAGTCTTCGCTTGTATTGCTAGTATTTCACAGTATTTCAAAGATTAGCTTATCCTTTGTATTGTATTGTATGAATTCAGATACAATTTTTATAAAGTTAGAACGCATTTAGTTACTTATACGTAGTTAGTACTGCTGTTTCAGTAGAAGTGAATATAGAACTTGACAAGATGAAACCTGGTGGCGGCGATGACTATGTAAGTTTAAAAGATATACCTACGTTATGTTATTAGACTGTATTTATTCATACATATTGTGCATTCAAATCCTATATTGGATAGGCAGTTTAGTAGTTGCAATAGTAAAAAGGTTAAAGCGAGTAGAAATTGTCACCGTGGCACGCCTGCCATTGTGTTTTTCTGTCGTGACGTTGGACATGAGGATAATCGAAATATAGAATTATGTACTATTGTAGTGTAAAGCTTTGATTTCCTAGGTAAGCGTTGCCGTCCCATGCCTGGCGGTCGCAACACAGCGGCGAATTGACGTCACCAGAAAGTTGTCCGAGTAAACAAATTGGCTCGGTTTTCTAGAGAGGTGAATGACACCGTTGTTTACATAGAAAACTTACTGATGACTTCAGACAGTGAGATCTTCAGTCCTAGGAGACCTGACTATTCTATTACTGACTCTGGCGTTATTACTAGCAAAGTGTGGGTGTGTAATGCACCTCTACCTACCCCTGCGGGATATAAACGTGATGTACCTTTCGTTTCAGGACGAACCAGAGCATCTTCGCAAGCTTTTTATTGGTGGCCTTGATTACCGAACAAATGATACATCCTTAAAAGAATTTTATGAGCAATGGGGTGAAATAGTGGATGTAGTTGTCATGAAAGATCCTCAGACAAAACGGTCAAGAGGATTTGGTTTTATTACATACTCGAGGGCTCATATGGTAGATGATGCCCAGAAAAATAGGCCACATAAAATAGATGGCAGGTAAATAACTCATGTCATTTTTCCAAAGGTAAAAATATACAGGGTGCTGAGTCCATGCAAAACCTGTGCTCTTGATGTGGAGTTGCAGAAATTAGTTGGTAAGGTGCCCTGTTAACATCTTTGGGGCTCAAGTCATACTCGCTTGCCAGTGCACTTGTAAAATTACAAGGCTCTGGCATGTTTAAGTAAAGTGGCCATAAATATGTGGTACCAACAATGTGTCACATGTAGTGTGCTAGAGGTTTTGGTTAAGTAAAAATATACACAGAATACTCTCTTATTTAAATGTTATGTTGAGCCTTGATGCTTTGATAAAATGAAAACTGGTTTTCAAGAAGTGGTTAACGCTGATTTTATTGGGTCCAGAAAGTTATGTTGTTATGTACAGTTCAATACTGTAGTTATTTCTTATGATGCTATAAAACATTTTCACAACGAAACATCCAATTAAACCTTGTTGAATTTAATTTTTATATATTTTTTTATGTATATATACTAGCTGTCCTTACGAACTTCGTTCTGCATAAAGGCTTATTCAAACATAGGCGGTATTCGCTACCGTCTGCGGCAGAGAAAACCGAGTGGGTATGTGGTAATACTACTGTTCACACCAAAGCGGATTTCGTTATCTTTGTGGGTAGAATATCGCGTGAGTTTTGCTCACGAAAATATGAACTTTTCCGCAGTTAGTCATTTCTGTGTGGCCAAAGAATATACACGTCAGTCACGCTGTAATTGCTGCAGAGCATCTGATAGAGGGATGGATATCGATGAAGAGGAAGTTTTACTTTTATTAGCTTTAATTGACTCCCGCGGTTGTCTATTGTTTGCCCGAAAATTATATGCCATAATCATCATATTCCCGAATTTCGTTTGCCCGAATGTTTTGTTTGCCCTAAAAGACATAATATGACATACCTACTTTTAATTGCCCGAAACTTAGATACCATAAGATACGAGTGCCATACGTATTGTTTTTCATATTTTTAATTGCCAAAATAATTATTAGATGTAATATTTAAAAACCATAATAAATATTAGATATAATATTTAAATGCCATAATAATTATTAGACATAATATTTAAACGCAATAATAATCATTACACATGATATTTAAGCGCCATAAAAAATTGTTTTCGAATCTTCTTCCAAACTATGCATTTGCTTTGTTCTGACCTAACCTAAACCTCAATGTCGATGGCAAATGATGTTATGGCATGTGATAATTAGGGCTATGATTAACTGGGTAAATACCACCGCAACTACCAGAGGCGTCCGGCAATGGACGCAGTATGGCCACATCAAGGCTTTAAAAAAAGGGCTATGATTATGACAAATGATTGTGGCACTTCGCCGGCCGCTATTATTATTATTTCCAACGGGGACGCCGGCCGCTATTATTATTATTTCCAACGGGGACGCCGGCAGCCGGACGGAAGATCCACCCGCGACTCTTGCAGGCCATTTCGTCCATTTCCCCAGTTCTCCCCTTGGGGAGACACTAACGTGACACGTGCCGCTAACGTGGCACGCTCGCTTCGCTCGCTCGGCTCGTGCGTTGTCTTTCAAGTTCAGGATCAGCTGCTCTCGAGATTTGCGCTTAGCAACACATTCAGTGATTCATTTTTATATTATGGAAGATAGATAATATAGATATGAATTAAAAGTTCACTTTATCTTTTCAGGGTAGTGGAACCCAAAAGGGCAGTGCCCAGGGAAGAGATAAAACGTCCAGATGCTGCCGCAACAGTTAAAAAACTGTTTGTTGGGGGGTTGAAAGACCAAATTGAAGAGGAAGACTTGAGAGAATACTTCAGTACTTTTGGCACTATCTTAACAGTTAGTTTAGTAACTGACAAGGAGACAGGAAAAAAAAGAGGCTTTGGTTTTGTTGAGTTTGATGACTACGATCCTGTGGATAGAGTGTGTTGTAAGTATTTTTATAATTTTTAGTTAAGTCACTTAAGTATAGCAAGCAACAGCTTTTTGAATTGTTGGCTCTTATTTTATTTGATAGCAAGGATATATAGGCTTTATGAAGTAGCTTAAAAAATAAATAGGTAAAACTTTCCAGTTGGAAAAATCCCATAATGCAAGTGTAACCTTTGGATGTATGAGATCCGCCCTCATACGCGCCGCGCGTGGTATAGATTTCTCATTCCCAAGTTCCACGGAAAACCATCACCGAAATAATAGCACTTAGGGATAATGTAGCTACATAGTAATATAATGGTGAAAGTATTTTCAAAATCGGTTCAGTAGTTCTAATACAATATTTTTTTTTCCTTTTCCGCGGAGCTGTGGACGTCAGCTAGTGTCTTATGTTTGTGAATTTTGCAATTTGTAGCGGAACCAAACCACAAAGTGAAAGGTCAACGACTGGATGTTAAGAAGGCTCTATCTAAGTCTGAAATGGCGGGAGGTGGCGGCAACGGCGGCGGCGGCGGGGGAGGAGGTGCTCGTCGGGGAGGGGGAGGTGGGGGCGGTCGCTCGGGGGGAGGGGGAGGTTGGGGCAATAGGCAGAACCAGGATTGGAATAATTCTGGTACGTATTATCTCACTGTCACTGGAAGTCCAAATTAAGGGTGCGGGTTTTGCGTGATGATCTCTTCTAGGAACGGCAACCCCAGCAGGTAGTGCAGAGAGACCTTCGAGTATGGAGGTCACTAGTATAAATTGACGGCACTTCTTACTCTAGAACTCTCTCTCAAATGTAACTTCATAATGTGTAGGGATTACACCAAGACTTTTGGGACTCAAATTCTTTATCTGTGTGTCCTCTACTGAGTAAGTACATATCCTGAAGTCGCCTCTAGCTAAAAGTAGGGGACCTAACAAAATGGCTGTTGATTTTTGGACTTAAGTCATAGGGAACTAAATTGGTGTTTGGATCATGAATAAGGCAGCTCTACGGATACAATTGAAAAGTTTTATGTATCTGTATTGATATGGGAAACCCATATAAAGCAAATTATGCTAGTTCTATGTGTTTAAATAACTACAGCATTCTCATATTATAAGACATTCTTGTCGTTGTGGCTGTCGATAGACTATAATGCCTTGTCACTGTCTTTGGATTGTGTCTGACAGGCATCTAGCATCTGCAGGAGCACCACATGCAGGTGTGGGCCCCTTAGCATCATAAAGAATAGACAAATTGAATTCATTGCCAGCGACTGGACATTTTTCATACATAATTATGACATCAGATCTATTGCAAACTCCTTGTACTAAACATCTCAATTGTTCTTCTCAGATGGAGGTGGATATAGCACAGGATATGGCCAAGGCGGATGGGGAAACCAGAGTCCGTGGGAGTCCAATACCGGAGGCAACTGGGGCAACCAGGGCTATGGTGACCAAGGTGGTTGGAACCAGGCGAATAACTTCGGAGCTGGTTACCAGCAGGGCTACAGTGCAGGTCCTGTGAGACCTAATTACAATACTGCACGTGCTCAGCCTTACAATAACACAGGTTAGATTTGTGTTATTCTTTGATTTTCTTTCTTTGCTTAATTTGGTGCTGTAGCAATTTTTGAGACCCTGCAGCTAGCATTAGAAAGAACTGGCCTTCTATAGGATATTATTGAGCATTTTATTATTTTTTACACCACAGCTGATATCCACGTCTTGGCATGCATGTTATAGTTTTCTCGTTCCTATGGACACATGGTTGGGATGAAAAGTAGCATATTGCAGTCAGGGATAATGTAGCTACATATTAGTTGGTGAAATATAGTATATATTCTTGAGCATGAAAACTTTCATTGCATGATCTGTGCCTTCGCACCGCTTTCAAACCGCTCTAGTGTGATATAAGGGTTTTAGTGCCATAGGTGGTTGAAAATAAAAATAAATGTGTATGTAGGCGGCGCGGCTGGTGGGGGCTACCAGGTGGGCAATGGCGGCAACAACGGGGCAGGTGGGTACAACATGGGCAATGTTGCCCAACCCGCCAACCAACGTCGCTTCTAGCCAGCTCCCACACCCCACTGGCTTCTTGTAAGTATACTTGTCTTACCTTTACCTATACAACACTAGCAAATACCCCCCAGCTTCACCTGCGTGGGTAGTAATTTTCTAGTGATGGTGACATTTTGTTTGAAAAATCATCTATCAGCTATTAGGATGTCAATTTTTTTCAAATATTGAGTCATTTTAGTATTATTATTCAAAACACTTGTATCATTCAATACAGTTGTATTCTACTGGACCAGTTGGTCCACACTTGTGGTGAGTTATCATCACTGCCAAGTCGTTTTGATATTGTATATGTAAATGATCCGTCATATCGACTTGAGTCTAATTAAGTGCAAAGCTAGCTACACTCTGAAGTGGTCACTCATTAACGATACAAATAATATAAAATCAAAAACATACATACTGTGATACATATTAATTTAATTGCAACTTGTATTTTTTTCAAATGTTCTGTGAATCATCAAAAAAAAGGTCTGTGATTCATCAGAACTTAATACAAGATTGAATACCCATTTCTACAATTTTAATCAACGAAATTGCTGTTTTATCGACAGTTATTCATAATTTTTTACACTGTGGCCCCCCAGTTCCATGAGTTCATAGCATGAGCAGTAATTATTGATAACGAAAGACGTCACATTGCACTTTATTCGATACTCAAATAATTATCGATTTAATAAATATCCAGCACCTACCTACTGGTTTTAGATGGTGACCTTTGTGTCACCTTCAGATATAACTGTGACAATAACTTACCCAGTCAGTTCTATTAAAACACGTCCAACATTGACACAAAAACCGACTTCAAAGTACTGGAATGGGACCAAATAATTGTTAGAATGGGACCACTCGAGAAGCAGTAGCTTTCGTTACAAACATTAAATAAATCAGTTAAATTGAGAACCTCTTCCTTTTTTGCTGTTAAAAACAGCAGTTTTACAGAGTACCTATACTTAGATTATTATATCTATGGTGTTTAACAATATTTCTTTACAGCTTAACTATTAAGTCGTTGATGAACAGAATATGTACGCACAATAAAGGTTCGCATCCACTAGGTGAATGGAACTAGGATGGCATATTTGATACATAGCAGTTCCTTTTTGGTTTTCTTAATTGGCTCTAATATCCTAACTATTTAATGATAAAAAAAGCATTTCTCTAAATTTTTTTATAACGTTTAAATATCCAACTGCATAGGTTCCTTCCTACACACAGTGCCGCGGTGCACCCGCGGCTTAGAATGCCGCCGGGATGGCCGCCCGCAACTTGGAAGGTCAATTCGCTCCTAACTTTCACATGGTAGTGCTCTGTGTGTGCGGCTATTTGAGGCAAACGCCCGGCAAAAGCCAGCAGCACGTGCCGCGCGGCAATAGCCGGCGGGTTGTGCCGCCGACACTGTGTGTAGGAGCCCTAAAATTGAATAAAAGATACTAATCAAATAATGAACATCCTGCTTACAAATTCTATAGTGTGGATGTTGTAATGTATATAGTGTGTACTTATGAAAGTTTTTTAATACGTAGGTCTCAAGTTGCGCTTAGATGAAGCTAGGCAGGCAGACAATAGAGTAGAGACGAGGTAGGCCAGGAGCTAGCTAGTGAGGGACAAGTGGACTTAGTGAAGCAACTGCATTACATAGTCAGTTAACGATTTCTTTCCTCTTTCATTAAGGATTTTCCACAACAAGGTACTGTGTAGGCACTAGTTTTCTTTTTCTATTAATTTTATTAGTCGTTTAGCACTCGATCACAGTTTTTACATTTTCAAATATCACATTTTTAAGGTTACTGCATATCTTAATGTGGTTTAACATGACGGATGATAATTTTCTAAAACTTAACTTGTAATTTATATTATGTCATGGGTTTTCTGTAAGTGATAGGCACTGAACCAAAATGCAAAAGGCAAATAAACTCATTTTAATTTGTCATTTATCATAATGACACCTTATCAGATATTGATTGATAAAATAAAAATGGCAACTGATCAAAATGTAAGATCCGTCTTTTGCTTAGCATCACACTTGTGCTTGAAATATAATTATAATCTCGGCTCGCCTGTCTCTGCGGCGTCCAATCCGTCAGTCAAAAAACCATCCAGTGTGCAGTGACCTTTAATTATGTTTTCACATAGATGTGTTTCACGTTGTATGAAGTTATAGTATACAGTATAGTATGAAGAATATGAAGTAACCAAATCGCGTTTGGTGTTGCTGTAAAAGCTGTGGCTTACAATTATTGACTGTTTGAATTAAAGTCGATAAGCTAGGAGATTTCAATTATTTTCTGTTAATAATATTTTATATTATATCAAAGTTAATAATAATATTTTTGCAATTCGTTCAATTAGATAGAGATAGCTATAACATTCCAAAATGAAGTTAATATTGTTTTATTTTACCAAATTTGTCGTATCATTTATGTATATTAGTGTAGAAACTGTGAAGTATTTTTTACGAAATTCTTGATGTTAAACAATACTGATAATCAAATACATGAAATAGGTGTTAAGTACCCGTGTTATGATCATTGTAGAAGTTTCTATCAATAAATACTGATATTTTAGGTTTTCTGTCTTAAGCTAATATGTATGGAATTTACAGATAATGTATAAGCATTCTTATAATTAGCAGTAATAATACGTGTTTTATTGTTTATTTTAACTAAAAGTAATGTTATGTTCTGTGTGCGAATATTAAATAGATATTGTTTTCCATGGTCTACACGTGGCGAGCTTTCCACCGTGGAGTAGGCCGTGGTAAGTTCACTCTATTTAAAGGATAATAAACAATTCAATATAATACTATATCGTTTATTTTATTTTAACATACCCATAATCATATCTATATACATTAATTATATCTACATACTATTAGGCATGGGCTTGAACATCGGCATCTTTCTCTTTACAATGTCGGTTCCAGCCTATAATATATTCATCATCATCAGTTGCCTCTATTCAACATATTCCTACTGACCTAATCCCCACTGGTAGGGATACTAGGTTTTTTTTTTCCAAATATCCATCCACCGGATATATGGAAAAGAATATTCCATATATCCGGTGGATGGATATTTGGAAAGGGAGATTCCCCTCCGGACACTAGGATCCCACGACGCCGCTCCCATGGGACCCACAGATAACTTTTTCGCCTTTTTACTCCTGCATTAACGGATTTAAAAACTAGGCTCCCAAGACGTCGTTCCCATAGGATCCACAAAAACTTGTATTGCTTCTTGGCTCCTAAGTTAAAGAATTAAAAATTTATTAATCCATATATCCAGTGGATGGATATTTGAAAAAAAAAACCGAATCTACCGATGCGCAATGGTTGGGATTGATGGATTTTATTTCCATTTATCGCTACCAGTAGGGATACCTAAATCTAAGTTTTTCTATGGGTTTTCTTTGTGTTCCTGAATTACTTTTAATAGTACAGAAAGTAAGTCACGAAAATGATTTCAGATTTTTTTTGGGAGCGGCGTGAACCGGTCTTTCTATGAGACTGAGATTCAGAGTAATGTTAATAGTGTGCGTGACGATTGGGTGTCCTAATCGTGAATCGAAAAACTAATGTTATCTAGATTTAGTAGAAGTTGTAAAAAAATTGTACAACGGATTTATAAATTTGTAAAATTATAATTTAAAAAAATATGGCAATTTAAATGAGGTCTCCCAATCCTTACTCAAGGGTACCTATTTCTTGGTGAATCGATGCAAGTAGAAGCTAAATTTTATACTCAATTTTAGTAAAAATATAGATAAACACTTCCCAAAATATTCATCAAGATTAACAAACATTCAAAACTTTTATAAATGTTTTAAATATATCCCTCAATCCTTACTGTATAGATTGAGGGACATGGTGTTTTGAAAAAATGGCTATGTTTTAAATTTATTTTTGCATGAAGATTAAGTAAAAGTTATAAATAGATCACAAAAACTGATGTCATCGGCGGGACCCACGGCCTTTCCCTAACAGGGGGAGTGCTCTGACCAACTGAGCTACGATGACCACTACCGACGACATCGAATTTTTGCTTCATATCATATTCATAATTTCTACATCGCGCTATTAAGGTTAGCGTTGGATCCACCTACCGCAGTTCTACCGAACTGACGGTACCAGTGTATCGTGTTACAACGATATTTAAACACTGAATTTTTAGATGAATCCTTACCAAATCCATATATAGGGAAAGGCCGAGTCGTTTTTGTTTTTTACAAATTATTAGACAATTTTTACTTAATCTTCATGCAAAAATAAATTTAAAACATATAGCCACTTTCAAAACACCATGACCCTCAATCTATACAGTAAGGATTGAGGGATATAGGTACCTATTTAAAACATTTATAAAAGTTTTGGATGTTTGTTAATCTTGATGAATATTTTTGGGAAGTGTTTATCTATATTTTTACTAAAATATGAGTATAAAATTTAGCTTCTACTTGCATCGATTCCCCAAGAAATAGGTACCCTTGAGTAAGGATTGGGAGACCTCATTTAAATTGCCATATTTTTTTACAACTTCTACTAAATCTAGATAACATTAGTTTTTCGATTCACGATTAGGACACCCAATCGTCACGCACACATGTTAATAAGGTCAAGAATCACGACTTACGACGGGTGTATGTTGTGGGATCACTGTCTTGTCCCATTGACTTAGTCCCAGTAAGGGACTGCCTCTTTTTTCTTGTCCCAGTTGTCTCATTGGACTAGTAATACTCGGTAGGGATATATGGAAAAGAAGATTCCATATATCCGGTATATACCGGTAGCGATATTTGGAAAGAAATCCTAGTATCCCTATCAGTGGGGATTAGGTCAGTAGGGATATTTGGAACAGAGGCTCAGTTGTCTCCGATGAATTTTTGCAATCATATAAATATCTGGAAACAAAATGTATATACCTACACCTTAAGAGAAGAACTCAGGAGGGGAATGACGGGTCATACATATTTTCTCCACTGTACCACTGGAGAGGAACCACGGAGCATACCAATTTTACCCGTTCTACCACCAGTGGTATAAACCAGGGGTACAGCGGAGCATAATCCGTTTTAAGCGGACTCCCCTCTTTTTAATATAAATGATATCTATCGATTATTGTGTATTATTGGGCCTAAGGGGCTTTACAACATCTCCAGAGCCCAAGACATGCTCACCTGCACGTGATGCATCTGCTGACAGTCGGACGAGACTCTGGCAACAATACTTCAAGTACCAAAACAGTTATATCCTTGCTCTCGATTACGTTGGACTAAATGTGACTGGCGAAATGTGGGCGTAATTCACGCCTCTGTCTATCTCTTCGGGAATTAAGACGTGATTTTCTGTGAGTATTTTATCTGCCAGTGTTCACTATCAGCCGATTTCAATATTCAATCTCGATCTATTATATGTATTTTGCTATGCTCTGGATTGATAATTGACTGACTTCCTGATTGGACATACAGGGAGTCTATCATCACAACGTCTTATAGCGTTTACTTTGACTTTTTGTATGGAGGTCATAGAACAAAAAGTCAAAATAACATAGAATAAGACTGGTCACCAGGAATTTATTGAAGTTATCAATCCCGGAAAATATGAATTGAGATTGAATATCGAAATCGGCCGTAAACTCCTAATATACTATTAGTACGGTCAACATCTCATAACATTTATTTTATACTTTTATAATAACAAAAGTAATGGTAAGTAAGATGTTAAAACTTTTCAAAATATAATAGCATTATCTTCTCAGAGAGAACAGCAAAATATGAAGCCAGCCCATATTTGCTTTTAAGTATGAATGTACAAATCCTACATCGCGCTAGCGATATTTACACGTTCATACTTAAAAGCAAATATGTTCTGGCTTCATATTTTGCTGTTCTCTCTGAGACAGTCTTGATAATGCCTCGTTTAGAGGTGAAACAATTGTCGACGTTTTATTGTCTTTTATTTTTGCGAAGATAATACTATTATATTTTGAAAAGTTTTAACATCTTACTTACCATTACTTTGTCATGGATTTTCGCCAGGTCGCCTGTTTCCATCCAATATTTGAATAAAAAAGTATTAAGTCTGGTAACAACACAATGATAAATTACAATTTTGTAATTGACTACTTGTCGTTGATTGGCGGTTGATGTACGGGTAAGCAAGGACACGTCGACGGAGGGCAGTACGTTGTGCTCAGCACTGAGGGGAACAAACCTGATGCTGCTAAATTCCTGCAGAACACACATTCGTGGCTATAAAATGAGTAGGTAGATAGCATATCAACGGTGTCGGTGATACCAGAGTCTAATAAGACGTAGATTATGAACTCACCTGTATTGTTGGTCTAATTGCGCTTTTTCAATACGTTTGTCTTTCGCTCTTCGATTTTGAAACCAAATCTTTACTTGCGTTTCGCTTAGGGACAAGGCGGCAGCCAATTCGCACCTAAAATGTAGAAAAAAAAAATGAAAAATCAATCATCAACTCTGTAAGACATCTGCCTGTGGCCACCCCTGCCAGTTCTGACTAAAAAGAACGAAAGAACCGATCCAGTACCTACCTACCGACTTATTAATACCTACTCTATTCCACATATCCCTACTGACCTAATCCCCACTGGTAGGGGGATACTAGGATTTGTTTTTCCAACTATCGCTGTGATATAGGACTATTTGTTTGAATTTTTAGGTACTGAACCCACCTACAGCGAGTGGAAAACAAGTAGGCTCTTAAATAAACGCAAGAGAGAAGACTATGACGAACCTTCTGGCTCTGGCGACGTATTCCCCTCGAGCATACTCCAGTTCAAGTCGTAGTGTCTGGTGAGCGGAGAAGGTAGTCCGTTGTCGTCGAGGGCGACTTTCCTTTCGCCGTCTGCGAGCCACTGGGATAAAAAGTAAAATATTGTGTTAAATATGTACTGGTTACAAAATGTCTTAGATATTGTCTCACATAACTACCCAACATTAAAAATAATGTGGTATGTAATTTACATCTACCAGGGTATAGGATATCAGTATAGGGTATAGGATAGGATATCATCATCTATAGGATATCATCAGCAGGCCTTCATCATCCACCGAGCCTTTTCCCTACGCAGTTGGGGTCGGCTTTCCAGTCTAATTGTGATTCGGCTGAACTTCGATATTTTCCGTGCAGTGACTGCCATCTGACCTTCACAACCCATGGGGGATATCGAAGTTCTGTAGTTAGACCGGTCGGATTTTTGATTTAGGGCTCTACTCCTTACGACTGTCATAGATTTTTTTATGACAACCGGGACCGACGGCTTAACGTGCTCTCCGAGGCACGGAGGGGTCTCAATGTCCTGACCGGCCTGAGTTTATGTTGCTTAACCTTTGCAATGTCTTAACCTTGTCGGTTACCATTAGACCACGAGCATCAGCAGCAGGCCCTAGGGGCCTAAATCGTCGTTACCAGCACGTGGCACTCCTGCTGACAGACGGAAGAGGCTCGGGCAAAAATACCCAAAGTGTCCAGTAATGGCGGTTCTCCCCCTGACCAAAAGAGACTGGCGATGTTTGGGTGCAATGAACGCCGCTGTCCATACCTACGAGGATAATGACGTGATTTGGTTTTCTTTGTTACATTTTGACAATAAGTTATGGCAAATTGTAATACCACAACGGAATTCCGATTTCCACATACCTAATGTACGTATTGTCATGTCATATAGGTATACCTATATCAATATCGGCTCTCCGCAACATCCTACATTGAAAAAGTCGACAGTAAGGATTCCTCATACTTAATTCCGGTGTGTGCTAAGTACAAAACCTATCTGAGCCATGGGAAAACTGTGCTTGTAAGAGCTCCGGTTCTCGTACCTTATGTCCCGGAAGTAACCTATCTCACGGCGTGCGGCGAAACCCTGCGCGACGAGGGTGAATCACAAGAATTTAATCATAATTTTCTATCGAATATTAAAAACTAAGCACACAGTACGGGAAGGGATTGTAGCCCGAGTACGTAGGTTAAACGGGGTTGTACATACTGTAGACTAAGTGTACCTATGTAGGTACCTACAGTCTACAGTCAAACCTACGTTTCATATTGCATAGATACCTACTTACCTACCTACGTTGCTTTGTATTAGAAAGCATTAAAACGGATAGAAAACCTACATACATCCGATTGCGGCACTATATATATCGAGTGGTAGGTAACTACTGACTAAATTAACTTAATTAATAAGTTATTATAAAGTAAAGGTCAAAACTAAAATCACGTGTTCTATTTACTTGTCAACAGATTGTGATTATGCGGATGAACTGGGCTTTTAGCGCTTCCCATACGCCATATGGTCAGTCAGGCGCTTTAGGGGGTGTCTGTTACAATAATGTCCGGTCAATTAGTGATTTGTTCACGACCCGCTGCTCTACCTTCCGGATCCTGTGATTTGTACGTAACATGCGGTTAACAGTGATTTAAAATGATTTAACCTGACTGACATTAACTACTGACCAGTACAGATCTCCGTAGGGGTATTCAGACGTACATTACACTCTTTGCCAGTATTTTTGGGTCCCACGTAATAATAGAATAAAATAGAATATGCTTTATTGTACACCAATACAATACAATAAATATACATACAGAAACTTGTTATCAATTTAGTATGTAGGTACCTACAAATGGCGGCCTTATTACCAAGAGTGATCTCTTACAGGCAACCTTAGGATGGACATAAGTAGACAGAAGTGAAGTTATCGGGCACTAATAGAAAGTTCACAACCACTCTGTAACTCAAACCAGACTTTCAACAACCAGAACAGGTATTAGGTAGGTACATACCACTAAATAGAATCTCTGCTGTCCGAGTGTTATGCTGACCATTACATAAATATATTGGTCACGCCTCTTTCCCATGGGGGTAGGCAGAGACTATGGATATTGGATAGAATCAGGCGTTACCTGGCGAAAATCCATGACAAAGTAATGGTAAGTAAGATGTTCAAACTTTTTAAAAATAATTGCATCATTCTCGCAAACATATAAGACATTAAAACGTCGACAAATGTTTCACCTCAAAACGAGTGAGGATGATGCAATTATTTTAAAAAAGTTTGAACATCTTACTTACCATTACAGAGACTATGGAATTCCACTTGCTACGATCCTGGCATACTTCTTTCGCTTCGTCCACTTTCATAACTATCTTCATGCACGCTCTCTGGTTCTTGGTATTCTTGACCTGGCCTTTTACACCCATTACATACACGTATTAATGCTTTTGAACTTCTCTCTGCGAGCGTTTGGTATCTATGCTCCTATCGTAACTTCACCATTTCGTCTTACTTACAAACCGTTAAAGAGGTGTAGTAGGAAGCAACAACAATAGGTTCATACCTACTAATTGCTCTGCATGAAAACTCCACAATACATTTGTGAGCAATTTTTGTTAGTGAAACTAAACACGTTATTTCTATAAAGATGAAGCAAATAATCTCCTCGCATGTTCGGTATCGTTAGAGTCGAATGCGTGCAAAATTTGTTCAAGTATGGGATAGGTGCCTACTATGTTTCTATTATTACGAAAATCTTTATTGTAGAAACCAACTAATGAGAGACATCACATCAAATATAGTTTAGTAGCTATTAGCAGCGGCAAAGGTAAGTTTATGAATGGTGATCATCACAGATTGTATGCAGGTCTGCTCACTTAGGTATCTATCGATAGGTACCACAGAATAGGTTTTTTATATTACAACGTTATCTAGCCCAAACTAAGCTATAAGCTTGTGCTATGGGATCTAGACAACTGATAAACATATTTATATATTTCTAAATACATACATACCTACAATGCTCCTGTTACATTGCATTACCGGGGTTGACACAATAAAGGAGAGAATTGTACCTACTATGTACCGATACCTATACCTACCTACTATTGGTCGCCCTATAGTCGACTATATTCATAATGTGTAGGACCTATGTTAACACATTGCAAAGGTTAAGCCACATCTAGTCAAGCCGGTCTTAGGATGGGTGACCATTTCCTAAGACATTGAGACCGAGACATTAAGATCCGTACCTCGGAGAGCACGTTAAGCCGTCGCGTCGGTCCGGGTTGTTATACGAACAACTATGGCAGTTGTTAGGGGTAGTTGGAGTCCTAAATCAAAAATCCGACCGGTCTAACTACAGAACTTTGATATCGCCCATGGGTTGTGGAAGTCAGATGGCAGTCGCTTTACGGAAAATATCGAAGTTATGCCGAATCGAAGTTAGACTGGAAAGTCGACCCCAACTGAGTTGGGAAAAGGCTCGGTGAATTATGAATGTGTAGGACCTAAAATTGATCGATTTAGGCACAGAGGAATGCGTTTGTTCTACTCTATGATTTAGTACAAGTACAGTAGGACGCTACCTCATCAATTTAGATAGGTACCTAATTGTATCTGACAAAAAGCATCATCATAAGCTAATAACCTAATCGCGTAAACGAATTGGTGTAATTGAAAAGTAAACATATAACTAAGTACAAAAGGGTGAACGAGATTCGAGACTGAGATTCGTCAGCTGTGCTCCCCTCGTCGCTATGAACCCACGGTGTAATTGGAGCACAATGGTGTATTATCTCACTGAGTGTTGTCACATTTAATCGGTGTGCGGTTAATCGAGTCGAAAGTAAAGAGTTCTATTAACATTATATTAATATGTAGTTGTCTAAAAGTTTTGGTACTTATGGAAACTTTTGAAACGTTATTTTCAACATATACCTACCGACTAGACGCGTTGAAATCTTTTCTATTACATTTAAAACACTCCTAAATTACGATGATAATTACTTAATAAAAAAAAAAAAGTTAAAGTTATTAAGTCAGTCATTACTTAAGAGTGATTTTACGTGTATATGAACTCCCAATAGTTATGTTTAATCAGCTGATTACCGCGGCTTCGTTTTCTCGTTCCCAATCACCAAGGGTGTGCCCTTGGGGATTGGGAACATATAAAAGTAGCCTTAAGAGCGTGTACGCCTACAGCGCGATGTTAAGTTTAGGTAATTCAAACCCACACAGAAGAAGCGCGACACGAGTGTAACTGTGTGTGAAGCGCTGGCGTGCTATAATATATAGTTCCAGTGTAGTTAGTTTGAAAAAAAAAATCATAAATTTATGATTGTTTTTGGTATTCAATTAAAACTTAGTAGTTTATTTTACGGGTACTAGCCGTTTTGCCGAAAAGATTTTGACAAAATTTCATTACCCAAACAAATTTTAGCAACCTTTTTTTATACCATTGCAATATTTCGAATGATTTTAGTACGCATATTTTTATTTGGTCAAATTTTTACTTGGCAAAATATTACCTACCAAGTATAATGTCATTAGGGCATTTTGTCTTCAAATGATTTATTACAGTAAACAATCTTCAGACAATAAACTTATGGTGAAATGATTTGTTAAGACCAAAAATATGGGAAGTAAACAAAATGGGTAGGTTAGGTTAGGTTAAAACTGTGACCTCCTAAGCCAGAAACAACTTGAATTAATAGAAAAAAAGATTGTTTTTAGTAGGTTACCCGGAACTGAACTATTTAGATTAGGTTATTTTTTTCTTTAACACGTTTTTGTCATTGAAGCATTTGACTAAATAGGAAAGGGAGAATTGAAAACTGACTATACTAAATATTTGGCTTATTTGATTTTGCGTAAAAACTGTTATTTCAACTGAAATATTTGATTAAATAAAAAATGTTAAAAGTACTAGTTGATAAACAAGTTATAGTTTAAAAGTTAATTTCCAAAACCTTAGGTTGCGTTAAAAGTTTTTGTGAATAGATTTTTTGCTAAGTAATTATTTGGCAAATGAAATTATGCGAATTTTTTTTTGGGAAGTGAACATTTGCCAATTCCTTTCGGTCAAACAAGGGAGTGGAATTTAGTGTAGCGATTAATGAAAGAAAAAACATCTTTATAAATTCAATTAATATGTCGTAGTTCTCAGCGGCATCGACCTGGACTTTCGTGGGTCTACCATTTTGCTCCTTCGTCATGACATTTTGCATGGTCATACTCAAACTGTTCCCGTTACTCCTTCATCACTTGAGTTTCTTTTACATTGCCTGTAGCGAAACCATAAACCAATAAGCACACAAACCTTGTTATTTTAAAGCAAGCGTTAGTATCATGCAGTAATTAAATAAAAAAATTATGAAAACGAAGGATAAAATAATATCAACGTTTTTAAATAAAATTGTATAGTATGTTAATCGTGTAAATCTATGGCATTGAAATACAATTGAAATTGCCATGGTTAACGGGCTTTTCTGAAATAAAACCTGGCTCAAGTAGACTAATAGTAAAAAGTACCACTAAACACTACAAGCTAAGTCACTTATTAGTATTCAATGTTTTCATGCATCTCAAAGACATTTGCTCTTAGCGTTATTAGGATCCAAATAAAACACCATATTAATATAAGGATGCAAAAGTGTATATTTTAATTAGGCGAAGCCGAGGGTTGAAGCTAGTATAGCATACATATCATATATACCTTTTAGCTCTTGGCTTTTCCAAATTTGTATATTTTTTTCGTTTTCGTTTCTTCGCTAAAAATAACTTTATTTTTATTTCCCATTGCGGTTGAAATATAATTTGTTGAGACTAAAAATATTGTCTGCCATAAAAAAAAATCATATAATATTTTACTTACCAAAGTACCAAGATTTGTCGATGACGCTATAAATGTCTGCTATCCTTATACGCACGGCAAAGGTCAACACAGGTCAATCAGAGCGCCGAGCGACACATCCTCACTCTAGAAAGCCACGCGGCGAACTGATTTGAATAGATTGACGCGCTACGTTATATAATAGTTTTCAAAAATTTATAGAAAATTAATAGTAATAAATTTATTAAAAATTAAAATTAGGTATTTTAAAAAAGATATTGTTCTTTTAAGTTGAACTATTATTATATTGAATTTAATAAGATATATCGGTGAAAAAACCTTTTAAATTTCCTAATATTTCACATTGTTTGAATTTTAATTTCTTGTAATAATATACCTAAATCATAAAATCTTTTCAACTAACTATTTTCCTAAGGATCTTATCGATTGGTTAATATTTTTTGTTAATTAATTTTATCAGTATTTCATATATCAGTATTTCATATATCAGTATTTCATATATTTGCAGCTTCGAAATTGATGCTGAAAGGGTAATTGAGAAAGCCTCCGTTAGGTTATCTTAATAGAATGCACAAATACTGTATAAATCGAAATATTTTCTCTACTAACTATTGAGACTACAAAATTGCCTAAAGTTATTAGTAATTAACATTTTTGTAAGATCACGATATTAACAGGTTTGAAAAGTATTGTTTTTGAGTCAAATTGCGCATAGACGGCGTACACGCTCTTAAGACTCAGGGATAATGTAAAGCTACATAGCCTACTACTAAGTAGGCTACATAGTGAAATATTTTTTTAAATCGGTTCAGTAGCTAGTACATTAACAAACAATCAAATATTTCCTCTTTAGGTATAGTAGATACTATACTATTAGTACTACCGGACGGCTTTGCCCGCATGAAATAGTATAATGTCTAAAACCTTCTACTAGAACCACTCTATCTACAGTCAACAGCCGGTGCAGTAGTTTGAGTTTATCGCGAACAGACAGACGCGGTGTAGGACTTTGTTTTATAATATTACTAGTGGACGCCCGCGGTTTCGCCCGCTAGACAAATTATATACAAAAACCTTCCTCGAGAACCACTCTATACATTGGTGAAAACCGCATAAATCCGTTGCGTAGTTTTAAAGATCTGAGCGTACATACACGGAAGCTACATTGTTTTATCATAATTATGTTAGGATGATGTAGTGATGGATAGAGAGTAGAAGATGTTTCAGGTGAACAGGGCCGTCTTTAGACTATTGGGGGCCCTGGGCATGGTAGGATAATGGGGCCCCTATTTTTTTTAAGTACTTAAAGTCGCATCGCCCCCTACGTTCATTGCCGATCGTCCAAGGTAGAATTCCTGTGGCACCGACGGTCAAACGGACGTCAAATATTTTTAAATATTTAATTACTTTTTTTGTGTTGTGACCATTATTAATATTTATTTATTTAATCTTAGAACAAAAGTACGTAATATACCTATTATCTCCAAGATGTCACAGGATATAAAAGCTCGAATGTTGTACCTATACCGTCACTCCATGTACTTACGCGCTATAATTACCTACCGCCCGGCGGGCCGTTTGAGGACCAGAGGCTCGAGCACGAACAACTTGCGAAAAAGTATTCGTATCGTCATCGACAAGCAATTGTATGACATTTGTACAGCGCCCCTATCGTGCGTGAAAGTAACTTATTTTAGCAGCACGAGCGATTTTAAATTACTTTCGTATCGCAACCGTAGCGTCACACGTTCGTTACGTGACACTTTATAAAGAAACTTGGGAGCACGAATTTAATTTTGGTGTACAGAGGCTCGAGCACGAACAACTTGCGAAAAAGTATTCGTATCGTCATCGACAAACAATTGTATGACATTTGTACAGCGCCCCTATCGTGCGTGAAAGTAACTAATTTTAGCAGCACGAGTGATGTTAAATTACTTTCGTATCGCAACCGTAGCGTCACACGTTCGTTACGTGACACTTTATAAAGAAACTTGGGAGCACGAATTTAATTTTGACGTACGGTAATGTAAATTTCGAAGGCTGGCTATCGAGCTATACGAATCTTTATTCACGTAAGTTTAGCCGGTGAGAAAACATTCGAAATGGTACCTACATGTGAAGTGCTTTAATATTTAATCTAAAAGGAGTCTCTCCATCTCCATCTACTGTAGTTAGTAATGTTTTCTATGACAAATTGTAACCTATCTAATGATTTAAATGTTATAGGTTCTTTGTGCATTATCGTTTTATGTCACTGGGTCATACCAGCGTATAGTGGGAATGGCCAAATATTTAGGCCAAACCACAGTAAGCAAATGCGTCAAGGAAGTGACCGAGGCTCTTATCACCCCTGCAATATAGAGAAGAAATCCCCTTTCCTTCCCCTACCCTCTCTTCAGAATGCATTATTACCAATGAAGGACAACCTTGACATCCTTGGCATAGACGTTCGTCGAGAGCTCAATAATAAAAACTACATCGAAAGATGTATAGGGCTAGCTTCGCGGAAACTAGGAATACCGAATAAGGTAAAGCGATTCTTTACAACGCACAAGAGGTGTCTGCCGTACAAGACGCAGATTAGACCCTGCGTCGAATACTGCTCTCACCTCTGGCACGGCTCCGCGAAGTATTTGCTGGACGCTCTCGACGCTATGCAGCGACGAGCTATACGTATTATATAATAGATTGTCCGGAGGTACGGGAAGCATTGAGCCGCTAGCTCAGCGCCGAACAATAGCTTCCTTGCCGAACGATAGTGGCCTGGAACGCCCTGCCTGTGCACGTGTTTCCTCCCACATATAACCCTGGGTTCTTTAAGCGGAGCGTGTGCTGTGAGAGTGGCCCACAATCGCTAGACGTCAAATATACGTCGAATATCGACGTAGGAATATAGTAAAAAGTAAGTTAGTACCTACCTTTGAAGATTTCCTGGAACGCCCTGCCTGTGCACGTGTTTCCTCCCACATATAACCCTGGGTTCTTTAAGCGGAGCGTGTGCTGTGAGAGTGGCCCACAATCGCTAGACGTCAAATATACGTCGAATATCGACGTAGGAATATAGTAAAAAGTAAGTTAGTACCTACCTTTGAAGATTTATTGTTTAAAATTATTTTAAAATGTAACTATTGTATTATTTACTACTATATTATTTACATTTATATTATATACCACCTCAAATTTACTTTTAAACCTTCCTTGAACCTCCACGAATGTTTCTAGACAAAATCAGCCAAATCGGTCCAGCCGTTCCCGAGTTTTAGCAAGAAAAACGAACGGCGACTGATTTTGGCACGTTTGGTTATTAGGTTAATATCAAATAAATACCTAATACTTACTAAATTTATTGGTAAAGCTAATCGACCTAGCTTCATGATCAATATTAATAGATGTACATATTTAACTATTTGCAGGGGATTCTGGCTATCCACAAGGTCCCTGGTTAATGACACAAATTCTGGATGATGCTTAAGCGCAGACATACACAAGTGTCCATGGAAAGGCCAGGGTGACAATAGAAAATACTTTTAGACGATTGAAAAATCGATGGCGTTGTTTATGCCAAGATCGCACACTACATTATGCGCCTGAGAAATGTGCAAAAATAATAACAGCTTGCTGTGTGCTGCATAATCTGGCCAGCAATTTTAATTTTGCTGAACCAGATCCCCAAGGTGCTAACATGCCACAGCAGCGCTCATCGTTCTCTTCTGAACATATTTTCCAGGAAAATAATATAGGAGATGACCTACTTAGGGGAAGGGCGATTAGACGTATGTTGGTGAACACAATTAACGGACTGCATGTATAATTAAATCATTTATTTTATAACTATGTACATGTAAAAAGTAATATAAAAACTATCACTGTTAATAAAAACTGTAACTAGAAATATAAAAATATAATAATAACTATGTACCTAATCTTTTATTATATACCTAGAAATAACTTCCATAGCCTCTTTCATAAACTCCAGGCCTCGAGGGCCGCCAGAGGGCTTCGACAAATCACCATTTCTGGAATTTCCATAGCTCTACATTAATGTTTTAGTAAACTGAGTAATGCAAGTAACTTTTTATTGACACTCACACTTTCATGAACTCCACCATCATTACTTATTGTAAATGGCTGGTTCTCATGATTGTTTTCTCAATAAACTCCTTTTAAACACTTTCCACAAAATGCTATTTCGTTTTTATTTAACAATAACACACTTGACACTTGACCTTGACAATCAAAGACGTTCTGTCAAGTAAAGTCGCGTTGTTCAAAAACATAATAAAATTGTATGAATAAATATTAAAATAGTATGAATATTTTTCCTAATATAGTGCAGTTTACAATCTTCCATACCTTATTTCTAGAATTTTATTTGTGTTGTAATTTATTTTTGTTTTAATTGTTACTAAACAGGCAGTTTAGCAAAAAATAATAAATAGTTCACTATTTAATGAAGTTTTCGAACGTATTGTTCATTCAATACGATGTTTATTTTGTTCTCTAGGGCTCGTCCCTATTCACGTTATGATGACGTCACTATGGTAATCGTATCGAGCTCTCGATAGTCTTACGTAATGCTTCGTGCTGCTACCTTTCGTAATACTCCGTTATCGTATCGTGGACTCGAAACCTAGACGCTACGAATGCGATAATTTTTCGTGCTAGAGCTACAGAATTCAGTGCGGTTTTCGCAAGCGAAGCGCACGCACGTTGTTCAATTTTAATAGTTCCATTCGTTCGTACGCGTACCTACGATGCCGTCCGGTGCCTTATGTGCTGTAGATGGGTGCAAATCAAGTAAAAGAAGGGATAAACACTTAACATTTAATTTTTACAATTACCTGTCAATGACGAAAGGTAAGAACAATTGGAACAAAGGTAAGAATAAAAAACTATTACTATTTTTTGTCGTTTAAAAATTATTTTTATTAGGTTTTAATACTAAGCATTAGCTTGCCTTTCAGACACAGATTTAGATATTTTTGTTACATAGAAACGTTATACTTTATTTTAACAGCGTTTAAAAAGCTATTTTGATTAGAATAAAATTGTGATAATATTTGACGGACAGTCGCGCAAATACCTACCTACGAAACTTCCAACACAAGTCGCGCCGCAAGAGGCAGCCCTGCGATTGCTGTGGGAACGCGCGGTGCGAAGCAATCACAACTGTAAGTTTGAGCATTTTAGCATGCAGTGGTTGCTGACGCGACGGAGTAGGCTATTATAGCAGTAGCTCTAGCACGAAAAATTATCGCATTCGTAGCGTCTAGGTTTCGAGTCCACGATACGATAACGGAGTATTACGAAAGGTAGCAGCACGAAGCATTACGTAAGACTATCGAGAGCTCGATACGATTACCATAGTGACGTCATCATAACGTGAATAGGGATGAGCCCTAGAGAACAAAATACACATCGTATTGAATGAACAATACGTTCGAAAACTTCATTAAATAGTGAACTATTTATTATTTTTTGCTAAACTGCCTGTTTAGTAACAATTAAAACAAAAATAAATTACAACACAAATAAAATGCTAGAAATAAGGTATGGAAGATTGTAAAATGCACTATATTAGGAAAAATATTCATACTACTTTAATATTTATTCATACAATTTTATTATGTTTTTGAACAACGCGACTTTACTTGACAAAACGTCTTTGATTGTCAAGGTCAAGTGTGTTATTGTTAAATAAAAACGAAATGGCATTTTGTGGAAAGTGTTTAAAAGGAGTTTATTGAGAAAACAATCATGAGAACCAGCCACACAAAAAGTTACTTGCATTACTCAGTTTACTAAAATATTAATGTAAAGAGCTATGGAAATTCCAGAAATGGTGATTTGTCGAAGCCCTCTGGCGGCCCTCGAGGCCTGGAGTTTATGAAAGAGGCTATGGAAGTTATTTCTAGGTATATAATAAAAGATTAGGTACATAGTTATTATTATATTTTTATATTTCTAGTTACAGTTTTTATTAACATTGATAGTTTTTATATTACTTTTTACATGTACATAGTTATAAAATAAATGATTTAATTATACATGCAGTCTGTTAATTGTGTTCACCAACATACGTCTAATCGCCCTTCCCCTAAGTAGGTCATCTCCTATATTATTTTCCTGGAAAATATGTTCAGAAGAGAACGATGAGCGCTGCTGTGGCATGTTAGCACCTTGGGGATCTGGTTCAGTAAAATTAAAATCGCTGGCCAGATTATGCAGCACACAGCAAGCTGTTATTATTTTTGCACATTTCTCAGGTGCATAATGTAGTGTGCGATCTTGGCATAAACAACGCCATCGATTTTTCAATCGTCTGAAAGTATTTTCTATTGTCACCCTGGCCTTTCCATGGACACTTGTGTATGTCGGCGCTTAAGCATCATCCAGAATTTGTGTCTTTAACCAGGGACCTTGTGGATAGCCAGAATCACCTGCAAATAGTTAAATATGTGCATCTATTAATATTGATCATGAAGCTAGGTCGATTAGCTTTACCAATAAATTTAGTAAGTATTATATTATATTAACATTATTATTATATGTATATTAACCTAATAACCAAACGTGCCAAAATCAATCACCGTTCGTTTTTCTTGCTAAAACTCGGGAACGGCCGGACCGATTTGGCTGATTTTGGTCTAGAAACATTCGTGGAGGTTCAAGGAAGGTTTAAAAGTAAATTTGAGGCGGTACATAATATAAATGTAGATAGTATAGTAGTAAATAATACAATAGTTATATTTTAAAATAATTTTAAACAATAAATCTTCAAAGGTAGGTACTAACTTACTTTTTACTATATTCCTACGTCGATATTCGACGTATATTTGACGTCTAGCGATTGTGGGCCACTCTCACAGCACACGCTCCGCTTAAAGAACCCAGGGTTATATGTGGGACGAAACACGTGCACAGGCAGGGCGTTCCAGGCCACTATCGTTCGGCAAGGAAGCTATTGTTCGGCGCTGAGCTAGCGGCTCAATGCTTCCCGTTACCTCCGGACAATCTATTATATAATACGTATAGCTCGTCGCTGCATAGCGTCGAGAGCGTCCAGTAAATACTTCACGGAGCCGTCCCAGAGGTGAGAGCAGTATTCGACGCAGGGTCTAATCTGCGTCTTGTACGGCAGACACCTCTGGTGCGTTGTAAAGAATCGCTTTACCTTACTCGGTATTCCTAGTTTCCGCGAAGCTAGCCCTATACATCTTTCGATGTAGTTTTTATTATTGAGCTCTCGACGAACGTCTATGCCAAGGATGTCAAGGTAATCCTTCATTGGTAATAATGCATTCTGAAGAGAGGGTAGGGGAAGGAAAGAGGATTTCTTCTCTATATTGCAGGGGTGATAAGAGCCTCGGTCACTTCCTTGACGCATGTGCTTACTGTGGTTTGGCCTAAATATTTGGCCATTCCCACTATTCGCTGGTATGACCCAGTGACATAAAACGATAATGCACAAAGAACCTATAACATTTAAATCATTAGATAGGTTACAATTCGTCATAGAAAACATTACTAACTTCAGTAGATGGAGATGGAGAGACTCCTTTTAGATTAAATATTAAAGCTATTCACATGTAGTTACCATTTCGAATGTTTTCTCACCGGCTAAACTTACGTGAATAAAGATTCGTATAGCTCGATAGCCAGCCTTCGAAATTTACATTACCGTACGCCAAAATTAAATTCGTGCTCCCAAGTTTCTTTATAAAGTGTCACGTAACGAACGTGTGACGCTACGGTTGCGATACGAAAGTAATTTAAAATCGCTCGTGCTGCTAAAATTAGTTACTTTCACGCACGATAGGGGCGCTGTACAAATGTCATACAATTGTTTGTCGATGACGATACGAATACTTTTTCGCAAGTTGTTCGTGCTCGAGCCTCAGTAGGTATTGGAAATTTTCTACTGAGTGAAGTATCTGTTACGTAGTAACTATTTAGTAATCCAGTGCCTATACAGGCATGCAGATTACAATTACCTATCTCAGACACAAAATTATCGTACTTAATAGCACTACATACCTAATTCAAATTATAAGAAAACTTTCAATAGAGCGAGAGCTGGTAGACATTTTAAGGGAGATGTTTGAAATTTTAAAGTTTGTTTCAGGAAGTAGGGGGCCCCTAACCATCGCGGGGCCCTGGGCAAGTGCCCATTGTGCTCAATGGGAAAGATGGGCCTGCAGGTGAATATTAATTGCACTTCTACGTATTCTATTTGACCGTCTCACTCAAATAACGATCCTATCTTCAATCACAGATTTATCAGAGCAACAAAAATATTGCCATTGATGTGTGCGATTAAAAACTGATTGTGTTTAATCAACAACGCTAACAATACTACGTTGGGTGAGTTAGGGCTGCACCCCTTAATATTCATTAGTAGAGATCCCCTAATTACGCGTCCATTCGACCATTCAGCAGCTTAGAGATGAGAACCACACCTGACTTGTTCATGTTTTGTTTTCAATGCCTTCAGAACAGATATTGATATAACGAAATTAATGCTTCACTGCATTTCAATTTGTGCACAATACAGAAAAATCGTGGTGAATTGTTTTCTTGTAACAGCCGTTTTTCTTCGCTCAGATAATCTTTTCTTTATTATTTAGCAAATGCAAGGTATAATAAAAGTGGTTAACCTCGACATCCAACTGTCGTCTAAGTCGTGTAAGTCTTAGTTTAACGTTTTTTTAAATCTTTCTTAAATCTCCTAAATATTAAATACCTAAAGATACTTTTGACTTTTGTAATATATGTATAAGTAAATGGAAGTAATGTGATCGAGTATTACCGATTCTGAGTTTATTTTTCCCATGATTGCTGCCTGAGTTCCCCTGAGTCAAAACCTGTGATTTCTGGAAAATATAATTGTTAGCATCATTGTATATTCTCCGGTGTAACGACAACACTAGATGTATGTCACATCCCTTATGATTCTCGATGATCGGGATTGTGTCATGACTGGTCATGGCAATTAATACGGTTTTGATACTATATCAGTGTTTTATTTAAATAATTGAGTGATGGCAAACATGTTTATCTGTATAAACCTATGGAGGTTCAATATAATAATATATATCTATGTACTCATGTACGAAGAGCTACAGCCTCACCATTCAACTGATTTCGCTTAAATTTGGCCCGAACGTGTATTTTAATAATGTGAGAGCAGAGGAGGACGCTCATTGAAATTACTTTTACAGGGCCCCATTGAGGAGTGAAAAACCGCTAACAACAAGTTTTTAATTTTCTACTCTTTTCTCAGAAACGGATCTAACGATTTGCTTTAAATTTTCACCAATTGTAGTTAAAAAAAAATCATGAGTATGCTGCTTATATTCGATGATCATAAACATCATCATATCATCGAACATAAGCAGCATACTCATGATTTTTTTTAATTTTTAGGTACGTGTACTTACAATTTTCCAAGTGAAAACCATGCTGACATGATGGTCAATTTATTTATTTTAACGTGGCAAGAATTAAGTGAAACGTTATAATTTATAACTCTCGTTTGCTTGCATTTCATATAAAAGTAAATTAATCCTCTGTTTGGTTAATATTCGTTTGTTAGCGTATCCAAACAATGCCACGGATATATATATATATATATATATATATATATATATATATGTAGTACATATTCTTATATCTGTGCTACGGCATATCTACAAAGCAAATTATCGAGAGAGAAAAGTAGAGTAAAATCTCTTTTTGTAGCTGTGTGTATTACACTTGTGTGTGTATAAGAGGTCACATATTATACGTTCACGTACACTGCACTGACACAAATGCAAAGCTCCGCTTATCCCTCGCGAACTGTACCTTTAACCTGTCGTCAAATGTTCTAAAATCAAATCTTATGATAGGTACTTAGGTAGGTAAGCATACCTACTTGTCATCTGCGATCATGCTTATCCAAGAATCGATTGTTACATTAGTGCCAGGCTGATAGGCACATCAAAATCCGCACTCAATACGAACCTCGACCAAATGCGATGTGAAACGAGGACTATAAAAATTGAGACTAATATAAATCGGTACGTTATTGTCAAACAGCGGATTGGTGCACGTGCTAATTCCCACGCGTGCCCAACGATGTGTGCATACGTAAAACTCAAATCTTCCAACAATAACAATATGATTTTGGGAACCTATTGTCATACAGCTGATAAAAAACATTCGTTCGTATAATACTAACGTGTGTTTGTTACTTGTCACCTAACGCCTCCTAAGCGACTGGACCGATTTGAATGAAATCTTCACCCGAGGTCTTTGGACTAATGTATCTACTCGATACTTGTACAAATAATAAGGCATTAAGATAGAAATTATAAACAGACCAGAAAAACTGATGTCATCGGCAGGACTCGAACCTACGCCCTTTCCCTTAGATTCCTTAGAAAGAAAGAAAGAAAGAAAATACGTTTATTTCTCATAACAGAAGTGGCGTTAACAAGCTAACCTAAGTGTAATAAAAAACAGTAAAAGTGTTATACAGGAAAATGGTCAGGTGCATGCTAGAGCACGTCACATCTGTCAGAAAATTGGTCTCTTCTCAGCTTAATGCTGACGTGGGGGGTTCCACGTTGACTAGCGCTTATTTTCAGAAGAGGCCAGTGACACTGTAAAGTCCGTACCCATGGCGCGAAATAAATAATGATATTCTTACAGGGGGAATGCCCTGACCGCTGAGCTACGATGATCAGTTTTTGTGATCTGTTTATAATTTCTATCTTAATATTTAAAGACTAGTCATTGCTTTGAAATACAAGAATATACCTATAAGAGAAATACCTACCTATACTCGAGAAAGGTGATAAATAAAAGCAAGGAATTATTCTTTGGTTTATAAATTTTGAGTGCGTAAATACCAAGTAGGTACTTAAAATACATATTATAATCTTTATTTAAAAATCACTTAAGAAGTAACAATCCTGGAATTTAATCATAGTGACTTAAGAAAACCTATTTTTATAGAAAGCCTAAAAGTCAAAATAATATGGGCCATAGGTATGTAAAGGTACTTAAGTATAGATACTTATTTATTTTAACTTAACATTGTCTGACATAAACACGAAATAAATATGCTTAAAATTATTTATTCAGTTTCATGGACCGTTATTTCGTGATAGTTATTACATTCAAACAATGGATTTTATAGCGTAGCAGAATAGCCAACAATTTTCACAGAAGAGTAATTTCGAATGGCTCATGCCGGCATATCTCTATTGGACGGCAGCGAGACGTGGTGTTGTAATCGCATCAGAACAACTGTCGACGTCAGGCACTGCCTCCCATCTCCCTCCAACACCCATGACTCCCACTTCAGACACCCAAAAGCTTTTCAGCGACGCGTCAAACCATTATGATTCTATTTTCATGGCGGTAAAACTCATCGCTGGAATTAATTTTCACAGTAATAAGTTTAAATGAAAATTGTTTCATTGTTAAACCTCGAGCTTTAAACGGCGATTGTTGAAATGATGTCCAAAATTCGTGTTGAATATCAATTTCTGTTTGTATAAACACTGTAGCAAATTAGCAAGCTACCTACGACTCCTTGAAAATAGGTAGGACCATAAAATATTGAAAACTCGCAAAATAGAAATAATAATTTGTACCTACCTTTTTGTACCTTTACGCACTAATAAATGGAGTGATTGATAATCATCAGAATTGGGTAGGTACGTAGCTACCATAGAGAAGGTACATTACACTATACTGAAAGTAGCTATGCTATGCGTGTCGAAAATATGGCCCGGAGCCTGTCCACGATGCCAGCAAATAAGGTTATGAATCTATATTTATGTTACATTTTTTCATGTTTAATATAATAATATCATGATTGCTGATGTGTGGAAAACTCTTTATTTTAATAAGTTATTTTTGATTTAAATAGATTATCCAAAGTATGATCCGTTTTCCGTGAAGCCTGTCACTGTCACAGCAATAATGTCCTTTCTACACATATATAGATGGTCCCAATACTTCTATGTTCCTTATATCAAACTTTAATCTCTAAGTACTATATTGAGGTAGGTAGGTACATACTTACATACCCGTATATTTTAAGCGACGTAGGTACATAATCTGTTTGATAAATCGTGAGTGAGAGATAAGTTTTTATGATTATTTTGAATGAGAAAATATTTTCTAGTCTTTTTACTTTTATATTTATATAGAGATGTCCGGCAAAGAATTGTGTGAAAGGATTAGGGTGAGAGATACCGTAGGAAGGTACTAAGGGAAAGGCTTATCTGTGGACGTCCTTTATAATATTTAAATATTTTTCTAGTGATATTTTATTAAAACGCGTAAGCTTTAGAGGTCAAAGGTATCTTTGATCTCTGCGATTCTTTGAAACATGTTGGACGTCGTCGTATCGTCTGGAATTTATTTTTTAAAGGTAATTTTAATTTTTAAATTATGAATACTTTTTTTTATGTCGCGAGACCGCGGCCGCTCCCATGTCCATTGCTGCGGGCGTCTCTGGCACGCACCAGAAGGCATTTCAAGTGGCGCCTGGCGGTCTTTGGCCACCTGTGTGACCTCTTCGGTAATTATTTATGTTAAATTAATTTGTGCTTGGGAATTTATAACAAGTATGTACCTCTATGATAAGTATATACTTACTTACAAATAAATATAATAGTATAACATGTCTGATGTGTACCCACTTCGGCTACTTTCATTCAACCAAGGTGGTAGCATTCTAGGAACCGTCCATTTGGCGATTTTCGGACTCCCCTCCCCCTTGTTGAGGTTCCCCCCCCCCCCGCCACGCTTCCCAAATCTTACGTAATATTTTTCAAAACGTATATGTCTAGCTTGAATGTGTTGTATTTATTCTAAAATAAATTGACCGTCACGGGGCATTATAATTATACCCAGTAAAGGTTACTTTAGTGTATTTCAGAATATTTACAAGAAACAGGAAAAAACAATTACGAGAACCTTAAATATAAACTACAAATAGTATATACTATCTAAAACTAAAACTATCTAAAATAAATATGTAAAACTGGAAGTTCTAAGGGAGCATTCCCGCACTGGATTGCCCAATGAGAGTCTATGCGCGAGAAAGTGCAGGCGCAGGGATCACCAG
The DNA here is from genome assembly GCA_963556515.1 of Nudaria mundana. Lineage (NCBI taxonomy): Eukaryota > Metazoa > Arthropoda > Insecta > Lepidoptera > Erebidae > Nudaria > Nudaria mundana. Next base: position 7,451,879 of record OY748297.1, read on the forward strand.
TGTCCTCCCACAGACGCTTGCTGAGTTCCGTGAAGAGCTGATGCGGGTCGTGGCCCCATGAACCTAGTATCTCGACACCAAATGCGACGAAGTTATATTGTGTGCCGAGACTACTATATTTGCTTGCCTTAATTTGTGAGTAGTAGAGGTAGTATTACTTCGAAAATTGCCTGTAGGTAAATTATATAAAAAAATATATAACTCAAAATGTGTATTTTCATGAGTACCTATACCGCTTATGCCCGAAGATATGGGACCCCTTTAACTATACTTCATGAAAATGTAATGAAATTCGTTCAAGCCAGTTTTGAGAAAAAAATAAAAACTTGTTTTTGGTGGTCTCCTTACTCCGGCTCTAGAAAATTTATATCAATGAGCTTCCCCGTCAGCTGTCCCACTAAAACTACTCGTCCGTGCTAAAGAGCGAAATCGGTCCAATGGTTCAGGGTGTAACTCTCTATACATACATTTCTATATTTTCCAGAAATCACTTATTTCGACTCTGAAACTTAAAATCTGAAAAATTGACTTCCACTTAGAATATAAGTGAAAGTAATAAAAACACTACTTACACATAAATTTGTTTTTAGCAACTATCAAATAAAATACGGTAGGTACGCTTTATTACTTTAGAACAAGTCTTATTCTCGGAGAGGGCCATAGCTTTCCCCAGCTGGCTCGGGCCAGCTCGGCGAGATGTGTCGTGCGGTGTTCCACAGGGGTCGGTCCTGGGGCCGCTTCTGTGTAACATCGGCTACGACTGGTTGCTTCGGGGTGCGTTGCCTGAGGGCGTCGGCGTAACGTGCTACGCCGACGATACCCTCGTCAAGGCGCGGGGTGCAACGTAAAAGGAGGCAGCACTCAAAGTCACGACGGGTGTTGCTCAAGTCGTGGGTCGGATACGGTGGCTGGGACTCGAGGTGGCCTTGCACAAGTCCGAAGTTCTGTGTTTTCACAGACCTCAGAACGATCCACCTGACGGTTCCAGCATAAATATAGGAGGCGTTAGCATCGGTATCAAGCCCTCGATGAAGTACCTAGGGATCGTACTTGATAGCCGATGGAACTTCGGACCACATTTCCGAAGTTTGGTCCCCAAGGTGACGCAGGCATCGGTCGATGCCCAACCTAAAGGGACCCAACGCTTCCTGCAGGAGACTGTACCTGGGGATCGTGCGGAGTATGGCCCTATACGGGGCTCCCGTATGGGCGTTTAGTTAGTTCCCGTATGTGAACGTGACTCTGTTAAACAGACCATTCAGAACCTTGGCCGTCAAAACCATACGGGGGTACCGCACGATCTCCGGAGAGGCTGCATGTCTCCTAGCCGGGACCCCTCCATGGGACCTGGAAGCGAGAGCCCTTGCGTCATTGTTTCAATAGCGCAAGGAGGCGCTGGAGCGGGACCACAGGCCTGCGTCTCGAGAAATCGAGGACCAGCGGTCCCAACTCCGCCAGGACCTCATGGAGTCATGGAGGGTGCGAATTGAGCAACCCAAGTGGGGAACCACCATCATCGCGGCGGTGAGACCGATCATAAACGAATGGCTGCAGAGGCAGCATGGTGACCTCACGTATCGTGCGACGCAGATTGTTACCGGGCATGGATGCTTCGGTAGCTATCTGTTTCGCATCCATCGTGAGGTCACACTCCGGTGTCAACACTGCGAGGTTTCGGACG
>OY748297.1:7453759-7763377 GCA_963556515.1 Nudaria mundana
GTACTAGCGATTCTATGAGTGATTAATTGATTGATTGAATATTTTTTATTGTACACCAATACAACATAAGTACAAAAAAATATACAGGTTTCAGTATGTACTTACAAATGGCGGCCTTATCACTAAGAAGTCTTCAGGCAGTTCAGTGAGTGCTGAGAGTCTGACATGCAATAATTTCTTTCTAAAACCATGCATTATAATATTTCTAAAGTGCATATTCCGGTAATGTGTTTACATGAAAACTATTACACGCAAGCGGAGCTGCGGGCAACAGCTAGTAATTAAATAAAAATTTAAAAAAAGTTTTTCTCGTATTCGTGTTCTTCCAACAAATGTTATTTCGGCTAAATGTAGTTTCTGTTAAAAGTATTTTGACCAAATAAAACATCGGAGTAACGAAAAAAATCGCATTGTTAATAGGTAAAAAACGTGACTTCAGTGAAGTAACATAAACTCGAAACGATAAAAGTCAAATAATTTTTCATCTTATAATAGCCTCCCTTCGTAAAAAAAAATTACGAAACAATCTTTATAAATAAATTGAATCCCCGTTCGTTTGTCGAGAACGGCCGATTTTCCCAAACTTGGTCCCAAAATATTCGTAGAAGTTCAGGGAAGGTTTAAAAGGCGGTATTAAGTTCTGTGGGACAGCTAGTAAGACAATAAATATCTAATGTGGTATAAACGAACTCACACTTGAAAAGGTATTTTTAAAGAATTTAGTATGACTTGAGATGACTTACAAAAAGCAGCAAGACCGGCACGAACGCCAACTGTTGGTGAGGAAGCAACATTGGTCGCGGACACAGAGGTATCACAGGAGCTGACGGCCACATTGGAGGCGCCCCACAGGCTTGCACGTCCAGGGAGCTCTCATTATCACCTATCTCTACATCCGAAGAAGACTCGCTTTCAAACACATTTTCAACTACACTGACATTCTTAGGTTCTTCGAGATGTCCGTAAATTCTAGCAAAGAACTTCCGCGGGGACGAGGGTCGTGACGGTTGTGTCGGTATTGTGTCCGTACGATGTTCCTCAACTGAATCACTCATATTTTTAATTATACGTGTAGCCCGAACACAAGATGTATGTGGATTGACAGTATCAGGTGTACTATTACCCATTGAAGGAAGCCCCGCCTATATTGCTCTCTCCCTTTTCATCCCCAAAACGAACATAACAGTACGGGAACGGACAGCCAATGGTGGCATCCAATTTGAGATAGACACAGCCCTACAGGCGGGGTCAAAAGTAGGGTAAAAGTTTCGTGACTTTGTTGTGTCATAGTTAGGTATTGATACCTAATTATATATAATCCTATGTATCATTTTAGTGTTAAGTGACTTGCTGATTAAGCTGCACCCACTATCACAACTTTTTTTTTAAATTCCGCGGGCCAAGGCCGCGCCCGCTCTCACGTCCGTTGCCGGGTGTCCAGCTATCCCACCTACGATATTTATTTTTGTTTTCCTGCCATGTGTGTGATTACGATGAAAACTTAGTCTATCTACGAAAATCAAAGAATATCCGTTAATTAATAGCCATTAATTTTGAACAACAATTGAAGTTTGGGTCCATCATTGAGCATCCATAAAAAATCTAAATTTCGATTTCGCAAATTTTACATGTAATTTTCCAAGTGATAATTACTTACTACCGTCCCATGCATGACATTCAATTAGAGTAACGAGGGGAATGACGCTCACTGGGTAATGGCGCTCACCTTTGTATCTCTGTCAAAATTCAACGTAGCAACACGAAACACCGCATGAGACGCGAGGGGAGGGGGCCTTCTAACAGACAGCAATCGGGTCGGCAGCAGGCGGGTCGTACGACCCGCCAGTCAGCGCGCGTCGTACGACCGTGAAGTGCGTTTCTTTGTTTGCGGCCGTGGTGATCTAATTTTGGTGATGTGTTTTTTGTAGGTAAGTAAAGAATTTTGGTTGTTATTTAGTTTTTACTATTACTTTTCTGACAAATAAGTATTCAATTTTATGAAAATGAAGTCAACTTTCAACAAGTGTGCACGATTTTTTTTTAATTTCGAGTTAATTACAATACGGTCGTTTGGGGTTATATCGCTCAGCTGAATTCCATTACCCGTAGTGACTTATTTTTTTTATTGTTGTAGATGTGCCAAGAACTCGTCAAAGGACCACCGCTAAAGCGGCTTGGACAGAAGAAAACCTTTTGTCTTCTAAAACAAATGTATTATTTGCGAGGAATTTGGAAAAAATAACGATTTGTGGTATCGCTGCACCATCTGCGGACTGTGGGCTCATGCTATATGTTCAGGGTGGGATTCGCCGAACGCATACATCTGTGATTAATTCAAATGTATCTTAATTGTTATATTACAATAAAAACATGTTAGAGCGTCATTACCCCTTACCCTGAGCGGCATTACCCGAAGGCAGGGGTAATGACGCTCAAACATGTTGTTTTTTAATGTTTTTTTTCTACGAATTGGTCAAAGATATAAGTTTTTGTTGTTTAATTGTTGATTACTCGATAGTTAAAGAGTATGTTATTTACCTTAATTTTGATTTTTAATAAATATTTTGAAAGATACACAATGTTTTCCTTAAGTGAACGCCCTTCCCCTCGTTACCCTAATTTTATGTGTGTTCGCGGATAACTTCGTCGTTTATGCACAGATTTTGCTGATTCTTTTTTTGTTGGAAAGGAGCTACCCACGGACTACCCGTGGGTATCCTTTCCAACTTTCCATAACAGGAAATCAAGATCTGATGATATCGAAGGGAATCTTCAAAAATCGTAGGGGTGACACGTGCATTTGTTCATTTTGAAAGCACTACAATTTAATGAATTTCTAGAGATGATCTGATGATGCAGCCGATAAAGCCAGGCGAGGGAACTCCTCAACGATTTACAGCAGATATTATTCTATACCGACCTTGTCTACTGTTTTATTATAGTACCTATACGTTTAAGTGTATACCTTAGTTATTCAGGTAGGTATACCTACCTAATTCGGGGTAGGTATCAAAAACTTCAATTCACTTCTTTGGTATGAAGAGTAATAACGTAGAGGTCTCTGTATACCTATAGGTATAAGTGTTTATCTATGCGTGTAGGTAAAAGTGCTTCAAGATGAAGAGGTACAGATCGCGAGGCGTAAGCGGAGCTTTGCATTTGTGTGAGTGACCACGAAAAGTATAGGTAGCTTTGCATTTGTGTGAGTGCACGTACGGGAACGTATAAAGTGACTTGTTTTACACACACATGTGTTGTACACACAGCTACACACAGCCTTTTTACCTATACCTTCCTATGAACTATGAAGCACAGATAAATAGATTTGAAGTCTTCAAAATAACATTGACAAAAATGTAATCCAAACTGACGTTTCAAATTTTAAAATGGCATGTATCGGTGTATTTTCAGGAAAATAAAATCAATGATAAAATACTTCGTAACAACTGCCATAATGCATCAAAATGCTGTGGTCATCAGCGTCATATGCATTTTATTATGTATCTCATTTAACTATACTTTTCCTCTACACCAAGGCAAGTGGAATCAGCATATCTATAACAATTGTGAGTAGGGTAGGATCACTCTTACCTACTCGTAAATGACTATGTTTTTTTTTTTATCAACAAAGCGTAGTCGATAGTGCAATAACTGACTCTTATCTCGGTAAACCTAGTTATTACCTACCTACTTAAAGGTACAGGGAGAAATTGAAATCATGACCACAATTTACTTCTATGCTTGCTTTGGGCCAGATATCTATTTACTTAGGTAGGTAACCGAAATCGAAAGGCTATAGGTATCGGAAGAATTACATAGGTAGTTAGGTACCTATATACCTAGTTACCTTGGCTAACTCGGTCCGGGCTTTCTCTACTAACGGACCGCATGTTGTGTGTGGCAGTGCCCAGTTCCCAAACAAATTCTAAAGTTACTCTACAAAAGCTTGGTGGTAGGGACCTACCCTATCTTTGTTTTACTGTTACAGATTCGACGGCTTGTGACGATGATAAGTCTGAAGACCGTGGAATTCTTGACCGACCTCAAAAAAGGGCAATCAGTTTCGAAAATGCAATGAAAAGATTTAAAGAATCTACCCAAGACATTTCCAAAACTTTTCGTGCTCATTTCAATACAAACCCTAATGCTTTTACTGATGAAGACTTAAATCATTATGAACAATTGGTCATCATGAAAAAAAATCCATACATAGACTTAAAAGAAATAGACTTGAAACTTAGTCCCACGGATAAAAATATAAGACAAAGTTTGAAATTCGACTTCGAACACTCACCGCAGACGTTTTCAGGCGAGCCTAGTATTTGGGAACCCATGGAAGAAGGTCCTAATGTTGAGATTATCAATAGAGGTTTAACAGGTTTTGCTATACCGGGTAAACTTGCCAATCCGAAACTCGTAGGTAAAATATTGGCGAATACTAGTCCGAAACTAGAGAATATTCGTGAAAATGATTTGAGAAGTGTTAACAATTAAAAGTAGGTAGGTTACCTAATAAAATAATACAATTGGGCACTTATAGACTTTTATCTCATTAATTGACTCATAAAATAGGTACCTACCTAAGAACTTAGTTAGTAACAGCATAGTACTAGTAAGTATTCTTATATGTCTGCTACCTACAGTATCTACTTAATTATATTGTACCGATACAATGGCAGTAAATGGATTATGAAATATAACATGAATTTTTAATTTCATTTTCTAGACAATACGATTTAAGTTGGTGCAGTACCTACCCACGTACAAAATGTGCCAGAATAAACTAAGAAAAACTAAGCTATAAGCTTGGGCTATGGGATTTAGACAACATATATGTTTCTAAATGCACATAATATACATAGAAAACACCCAAACTCCGAAACAAACATTTGTGGATCACACAAATATTATAATTTTTGATTCGACCCGGGAATCGAACCCGAGACTCCGCGAGTCAAAAGCCGATGCACTGCCCACCACACCATCGAAGCAGTCAGCAGCAGCACAACAACAGCAAATATTTGATTGGCGCTCATAGCACAGATTCGCCCGCTCTGCTCATAGCTTCGATGGCGTGTAAGTGGTTGCTTCCACTGCTTCCACATCTAATTTTGTCAAACGCACATCAACCTACGACCACCCGACCTCCTTAGTAGATTTTGATATGTTTATTAAAATATAACTCCTAAATAAATTTGTGCTCAGACAGATCGAGATGCTATGCTCTGACTGCAAAGATTCTATTTATGGATATTTGACACCTTTCCTGACTGTTGGCTTGAAATACAGAATTAACTTTCTATTGTGATCGGTAACGGCTATAGGCTTTTGCCTCCTAATAGGTACATGGGGCACACTAAAAGTTTTGCACTTCTATCTAATCGGAACTATTTGAATTTCGAATGTTATATTTTTTTAAACGTTGCAACCTTCTTAGTAATAAAAAAAAACAATTGGCGGGAAATCATTTGGCAATTGTTTTTTATCACACGTCAAAGTTCTACGTATACAACGAAAATACGTAGGTCACACCGTCACACTACAAGTTTTGTGTAACTTAAAAAAACGACATGTTAAAACCAAAATATTATGTTTATTGCTTTTCAAAGTACTCTCCTTTACATTTTAAACATTTTTTCATGCGATCGGACCATTTTTTAAAACAGGAGGACCACAGTTCTGAAGGCATGTTTTCTACGTGCTGATTGAACGCTATCACTGCCTCTTCGGAGTTGGTAAAAGTGAAACCTCTCATCAAATCTTGATTTGAACGTACAACCGATCCCCAAGAATGGGGATCGCTCCGATCCAGGCAACTATCGACCCATAGCTGTCACCTCAGTCATTTGCAAGGTGGTTGAGCTCCTTATCAATCATGCTCATGCGATGCCTGGAGGATCACTCGCTAATCAATGATCGGCAATATGGCTTCAGGCCAAAACGATCAATGGGTGACCTCCTGGCATTCGTCACGCATGTATGGGGTGGGGCTATGGAAAAGTACGGCGAGTCCTTGGCTATTACCCGCACTCGGCGCTCGTTTAAAAAGCTGGCAATCCAGCTGCACATCCGTACTGTCACCAACTCTCTTTCTTCTGCATATCAATGATATGCTATCCCTCGGGAACATTAATTGCTATGCAGATGACAGCACCCTGCACGGGAGTTACTCGGTTCGTCCGACAGCGGGGCGATCTGAGATTGAGGAGGAGAGACGACGACTCGTGGCTAATCTCGACCGTAACCTCGACAGTATCTCCCAATGGGGTGCCGAGAACTTGGTCGAGTTCAATGCCCGCAAAACACAGGCGTGTGCATTTACAGCGAAAAAATCCCCTTTCCTTCCCCTACCCACTCTTTAGAATGCAACATTACCAATGAAGGATAATCTAGACATCCTTTTTTTTTTTTTTTTTTTTTTTAATTCCGTGACCCAAGGCCGCGGCCGCTCTGTCCAGTGGCGCCCGGCGGACTTTGACCACCTCTGTGGTCTCTGCGGGTGTTTGGTCGGGACGAGAATCCCGCGTCATTGGGGTCGGGTTTTGTCCCGCGTCAGTGAGTGAATCTGGTTGCGTGCTATGGGGCAAAGGCTCCGCAGCACGCAACCCTTCTAGCCTGCTTCTGTAAGGACGGTGGGTGGCGATCCCGCCGTCCTCAGGCCCCGATCATGGAGGACGATAGTCTTGGGCGTAGTCGCGTAGTCTGGGGCGGCTTGGCCGCCGACTACGGAACTCGGCGGGGAGGGTACGCTCCCTCTCCCTCCCGGCCGCCTCCTTCGCGAGCATGACTTGCTCGCAGAAGGACACGGCCGCGTTCCACCTACTCCGGCTGGAGACCATGGCTTGAAGCATGGTCTCCAGCGAGAGGGTATCCACGCCCAGACCCACTACGAGGTCCCGGCGCTGACTCGCCCACGCTGAGCACTCCACCAACGTGTGGAGTGCGGTGTCGTCGTCGGAAACCTCGCAGTGTTGACACCGGGGTGTGACCTCACGATGCATGCGAAACAGATAGCTACCGAAGCATCCATGCCCTGCAACGATCTGCGTCGCACGGTACGTGAGGTCACCATGCTGCCTCTGCAGCCAATCGTCCATGATCGGTCTCACCGCCGCGATGATGGTGGTACCCCACTTGGGTTGCTCAAGTCGCACCCTCCATGACTCCATGAGATCCTGGCGGAGTTGGGACCGCTGGTCCTCGATTTCTCGAGACGCAGGCCTGTGGTCCCGCTCCAGCGCCTCCTTGCGCCATTGGAACAATGACGCAAGGAATCTAGACATCCTTGGCATAGACGTACGTCGAGAGCTCAATAACACTAAATACATTGAGAGATGTATTGGGCTAGCTTCGCGGAAACTAGGAATACTGAACAAGGTAAAGCGATTCTTTACACCACACCAGAGGTGTCTGCTGTACAAAACGCAGATTAGACCCTGCGTCGAATACTGCTCTCACCTCTGTATTTTCTGTATTTTTTCGTATTTTCTGGACGCACTCGACACTATGCAGCGACGCGCTGTTCGCATTATAGACTGTCTGGAGGTAACGGGAAGCCTTGAGCCGCTAGCCCAGCGCCGAATAATTGCTTCCTTGGCCGCGTTCTACCGTATTTACCACGGTGAGTGTTCTGAAGAGCTCTTCAATCTGACCCCACCCTCTCCCTTCCGATCCCGAACAACGCGTGCCGGGCAGAGATGTCACTCTCGTACCGTGGAAACCGTCTCCGCGAGAACTGAGCGTTTTAAACGTTCGTTTCTCTGCCGAACGATGGTGGCTTGGAACGCCCTGCCCGCGCACGTGTTTCCTCCAACATATAACCCTGGGTTCTTTAAGCGAAGCGTGAAGAGGCACATTACTGGGTCGTCAAGTTGAGGGTCACTCTCTATAGTATTCCTGTGTACTGTGAGAGTTGCCCACAATCGCCAGACGTCGCCATAGCTTACCATCAGGCGGGGGGCGTCAATTTGTCGAACTAAATAAAAAAAAAAAGATTTTGGGGAAAATACAGAAATTTACAGAGTGCTAGGTCGGGGCTATGCGCAGGAAGGGTGAGAAGTTGTACTTTTTCGGAAGCTAAAAATGACTTTGTTTTGTTGGCCGTGTGTGAAGAAACGTTGTCATGATGTAGGAGAACACGGCTTTTGGGTCGTCTTTCGCGAACTTTTTCTAGCACCCTGGGTAAACAAATAGTAGAATACCACTTGGCATTAACACTCTTTTGATCTCAAGTGGAATTGTACAGATGGGACCCGTAACTGAGAAAAAAAACGCGATCTTTTTTTTACCAACGTTTTTCGCCTGCCTCACTTTTGTTGGCTTGTTCTCATTTTCAAACACTCATTCACAAGATTGCTTTTTTTTTCGGGTTCGAAACAATAAATCCACTTTTCGTCTCCTATGACAATGTCATAAACAGCATTAGAATATCCGTGGTCGTACTTCAGTAGCATCTGTGAACACCGTTCCACGCGAGCCCGCTTCTGCTCCGCTGTCAGTTCAAGAGGGATCCAACGACAACAAAGTTTCCGAACTTTCAATTCTTCGTGTAAAATTTTCTGGATTTGATCATACCAATCCCCAATAGTCCTCGAATTGTCTCATAGGTAATCCGCGGGTTATCTTCGATTAACCGCTTAACAGTAGCCACATTATTTTCGTTGACGGCAGTTGAAGGCCGCCCTTCACGAAATTCGTCATGTAAAGAAACTCGACCTCTCTCAAATTCAGCAAACCATCGCCACACGGTGCTCAAACAAGGTGCTTCTCTCCCAAAAGCATTTTGAAGACGAGCGGCACAGTCTTGCGGAGAGAGAGAACTTTTAAAATCATAAAAAATCATCGCTCTAAAATCTTTTTTCAACAATTCCACTTGAAGATCAAAAGAGTGTTAATGTAGTGGTATTCTACCATTTGTTTACCCAGGGTGTTAGAAAAAGTTCGCGAAAGACGACCCAAAAGCCGCGTTCTCCTACATCATGACAACGCTTCTTCACACACGGCCAACAAAACAAAGTCATTTTTAGCTTCAGAAAAAGTACAACTCGTCACCCATCCTGCGCATAGCCCCGACCTAGCACCCTGTGATAGGTTTCACTTTTACCAACTCCGAAGAGGCAGTGATAGCGTTCAATCAGCACGTAGAAAACATACCTTCAGATCTGTGGTCCTCCTGTTTTAAAAAATGAAATTTGGCACAATAGTGTTCTTTGTTGCAAGGCGCAACTTTTGTCGAAGGGATTTTTCGATTGGGGGGAAAATGGGGGAGAAATGGGGGGAAAATGCGAAAATAACGTGAGGTCTACTGTTCATAGAACCACTTGTTATCTTTTGGCCGAAGTAATAAAGAAGGTAACCTTTACGATTAAAAAATGAAGACTGGCTGAGATGAGTAAGATGGCTTTTTTTATTAAATATTATGAAGGACAATATCGATAGTGAAGCTGTATCACAGTAGTAGTATTCCTTGTTCTATGGCTCTATGCTTTAAAACTTTAGCCTGTTCAAAGGACGAAAAAAAGGTGACAAATCACGGCTACGAATTAATCCCTGGTGAAATCACGTGACTGGAAATAATCATATTGTTATTAGTGATTTGAAAATCACGACCATTTCCATAGACAGACTATAAGCGACTTATTTTTTTAACCTAAATATTGCAGAATATTAGGATTCGGCGAAAGTTTCTGGAGTGTCGAGTGTCGAGCGACTGAAGTCGAAATGGAGCAAAAAGAAGAGGAGTCTTTTTTTCTGTTTTTTTTTTAATTTCGCGGCCCATGGCCGCGTCCACTCTAACGTCCGTTGCCGGGCGTCTCTGGTTACAAGCAGGTATTTCCAGTGGCGCCCGGCAAAGAAGAGGAGTATATGCTAAACTTCTTCTTCTTTTTTTAAAAACGTGGCTCCATCGATGTTCATCGATGATTTTGCCAATGTCAAGGTAATGCTTGATTAGTTGATAATTCCGCACAGAAGAACTAGTTATTCCTAACTAGCTCCAGGTGCAGGACAAGAAATGTTGTTCGGTATGAGAGTGTCTGGAAACCCGATTTCTGCGGAGCGCCAGAGGTAACCTAAAAAGCCACACGCGCTCAGCAAAAATCGAACTTCTATCACAGATTAATAAATAGTTACTACGTAACAGATACATCACTCCCTTACAAAAGCGAAAATACCTACTCTATATTAACCTACAAAATAATAATAATACCTGCTGCACAGAACGAAAAGAATTGTACCTTAAACACATGTTCATAGAGTCGAGAGTCGAGACTGTGTTGCCCGCCGTGCGAATGACGCCATCGTAAGAATGCGCTAGAGTTGTTACGAATCAACCTTTTTTTTATTAGTCAATCAAATATGTTTCAGTTTTATATAATGATTTATATTTTTTTTTTGATCAATAAAATAAAAACGGCAAAAAAATCACGTTTGTTGTATGGTTTTTAGTATTTGTTGTTATAGCGGCAACATAAATACATTATTTACTATGTCACGGTTCAAGGTACACTAATTATCACGGTTCATGAAATACAGCCTGGTGACAGACGGACGGACGGACAGACAGACAGACAGACGGACAGTGAAGTCTTAGTAATAGGGTTCTGTATTTCCCGTTTGGGTACGGAGCCCTAAAAAGAAAATAAATAATATCTATGGATAGGTCATCAAATATGATATTGAGGTTTCTAATAATTTTTTTTTTAAAACTGAATAGTTCGCGCGAGAGACCCTTCCAAAGTGGTAAAATGTGTGTCCCCCCAACCCCCCCCCCCCCACCTCTAATTTCTAAAATAAGAGAATGATAAAACAAAAAATATATATATGTTGTACATTACCATGCAAACTTCTACCAAATTAAAATATGTTACTTGCTGCTACGGAACCCTTCATGGGCGAGTCCGATTCGCACTTGGCCGCTTTTTTTGTTAGCCAAACATAACGTAATCCCGGTGCACGAAAAACAAAAAAAATGTAAGTAAATGAAACCCAAGTTAAAAATGCATTTTGTTATCATTAAAATAGCGCATACCTACTATAATCCGCACAATAATTAGGTACGTGGTTTCTGCATTTCGAAGCGTAAGCGCGGGAAACGTGCAGTGTGGTGCGATGCGAACGCTCAGGCGGGCGTTCGGCAGCCCTCTGCCAGTTTGTATCGTCGACGATCGCCGAGCGGTAGGTATATAGCGCGCGGCCTTGAGCGAGTGACGGAGGCCTGCTTCTATGCTAAACTTGCGCTTGGGTCTATCATCAGTAGGTAGTGTCCTGTAGTGATGGTTAATATAGCATATAGCATCATAAAGCATCGTGCTATTTATATATAGCATTTAGCAAATGCTATTATGGTTTTCTAATACTGCTAAATGCTATCTGCGATATCGAATGATGGGCCGTCACAGGTGCCGCGCTACGCCGGCCAATCGCGTGCAAATTTCATTTAGCACTGTTGTTGTATTTTAGCAAATTAGCATTTAGCATCTGGGAACGACGGGATTGCGCCACTCACTTCAGTTGTCGCATGCTCGCGAATCGCGATTGTTATACTTAGGTCAAATGGCGTTTTATTGTTTTACGCACCGCGTAAGCTGAATTCTCGGACTCGGACGGCTCCCGTAATAAACAGTATTTTGATTTCTGTATATACAAGCAATGAATTTTTACATACGCCTCTAATTTCTTTACATACTATCATATTTTATTTTATATTAGTTAATAAATGAATCAATTATATACAGTCCTAAGCCTGAAAAGTATGAAGGAAAGTTAATTGTGCAAATGTGCACCATATTGTATTAAATGCATAAACCCGATGTATAGCGAAGCGAGCGAAGCTCAATCTTAGGCGACTCATGTATTTCGTTTGTCCGGATACTCCTCCTAAACGCCTGAACCGATATCCTTCAAACTTACCTACCACAGTGATAACGTGTGGCGTGAGGGTGGTTTAGAACAAAAAAAAAATGAAAATCGAAATCGAGGAATAATCACCGAAAAAATGATTTTCATACGTTTTGCAGTTAAAAAAATGTTTGAACATAAAAAATTATCGAAAATTTAACACTTCGCTCAGTTTTTTGCAACAGTAGCATGCATTGCATACCTAGTTATGTACCTATATAGCAGGCTGTCAGTCCGAGTCCGAGTTGCGAATTAACACAACAGTGGCCGCGCTTGATTGAAATGCTCACATCGTGTTGCCGTACGCAGCCTGCTAAAAATAGCATGCTAAAAATAGCACGAAAAATAACATTCTAAAAAAATTTTGCAAAAAGCATTTAGCAAGTTTTTGCCTCAGACTAAAAGAATAACATAGACGGAACGAATAGAACTAGCGAGTGAAGCCGCCAAAAGGGATACTATATAGCAATGGGATACCTCAGACTAAAAGAATAACATAGACGGAACATGTAGAATAAACACGTGAAGCCAAATGACACTTTCAATGTGTGCGTGTGACTCCGATTTCCGTGTACCGATACCACTAACGGCGTGTGCGTAATGTTGCCAGCAAATGAAAAAATCTCCTAAAAATCTCTATATAGTGGACATATGGAAAATTAATATTTGTTTTAGTAAATGTTATCTGCAATTATTTTGTCATTTACACAAATGATTATTATGATAAGTGCCTAAAATGGGGAAGTGTTAAAATAAATAAAAACGTGATAAACACTGAGTAAACACACTTTAATTACTAGCTTTCAAAAAATTTCTCATCATTAAAATAATCCTTTTTAAGATGAATGAACAAAGCTTCATTCCAGTGTAAGTACAAAGTACAGTCAACAACAAAAGTTGATTAGCACAAAAATATTTATTATTCTTTTTTACATCCCAATGCATGTGCCACAGCAATGTACAAGTAATTTTAGAATCCCCAAGGACAAAGTTAATATATTTCGTGTTTCGTTTATGATTTTGTGATCGGTTTAACAGCTATTAGTGATCAACAGATAAGAATTATTGGTTAAGCTACTTTTGTCGTTGACTATACATGAAGTAGATATCAATAGTCGTTAGGTTAAGACTGAGGCCTTCGTAGTGTTAGACTGAAATTAAACTACTGACACAGTAACATAAATATATTGGATCACAACACAGGCTGGGAGGTCAGACGGCGGTCAATTCCAAGATTGCCGAAATAACCAAGCCACGTATTAAGTAGATCCCGGACACAGATGTGATCGGGAGTTCGGGACTAACGCACGAATGATGATGATGATGATTAGAAACATCGAGGTTGTCAACATTGATGACACTGATTTTTTTTTACTCAGTACTTTATAAATTCCCATAAATACTGCTAAATATTTTGTGGAAATGATGAAAATATTATGGCAACTCTGTATGATATGGCGGAGGTTTTGTGTTCCTAGTTTGTGCAACTAGAATATTTAGAAAAATGTTATGAAATCTAATAAGAAATAGTTAATTACTCATGAAACGATAATCCAGCATTCTTTCTATGAATAATTGAAGTGTTTTTACACCTTTTCACCACACAATACGGCATATTTATAATATTTTGTTCAACCGTGATCGCACGTGCGTACACACTCGCTGCTCACAAAGGAGTGGCGAGCGAAATGGTATCCCATTGCTATATAGTATCCCTTTTGGCGGCTTCACTCGCTAGTTCTATTCGTTCCGTCTATGTTATTCTTTTAGTCTGAGTGGGATACCATTTCGCTCGCCACTCCTTTGTGAGCAGCGAGTGTGTACGCACGTGCGATCACGGTTGAACAAAATATTATAAATATGCCGTATTGTGTGGTGAAAAGGTGTAAAAACACTTCAATTATTCATAGAAAGAATGCTGGATTATCGTTTCATGAGTAATTAACTATTTCTTAATAGATTTCATAACATTTTTCTAAATATTTTAGTTGTACAAACTAGGAACACAAAACCTCCGCCATATCATACAGAGTTGCCATAATTTTTTCATCATTTCCACAAAATATTTAGCAGTATTTATGGAAATTTATAAAGTACTGAGTAAAAAAAATCAGTGTCATCAATGTTGACAACCTCGAAGTTTCTAATCATCATCATCATCATTCGTGCGTTAGTCCCGAACTCCCGATCACATCTGTGTCCGGGATCTACTTAATACGTGGCTTGGTTATTTCGGCAATCTTGGAATTGACCGCTGTCTGACCTCCCGCCTGTGTTCTGATCCAATATATTTATGTTACTGTGTCAGTAGTTTAATTTCAGTCGAACACTACAAAGGCCTCAGTCTTAAACTAACGGCTATTGATATCCACTTCATGTATAGTCAACGACAAAAGTAGCTTAAGCAATAATTCTTATCTGTTGATCACTATAGCTGTTAAACCGACCACAAAATCATAAACAAAACACGAAATGTATTAACTTTGTCCTTGGGGATTCTAAAATTACCTGTACATTGCTGTGGCACATGCATTGGGATGTAAATAAGAATAATAAATATTTTTGTGCTAATCAACTTTTGTTGTTGACTGTACTTTGTACTTACACTGGAATGAAGCTTTGTTCATTCATCTTAAAAAGGATTATTTTAATTATGAGAAATTTTTTGAAAGCTCATAATTAAAGTGTGTTTACTCTGTGTTTATCACGTTTTTATTTATTTTAACACTTCCCCATTTTAGGCACTTATCATAATAATCATTTGTGTAAATGACAAAATAATTGCAGATAACATTTACTATAACAAATATAAATTTTCCATATGTCCACTATATAGAGATTTTTAGGAGATTTTTTCATTTGCTGGCAACATTACGCACACGCCGTTAGTGATATCGGTACACGGAAATCGGAGTCACACGCACACATTGAAAGTGTCATTTGGCTTCACGTGTTTATTCTACATGTTCCGTCTATGTTATTCTTTTAGTCTGAGGTTTTTGCTTTATAACAACTTTGAACATCACTAGTGTCAAAAATATTTACATTACAATATATCGTTTAAAAAATCCTCCGCGTCATTGCCGACTGGGAAGGTTCCCAGAATGCTGGCTGTGTTGCCACGTTGGATGGCGATACTTATTCTTTGGGCCAGAAAATAGCCAGCCTTCTGGTCCTGAGAAGCATCGATTAGACGTTTAGCAATGTCTCTATAAAGGCGGCGAGCACTCGGACCCCTTGACCCCAGTGTCTCAACCCCAAACGGCTCAAATATGTAATCACCTGCTAGGTTAGCATATTTACGCCGTTTAAAGCCTTCAGCCGATGCAGCAGCAGCGCCGGCACATCCGGATGTGCTTGGAAGGTGTGAAGGTGCTAAGGTGTCAACGCATGTAGCGTCCCACACCAAAGGCCTTCCCATCTTCCACGGTAGCAACGACATACCGTCCGGTCTCTTTCCATCGCTTCGTGCTAAACCATTTGGTTCGCGTACGGCCGGAAGACCTGCGGTGGAAAGAGCCCTACGAATTATGTCGTTTAGAATAGCGTGTCGAGGTATACGACCTGCGCTTCTGCTACAAGAAAGGCCATGGTGTCCCAGATTATCGACGGCTACTCCACAGGTGCAATGATGCGGGGATACACAAGGTGTACCCAGCCGAAGGCAAGTGGCAATGCGGAAGGTAGTGTCGTCCAACATTGTACCGATGTTGGGCGATGGGAGCGCCTGGATCCATAACCCTGATTCCCATTCTCCAACAGCTAGTAGGCGTGCACGCTCTGAAATATTGACAGAAGTGTCAATTAGTGTATTAATTCTCAATTTACAGAGCAGTGAATCCCACAGTCGCTGTGAGCCTAGGCGTGAGGGCAGGTCAGTGTCGGGGCAAGACATCCTCCAAGCATTTATGGCATCGGTCTTGCATCGCACCTCGGAATCAATCAGTGTATTTGACAAAATTTTCCTGACTAATTCTTCAGTGCTATGGACCGACGACAGAAATGCTGGCAGACTGACATCTGTGACTCTGCGAATACCTAGCCCGCCCAAGTAAACTGGAAGAGACGCTTGGACCCAGGCCCAGTCATTAATATTTACATTTAAAATTTTACACAAAGAATTTTGTATTAAGTTGTCTAGTCTGCCCAACATTTCTACATTTTTCCAAAATTGTCCTGAACGGAGGGCATGTGTAAATTTGGGTACGAAAAGACAAAAACGAAGAATAGTGAAAGCTGAATGAATACTGATATTACATAGACTATCAATAACCTGATCAAAATTTTGAATTTTTTCCTCGATAAAAGTGGAAAAGCCATCTTCTAAAATCGGGGACCCTAGGAGGCGTAAAGAAGTTTTGTCCAAAACTTTTATGTTGGGGGCCAGACAGTTGAATTTGGAGATTGTTGTTAATTTATCTGTGTTTTCAGATATAAAAATCTCACATTTATTCGGGTTCAGTTCTAAGCCAATTGACTGAAAAAGTGTCATGTATTGTATTCTCTTTGTTGTCATGTGTCATGGTGGTGACAGGTGGTGTCACTGTGATGAAACATTAGTTGAATTTATGTACATATCTGTAGTCAATATTATTATGTACATAATTAATTCAAATGAAATGATTATATAAAATTAAATAAGAGAACTGGTACTGTTGTAATCGGAAAATGGTGTTTGATAAGAACATTTTCTGGTTCCAGTTTGACTGTCAAGTGTCACCTTAACTCACCTTGTTTTTACTGATAAGGATGTACGGTTTTGATGTACATAATAAATAACTATTTTATTTTATATCGTATTGTTCATTGATTATTTTCTCAGCCAGAGTGTAAGTATTCTATGTAATTAGTAAAGCATTGTGACGTGTACTTACTTTGTTTAAATACCGCTCAAAATAAATATTGAACAGTACACTTTTGGTGCTGTTAAATATATTCCTTTTATTCCTCGGTCTTCTATCCACAATGGAGTTACAGTGTAAAGTACAGAATTACGAATGGGGTAAATTAGGCCGCGATAGCACAGTGGCTCAATTACTATCCAGCTCTCAACCAGACTTTGAAATAGCTGTAACAAAGCCGTATGCAGAACTTTGGATGGGAACTCATCCAAATGGTCCATCTCTTATAATAGAGAGAAATGTATTACTGTCTGATTACATCAAAAATAACTTGGACGCTATAGGGAATACTGTGAAGAATACATTTGGTGTGGATGTGCCATTTCTTTTAAAAGTATTGTCTATTAGAAAGGCACTGTCTATTCAGGCTCATCCTACAAAGGTAAGAATCTTTATGATAATTAATATATATCTGACAGTGTCTTAACTTTTAAATGTTTTAATATAGGATTTCGCCAAAGAGGCTTTTTAAAGAACTTGTTGTTTTGGCCATGAACAACTTATTATTTATTGCAGAAAAAAAAATTAAGTTCAGCTCAGCCCAACATATTAACTTTGTTTCATAAGCTGTTCTACACAGACGAACCTGTGGGCATCAGCTAATGAGATATAGTCACTTACACTTATTTCAATACTTAATTCACTTTTATTTAACCAACCAGTTTCACCTTATACCACATGCAAAGCAACGGTTCAGACTACTTATTTCAAAAACGCTCAGACCAGGTCTTGGGTGGCTTTTTCACTGGCATGGACACTAGATGTAAACTGCCACAATTTTTTTTTCATTGTAAAATTTCAGGAACATGCTGAACTACTACATAAACAATTCCCTGATATGTACAAAGACTCTAACCATAAGCCAGAACTATCCATTGCGTTAACCCCATTTGAAGCTCTATGTGGATTCAGACCACTATCACAAATTCAGGGTTACCTTAAAAGTAAGTACACAGATCACAGAGACCCAGAAAGATGGGATATTTACCTACTATTTGATACATTTTACCTTCTATTGTGTATGCACTGAAAACCCCTACAATACAGAGTAAAGGTTCACACTACATAGTCACCACACTGATAACTGCATGTGTAGAATAATGGATGGATTTTTCACAAAGAGAACCCGAAAGTCAAAGTCAAAATATTTTTATTCAAAATATGTGCAGTTAATACACACTTGTCTTATTGAAGGTCAAGAAATCCACCTATTTGATTACCACAGCAGTAGGGCAAGATATTTGGCGGGGGTCAAAATTTGTTTTAAGGGAGTTTTAGATAGACAGACAGATGTAGACGTTTATAATGTCTTCTATTTAGCGAAATCATTGCAATTATCTAAAAATTCAACATCATAATTTTCCATTGTTTTATCATGGACTTTCGCCAGGTAACGCCTGACTCCATTCAGTATACTTCTTGGTGTTTAAGAGGGCTTTTCTAAAGAAATCTTTTTTGTTTTCTTTTTAAGGTCTACCAGAGTTAGTGAATATTCTATCAAAGGAAAGTGTTAATGATTTGCTGTCTGAAAAGGCACAGACAGAAAGTGAATCGCGTCTCAAGAATGTGTTTCATTCTCTTATGACATGTGATAAAACTGTTGTAGCTAATACAATACTATCTTTATTGGAGAGATTAGATAAAGAAGGTAAGTCAAGTACCTATAAAAAAAGGATAATGCTTATTGTGTATACGGGATTAAATAAACCTATTATTATGAATGGAAAAGATAGTTACAGTGGACCAGGTCTTACATAATGCAACCACATCGCAGATGTCTTGCAAAAAGGCTAAGTTAAAACCACCCGTAACCGGTTATAGTTGGTACTCAGATAGTAGCAAGTGGTAATTCGTGACAAAGGCCTACCAGTGAAAGAGACTATTATAATATAGAACTGATGTCTGCAGCTCTACCTGTGTGGAATAGTTTATCATACCCGATTTCATTTAAAACAGTTCAGTAATTATGTAGGTGGTAACAAACATTCACACACACAAACATACGCGGACGCCGGATATGTTAATGAATTAGGCCCTTAGGTGCTTTTTTCATTTGAAACTAACTTACTATTGGCCGACTGCAAAAACAATAGTGAGAATTAATACCTATGTGATCTTTTACTTACAGATACAGAAACACAAGCATCGCTACAATTTCCTCTACTGCAGAGGTTGCATGCAGACTTCCTGGGTGACGTTGGTTGTTTAGCGCCATACTTCATGAATTACATGTTGCTGAACCCCGGTCAAGCCATCTATCTTAAACCTAATTTACCTCATGCATACTTGAGTGGAGGTATGGGTAATCGCATATTTTGTCAAGCCATAGCAAATTCGATCTACTAGCATAAAACAGTACAATAATAACTTTCCAACTAAGCTAAAACTGCTTCATATAGGATTAGGTTCACCTTAGTAGTGTAGTGACTGGGAATCGAACTAACGTCGTCGACCATATTGTTATTGTGAACATATTGTGTTTTCCAAAGAATTGGCCTTGCGGTGAAATGTTGATGAAAGGCAACAAAATCTTACGTGCAGCTGCTATGGCACAGCCAATTAAAGTCCTGGGCCTCTGGGACTATTATTTTAACTGACTTAACACGGATTTATTAACAGAAGTGATATGACAGTTTGTATCCCCAGAAGTCGGTCGGCGACATGGTGCTCATTTTTTCTAAAAAAAAGTACTAATGCCCCTTATGGTCTACAGTTCTGACAGACAGACATAAATCACGTCGGAGGACTGGGTGAATATGAGCAGAATCATAGATAACTAGTAGTTATAGATTCCATATAGTTATAGACTATTAGTTATGCTAAAAATCGTTTTCAGATTGTGTGGAGTGTATGGCATGTTCAAACAATGTGGTTCGTGCCGGTCTAACTCCTAAACACATAGACGTACCAACACTAGTGGGTATGCTCGACTACACGAGCTACTCGCCTAACGAAATGCTATTCCAACCGCAACTAGAAGACGGGAACAGCTGTATATGGAGACCGCCTGTACCAGATTTTGCTGTTGTCAAGATCAAGGTAACTTACTTTTTAGCCGTACCCAACATCTCATGAACTTTGATAGTTAGAAACTTGAAAATTTCACATAATTATGTATTTCTGTTGCCTCTATAACAATAAATACAAAAATAATTTCCTCCTGGGAGGGGCAGTCGTTGGATTAAGTCCACACCAAAACTATCGTTTCTGCTATTTATTTTAGACAGACAGACAGACAGTGTCGGTCTAGTAACATCCCTGCATTAATTTTTTTGATATTTTCAATGTACAGAATTTTCTGAGGACACCTTACTCAACGAAGAAACAGATTTTCATACATCTCCTTTACTTAATTTGTTTGTGAACAGACAGACACGGTAGTTGTTTGTTGGTTTGTGTGTGGCATTTTGTAATAGCTATGTATTAAAGAGTAATGTTTTATATCATTGAATACCTATTTATCGAATCTCGTTAGCATAACTTGTAGTTTCTACCCACGTTAGTTATTGTGACAAATCCTGCATCGCGCTAGTGATATTTACACATTCGTACTTAAAAGCAAATTTGTTCTGGCTTCGTATTTTGCTGTTCTCTCTGAGACAGTCTTGATAATGCCTCGTTTAGAGGCGAAACAATTGTCGACGTTTTATTGTCTTTTAAATCTGCGAAAAAATAATGCTATTATATTTTAAAAGTTTTTAACATCTTACTTACCATTGCTTTGTCATGGATTTTCGCCAGGTAACGCCTGTTTCCATCCAATATTTTATTCTTATATCTGTGGTAGTAGAGACCAGTCGGATTTCTCGACTGTGTTAACCGATTTTGAAAATTATTTTTTAATTGAAAGCTCGTGCTTCCCATTACGAAAATTTGGGAGTTGGTTTTGTTTGCTAAAATTATGGTTCATACCTAATTATTAAGTTTTTGTCCTATTTACAGGTACAAAATGGTTCATACAACACAACAATCCGGGAAAGCCCGAGCATACTGATCGTCACGTCGGGAACCGGGGAGGCTTGCGACACGGAACCGATACGGGCACGACCCGGGACCGTTATCTTCCTAAAGGCAAACAGGCAACTCACGCTAACGCCGTCTGTCAACACTCATTTAGAAGTGTTTCAAGCTATTTGTAACGTCTGACGTCGGATTGGTTTAGTTTTTTTTTTCATCATATCCATCATGAAGTACATACTGTAAACGATTTTATTTATTTATTGATTGAGCGCCAGTGTTCTGTATTACTTCAGAGTGAACTCCAAATAGGTACCTACATAATTATATTAAGTTTAATTGTAATTTTATATTTTTTTTAGAATTTTTGGCATGGCTTCAAAGGCCTTTGTGCCATGTAATTTTATACTGTACTATAAATGTCAACTGTGCCAATTATTATAATTAAAAAATAGAACAGTGTTTTCTTTTTCCAACCACCCTCACCTGCAAGCCTTAGCTGATGAGCGGGCGAGGCACAACCTCTGCCAAGGTTAAACCTCGTAAAAATAAAATGAATTTAAAAATCAAAACGATCGTCAAAGCGACTGCCAGACTTATTCGTCACCAGCGAACGCTTCGCCCGTGACAAATTATATTCTCAAAAACCAACCTCGAAAACCACTATCCATTAGTGAAACTGTGAAAGCAGCACGAAAATCGGTGCAGTAGTTTTTTAAATAAAGCTCTTGTCAGTTACGGACCCCCAAGTAACATAATATATTTAAAACCCAGCCATCATACTACGAGTATAACACTGGTATGATTACTTTAGTAAAGGTAGGTAGGTACTATAAGGTTTAGAAGTGGGATTGCAACCTTGCAAAGGCAGTGGATGACATGGTGCCTAATGTTATTTAAAAAAAAAATTCAAAAAAAACTTTTACAGGTACTATTTTTACATCTTTACTACTTACCTACCTGATATCTCCGCAAGTCCACACTCAATGATCGCTCTTACGTATGTTGAAGACTAATGGTACCTACCTAATATCAAGTTAGAATCCAACTGGGTTTCCCTTCGTCCAGCATACTCACCATGGAATCCTGATATTTCATGAATGCCAAAAATTGTGCTGAAATAGTGCTAATTAGTGCCCAAAGGAAAAAAAAAATTGTGCTCTTATACTTAAGAAATTACAGCCATAGTTCGATGAGTATGCTGGACGAAGGTTTCGCCCAGCATACTCAACTCCGTTTGTGGAATCTGTGTACGCTTCAACCATAATTCACACTTAAAAAAATTGAGCCCAAATAGTGCTAAATGGTGCCCAAAAAGAAAAAACGGTGCTCTAATAACTCCGGAGTTATAGGCTTCGTTCAGTG
Source organism: Nudaria mundana (assembly GCA_963556515.1). Classification (NCBI taxonomy): domain Eukaryota; kingdom Metazoa; phylum Arthropoda; class Insecta; order Lepidoptera; family Erebidae; genus Nudaria; species Nudaria mundana. The sequence continues at coordinate 7,475,881 of OY748297.1, forward strand.
AGTATGCTGGGCGTAAAACCTACGCCCAGCATACTCACTTTACTACGCGAATACCGAACGAGCTATAGGGACAATTTACGGCTTAAAAAATTGTGCGTGAAATAGTGCCCAATATCAGTCCAATTTTCGCTTGACTTTTGACCTAGAAAACCATTAAATTTAATTGTAAACTTCTACATACTAACGTTAAATGAGGTACAGTCGTTCACACATGTTTTTGGATAAAAATATTAAAAATTCTAATTGTGGGTTATGTGATTGGGAATAATTGTTTCACATATCAAAAACTGTCGAGTAAATGCTAATTTAGTTAATTAATTTTAATTTTTATTAATTATTTTTTTGTTTTTTTTTATAAATAAATGAAATTGTAAGCGTAAATGAAATCTACTCGTATTACTTCATTGCTTGTAGGGTGAAATATTTCTCAAAAAAAATGTCTGGGCACTAGTAGTCTATTACAGCCAATAAAATAAATAAAATAGGTAGGTACCTATTTGAGATCTTGAAAATTTGTAAAAAGGAAATACGTAGGTCACACTATAAGTTTTGCGTAACTTATTACTTAACTTTTAATGTTAAAACCAAAATATTATGTTTATTGCTTTTCAAAATACTCTCCTTTACATTTTAAACAGTTTTTCATGCGATCGAACTATTTTTTAAAACAGGAGGAGCACAGATCTGAAGGCATGTTTTCTACGTGTTGATTGAACGCTATCACTGCCTCTTCGGAGTTGGTAAAAGTGAAACCTCTCATTAAATCTTTGATTTTGGGGAAAATACAGAAATCACAAATCACGAGTTGTACTTTATCGGAAGTTATAAATGACTTTGTTTTGTTGGCCCTGTGTGAAGAAGCGTTGTCATGATGTAGGAGAACGCGGGTTTTGGGTCGTCTTTCGCGAACTTTTTAAACAAATGGTAGAATACCACTCGGCATTAACACTCTTTTGATCTTCAAGTGGAATTGTACAGATGGGACCCGTAGCTGAGAAAAAATATGCGATCATTTTTTTACCAACGTTTCTCGCCTGCCTCACTTTTTTTTTTTTTTTTTTTTTTTTTTTTTTTATATATATATTTAGGTCGACAAATTGACGCCACTCGCCTGATGGTAAGCTGAGGCGACGTCTGGCAATTGAGGGCGACTCTCACAGTACACAGGAATACTATAGAGAGTGGCCCTCAACTTGACGACCCTGTAATGTGCCTCTTCACGCTTCGCTTAAAGAGCCCAGGGTTATATGTTGGAGGAAACACGTGCGCAGGCAGGGCGTTCCAAGCCACCATCGTTCGGCAGAGAAACGATCGTTTAAAACGCTCGGTTCTCGCGAAGACGGTTTCCACGGTATGAGGGTGACATCTCTGGCCGGCACGCGTTGTTCGGGATCGGAAGGGAGAGGGTGGGATCAGGTTGAAGAGCTCTTCAGAACACTCATCGTGGTAAATACGGTAGAACGCGGCCAAGGAAGCAATTGTTCGGCGCTGGGCTAGCGGCTCAAGGCTTCCCGTTACCTCCGGACAGTCTATAATGCGAACAGCGCGTCGCTGCATAGCGTCGAGTGCGTCCAGCAAATACTTCGCGGAGTCGTCCCAGAGGTGAGAGCAGTATTCAACGCAGGGTCTAATCTGCGTTTTGTACAGCAGACACCTCTGGTGCGGTGTAAAGAATCGCTTTACCTTGTTCAGTATTCCTAGTTTCCGCGAAGCTAGCCCAATACATCTCTCAATGTATTTTGTGTTATTGAGCTCTCGACGAACGTCTATGCCAAGGATGTCTAGATTGTCCTTCATTGGTAATATTGCATTCTGAAGAGTGGGTAGGGGAAGGAAAGGGGATTTTTTCGCTGTAAATGCACACGCCTGTTTTGTGGGCATCGAACTCGACCAAGTTCTCGGCACCCCATTGGGAGATACTGTCGAGGTTTCGGTCGAGATCACCCACGAGATGTCGTCTCTCCTCCTCTATCACAGATCGCCCCGCCGTCGGACGAACCGAGTAACTCCCGTGCAATGTACTGTCATCTGCATAGCAATGAATGTTCCCGAGGGAAAGCATATCATTGATATGCAGAAGAAAGAGAGTTGGTGACAGTACGGACCCCTGCGGTACCCCGGCATTCACTTGCAAAAAGCGAGAAGCCTGGCCATCGCAGAGGACCCGCACTCGGCGCTCGTTTAAAAAACTGGCAATCCAGCTGCACAGTTGAGGAGGTAGACCATATGCCGGAAGCTTGGAAAGGAGCGAAGCATGCCAGACCCTATCGAAAGCTTTGGCGATGTCCAGGCTAATAGCCAAGGACTCGCCGAACTTTTCCATAGCCTCACCCCATACATGCGTGACGAATGCCAGGAGGTCACCCGTTGATCGTTTTGGCCTGAAGCCATATTGCCGATCATTGATTAGCGAGTGATCCTCCAGGTATCGCATGAGCTGCTTATTAATAAGAAGCTCGAGCACCTTGCAAATGACTGAGGTGACAGCTATGGGTCGATAGTTGCCTGGATCGGATCGATCCCCTTTCTTGGGGATCGGTTGTACGTTCGCCTCCTTCCAGGCCTCCGGCACGAGGCCTGTAGAGTATGACAGCCGGTACAGACGCGTTAATACTGGAGACAACTCAGCAGCACATTTTCGTAGCACCACCGCCGGAATGCCGTCAGGGCCACTGGCTTTCCGCGTGTCGAGTGACCGCAGCACTGCCCGTACATCACATTGCCTGATAACAATATCAGGCATAGTGTGGCCACAGTTGGCGATGGCGGGGGGCTGCAGGCCACGGCCATCGACCCGGGAATTAGTCGCAAAGAGGTCTGCGAGCATGTCCGCCTTCTCCTGGGCTTTGTGAGCCAGTGATCCATCAGGAAAACGCAGTGGTGGCAGCGAGGGTTGACAAAAATTAGACTGTACGGCTTTGGCCAGTTGCCAGTATCCACGGCTGCCCGTGGGATGGGATGTGAGCTCCTGACCAACTGACTTTTGTTGGCTTGTTCTCATTTTCAAACACCCATTCACAAGATTGCTGTTTTTTTCGGGTTCAAAACAATAAATCCACGTTTCGTCTCCTGTGACAATGTCATAAACAGCATTAGAATGTCCGTGGTCGTACTTCATTAGCATCTGTGAGCACCATTCCACGCGAGCCCGCTTCTGCTCCGCTGTCAATTCATGAGGGATCCAACGACAACAAAGTTTCCGAACTTTCAATTCTTCGATTAGAATGTTCGGGATATTTACCATGTAACATTATTTTATCGAGTCTCCGATATTTCGACGCTGCTGCAAGCGCCATGATCGCGGAAGAACTGGAGTAATGGCGGTTGATAGAAAATGTCTAAAATCGTTCCACCCTCTTTCTAGTTCGTTTACTACGCGCACCACTACCATCGGTCTCACTGCACACTCGAACGCGATCATGATCTCGACACACAAAGCTGACTGTATCCACTCGCGATTTTGTATTAGGGTTGTCACGATTATTTTGTTTTTCACATATACGGACCACTGGATGCCAGACGTTCGGAAGTTGAAACCCGTCCTCACGATTGAAATTCCTGTTTTTTTATTTCAATTGCTTCCCTAACCAATCTCGGTATGCAGTGACGTTCTGTCGAGAGCATGTGAGGGTTATGTAACTCAATCCAATGGTCGGTACCGGCTTCCAATAAATGTTTAGCGATTGCAGATTTATGCGGTTCGTTGTTTTTGACTGCCCTAATGTGTTCCTTAATTCGGCACGTCACTTCTTTTGGTTTGTCCTATATAGTAACTACCACAACTACAGTCAACCTTGTAGACTCCTGGCCTGTGTAGTGGATAACTATCTTTGCGTGAGCGTAAGCATTGTGACAGCCTTCTGAAAGGAGTGAAGATAGTTTTCACAGAAACTTTCTTTAGGATGTTGGCGACCTTATCAGTCACTCCTTGATGTATGGTAAAAAGGCTGTACGTGAAGGTATGTTACATGGTAAATATTCCGAACATTCTAATCGTAGTGTAAATGACCATGATCGTTTAAATACCTATATTTCAATTCTTCGTGTAAAATTTTCTGGATTTGACTCACACCAATCCCAAATAGTCCTCGAATTGTCTCATAGGTAATCCGCAGGTTTTCTTCAATTAACCGCTTAACAGTAGCCACATTATTTTCGTTGACGGCAGTTGAAGGCCGCCGAAATTCGTTCACGAAATTCGTCATGTAAAGTAAATGGGTGCAAAGGGGCTCTACCAACATCTTTAGGGCCCCAGCGACCTCACCTGCTAGTGGCGCACCTGCTGATAAACGGACGAGGCTCGTTAATTTACGGTACCTATGGAGTGGCTTCGGCCCCTACGTGGGTACCAGGTGGTACAACAGTGTTGGTCCGGGGGGGTACCACCGTGTAGCTGTGCTAAAGCCCCCCAAGTAACCCAGCCCAGGCTGGGTTGCGTTAGGGGTTCAGCAGCTGCACCGCCGGGCCCGGGGCGATGTATGGTGCAGCAGGCATGGGACCAGTGGGGGCGAAACGGAGTCTAGTGTGGGTGGTGTGGGTCGATTCGCCGGCCAGGGAGACCCTTAGCAACGGCGTTGCCGCGGCCGCCCGCAACACAGTCATGGGGCCCGCCTGGGGCCAACCACCCCAGGAGGCTGCCCCACATGTTGCACATAATCCTGATGTGGGATCGCCGCTCCGGGTGGTAACCGGTGTGGGGTAGCGGCGGCCTTGCATCAGGGGGGTTTGGGAGCCCTTCCGTCCGGCGAGTCGGCTCCGACCTAACCACACGGTTCTAGACAAAGCTAGCCCCTGCGCTTTGTCACTTACTGCTGCACCAAATGTCGCCCTGTCTTCACGCTTCTTCTTCAAAATCTACAATGGCAGTGCAACAAAAAAGAAATAAACGTTACACAGCGGCCCTAGGAAACCCTACAACTTCACATTTCGAGGTGGAGTTCACTAACGTCCGTGGACTCCATGCGAACCTCGATACCGTCCACCACCACCTTGAGACGGCACGGCCCGCTGTGATGTTCCTCACGGAGACAAATACGCCGCCCTGACGACACGTCTTACCTGTGTTACCCCGGCTATGTCATCGAGGAACAATTTCGAGACAAAGCCGGGGTGTGCGTGTTCGTTAGGGCGGATGTTTGCTGCCGCCGGTTGCGCTGCCTAGAGAACCCCTCCAATTCCGTCCTTTGGCTGCACGTAGACCGTGGCTCTATGAGCCAGATCTACGTGTGCGTCTACCGATCCCACACAGGGGATTCTGAGACAACAAAGCTCTTCCAGTACCTCAGCGAGACGGCTGATGAAGCGCAGGTGCGGTTCCCGAACGCTGACCTAGTATTTCTGGGGGACTTCAATGGCCATCACATTGAATGGCTGGGGTCCCTCAAGACTGATCATGCGGGTAGAGCCGCCCATGCGTTCGCTCTCTCCCACGGTCTGACCCAGATGGTATGCGGGATCACCCGGATACCAGACAGGTCAGATCACGCGCCCGCTCTGCTGGATCTACTGCTGACGAGTCGCCCAGCCCAGTACAGTGTTTCGGTAGGAACCCCACTGGGTAGTTCCGACCACTGTGTTGTTCACGCTGGCATGAAGGTGTCACCTCCTGCACGTCCTGTACAAACGTCACGTCGACTATGGCACTACTCGTCAGCGGATTGGGACGGTCTACGCGATTATTATGCGTCCGTCCCCTGGAGCCAGCGCTGCTTTGTAGGAAAGGCTCCTTCGGATAGTGCTTCTGCTATTGCTGGCGAGATCAGTTTAGGGATGGATTATTACATCCCTTTCACTGATGTCGCCAGTATCCGCAGAGCCCGTCCCTGGTTCGGGCGAGATTGTGCCAAAGCTGTTCGACAAAAACAGTCGGCATATCGCGCCTGGATCAGGGCCCGGGCTGTGCGCGACCCAAACGTGGGCCACCTCAAAGCAGCGTACAACCGGGCCACAAAGTCGAGTAAGAGGGCCTTTAAGAGAGCGGATGCCAAGCGCGTCGCGCGGCTTGGTCAGGAGCTCACTTCCCATCCCACGGGCAGCCGTGGATTCTGGCAACTGGCCAAAGCCGTGCAATCTAACTTTTGTCAGCCGTCGCTGCCACCGCTGCGTTACCCAGATGGAACACTGGCTCACAAAGCCCAAGAGAAAGCGGATATGCTCGCAGACCTCTTTGCGGCTAATTCCCGGGTCGACGACCATGGCCTGCAGCCCCCCGCCATCGCCAACTGTGGCCACACAATGCCTGATATTGTTATCAGGCAATGTGATGTACGGGCAGTGCTGCGGTCACTCGACACGCGGAAAGCCAGTGGCCCTGACGGCATTCCGGCGGTGGTGCTACGAAAATGTGCAGCTGAGTTGTCTCCAGTATTAACGCGTCTGTACCGCCTGTCATACTCTTCAGGGCTCGTGCCGGAGGTCTGGAAGGAGGCGAACGTACAACCGATCCCCAAGAAAGGGGATCGGTCCGATCCAGGCAACTATCAACCCATAGCTGTCACCTCAGTCATTTGCAATGTGCTTGAGCTCCTTATAAATAAGCAGCTCATGCAATTCCTAGAGGATCACTCGCTAATCAATGATCGACAATACGGCTTCAGGCCAAAGCGATCAACGGGTGATCTTCTGGCATTCGTAACGCATGTCTGGGGTGGGGCTATGGAAAGGCACGGCGAGTCCTTGGCTATTAGCCTGGACATCGCCAAAGCCTTCGATAGGGTCTGGCATGCTTCGCTCCTTTCCAAGCTTCCGGCATATGGTCTACCTCCTCAACTGTGCAGCTGTGCGTGTGCATTTACTGCGAAGAAATCCCCTTTCCTTCCCCTACCCTCTCTTCAGAATGCATTGTTACCAATGAAGGACAACCTTGATATCCTTGGCATAGACGTTCGTCGAGAGCTCAATAATAAAAACTACATCGAAAGATGTATAGGGCTAGCTTCGCGGAAACTAGGAATACTGAATAAGGTAAAGAGATTCTTTACACCGGACCAGAGGTAGACCAGAGGTGCTGTACAAGACGCAGATTAGACCCTGCGTCGAATACTGCTCTCACCTCTGGGACGGCACCGCGAAGTATCTGCTGGACGCTCTCGACGCTATGCAGCGACGGGCTATCCGTATTATAGATTGTCCGGAGGTAACGGGAAGCCTTGAGCCGCTAGTTCAGCGCCGAACAATAGCTTCCTTGGCCGCATTCTACCGTATTTACCACGGCGAGTGTTCTGAAGAGCTCTTCAATCTGATCCCACCCTCTTCCTTCCGATCCCGAACGATTCGTGCCGGGCAGAGATGCCAACCCCACACAGTGGATAGCATGTTCGCGAGAACCGAACGTTTTAAACGTTCGTTTGTCTGCCGAACGATAGTGGCCTGGAACGCCCTGCCTGTGCACGTGTTTCCTCCCACATATAATTTTATTAGAATTTAAAAAGAGAAACAATACATCATTTTAACATAACATTAACCATTTGATCAGCGCATGCAAACATTCCCCGTTTTTTCCTGGGTTCTTTAAGCGGAGCGTGAAGAGGCACATCAGTAGGTCGTCAAGTTGAGGGCCACTCTCAATAGTAATGTGTGCTGTGAGAGTGGCCCACAATCGCTAGACGTCGTCACGACTTACCACCAGGCGGGTGGCGTTAATTTGGCGAACCAAATAAAAAAAAAAAAAAAAAAAAAAAAACTTGACCTCTCTCAAATTTAGTAAACCATCGCCTCACGGTGCTCAAACAAGGTGCTTCTCTCCCAAAAGCATTTTGAAGACGAGCGGCACAGTCTTGCGGAGAGAGAGAACTTTTAGAATCATAAAAAATCATCGCTCTAAAATCTTTTCGACTTAATTTCATTTTCGTTGCATACGTAGAACTTTGATGCGTGATAAAAAACAATTGACAAATGATTTCCCGCCAATTGTTATTTTATATTACTAAGAAGGTTGCAACGTTTAAAAAAATATAACATTCGAAATTCAAATAGTTCCCATTAGCTAGAAGTGCAAAACTTTTAGTGTGCCCCATGTAGAATACAAGATCCTGCGTATTCATCACTATTGTTACATGACTACACGACTACGTAATCTGTATAGGGACTGCCTCCGAACAAGGCTCTGGTAAAAACTACTACCAAATAACTTAGGTACATATAGGTATTAATGTCTTAGAGAGTGCAAAGGTGTTATATATCCATATCTACATACATATGCAGATCTTAATTACCCACATATCTCTATACCGCTTACGGGACATAGGCGTAATTAGTGTGCGATTGTGTGTGTATAATGTGCATCTACCATTAAAAATCCCATTTTCGTTGCATACGTAGAACTTTGATGTGTGATAAAAAAACGATTAAAATAAAATAATTTTGAAAATAGAATAAATATGAGAGTTGTGTTATCGTGCAAAAAATAATAAAAAACCTCGACACGTGTTTCGCCCCTAACCAGGGGCATCATCAGGAGATGTCGATGGCTCGGCGCTGTTTTCAAAATTATTTCTCTATTCTTTCGGCCTAAGTGGGTTTGGAGGGCGGACTTGTGCATGAATAAATACGAGAGTTGGGTAATTTGCATGTGGCGGAATATTGCAAAGTAGTTAGATTTATTTTATTTAAAAAATAAATTTAACTATGGACTTCCGAAAAGTAACGCCTGATAGTATTAACTTTAAAAAAACAATTGACAAATGATTTCCCGCCAATTGTTTTTTTTAATTACCAAAAAGGTTGCAACGTTTAAAAAAATATAACATTCGAAATTCGAATAGTTCCGATGAGCTAGAAGTGCAAAACTTTTAGTGTGCCCCATGTATAAAGATTTTTTTAGTGTTAATTCCGTACACTTAATCCATACTCCGTGGTTTAGTGTAATAACAGCGACATTATTTTTCAAGCTAACTTCACTTCATTTAATATCTTAATCTTATTAACTAGTATCATAATAATGTGTAGGTAATCAAATGCAAAATAAAAAGTGTGTGGGTAATCTCGAGATCTACTGAACCGATTTTAAATATTCTTTCAGAATTACTCTTGAGTGCTATAGGCTATAAATTATATTGATATCATGTTTAAATGTGCCAAGATTTGCGTCTATACAGACGATTATAATGGAAAACAATGTTTGGAATTTATCTTAACTAATTCTACAAAAAAGTCGGCTAAAAGTACCATATCTCTTTCTTTTATGTTTTAGTAGATATAAATGCTTTTGTTTTAATAAAGTATTTTTCAGCATGTTCATTTTTTAATAGTTATTTAAATAACAACATTTAATGCTTATCAAAATAAGTTATTTTATGATCACAAACTTTACAGTATAACAATAATTGGTCATGTAGTTTCGGAGATAATACTAGGTATGCAATGCATGCTGATAATTGTAAATGTAGACCGGAGCAAATGTTTTTATTACATATCAAAATCAGAAAAAACACTCCAATTAATTAATCAAATGAAAAAAAACCTATTTTCATTGTTGACGCAAGTGTTTCCATGGCAAACATTTAATCATCTGGTTTTTCGGTGATTATTCCTCGATGGTGGACCCGATTTCGAAAATCGTTTTTCCGAACCCACCAGCTGCATGTCTTGCACGCGCGTGCTAATTTTGGAATTTCTAGCTAAATGTTAAAGAACTTTTTCGTTAATGTCCAGGACATTTTCGGTGATTATTCCTTCGTGGTTAGCTCTATTTTCATGATTTCAGATATATGCACTCCCGGGTAAGATGTCGACCAGCATGCCAAACTTGGTCAAAATCGGTTGAGCCATTTCGGAGGAGTAAACGCACAAACGATTTACACTTGTCACCTAAGATTGAGCTCCGCTTCGCTCCGCTTCGCTCCGCTCAATAAAATACAAATTGCTGCATGCCGCTATAGAACAAAATAACGCTTTGTGCGTTTCATGCATTTATCGGCAAATTGTTGTTTTATTTCCATCTCATCTCCCCGTATTTTTTAAACGACTGAACTGATTTTCATCACATAGCTAAGAACACTCCCGACTAATTCACCTTACAAAAAAAAACAATATCCAAATCGGACCATCGTTTCAGGAGCTACGATGCCACAGACACACACACATAAATACAGACACGTCAAATTTCCGTCGTTTTTGCGTCGGGGGTTAAAAAATTGTTATACAAAATGTAAGTTATTAGAAAGTTTTGAACTCGACTGTACTAAATCTAATGTTATGTAAAAGTTTACAATTAAATTTAATGGTTTTCTAGATCAAAAGTCAAGCGAAAATTGGACTGATATTGGGCACTATTTCAAGCACAATTTTTTAATGCGTAAATTTTACCTAAGTATATCTCGTTCGGTATTCGCGTAGTGAAGTGAGTATGCTGGGCGTAAAACCTACGCCCAGCATACTCACTGAACGAAGCCTATAACTCCGGAGTTATTAGAGCACCGTTTTTCTTTTTGGGCACCATTTGGTGCCAAATTAATTGGGCACAATTTTTTTAAGTATGAATTTGATTGAAGCGTACACAGATTCCACAAACGGAGGTGAGTATGCTGGGCGAAACCTTCGTCCAGCATACTCATCGAACTATGGCTGTAATTTCTTAAGTATAAGAGCACAATTTTTTTTCCTTTGGGCACTAATTAGCACTATTTCAGCACAATTTTTTGGCATTCATGAAATATCAGGATTCAATGGTGAGTATGCTGGACTAAGGGACACTTCAATTGTTACTTGTAAATCTTGTATAGAGACGATTTTGGCCGACAAGGAGATATTAATTTTGTTTAATAATTTGGAGTGGGAAGGTACACAAGGTAGGTACCATGGACCTATTAATATCTCTATGGTAGGTACATTTCGCGAGGCGTAAGCTGGGCTTTGCATTTATGTGAGTGCACGTACGTGAACATTGTTTTACACACATATGTTGTACACACATCTTTGATATGATCGGTAGTTACACTAACTTATTTATACGAGTAATACTGGCCGCTTAGATTCTACGATAATTAAGATAAAATGTTATTCATTGTCACATTGACTTGTGCAATATCCTTTCCGACACTACATGTGGAAATAACATACATAATCCTTTGTTGCCGATCCCGTTTTTTCTTTAATTCCGTGGTCCAGGCCGCGGCCGCTCTAACGTCCGTTGCCAGGCGTCTCTGGTTACAAGCAGAACGTATTTCCAGTGGCCCCTGGCGGCGAAAATTTCCCGTGGTACTACTTCAATGTTTTGGTTTTATAACCCTTTAAAATATTATTATTTTATGACTTTATATTATGGTCAGTCTCTCTAATCTTGAAGGCTCTTATGTTGTTATGTATTCCTGGTACATTTGAGGTTTGTGTCTTTTATAATGGACAATCACTTTCATCTGTACTCGGTGCACTTGTTGACATAAGAGCCTTCAAGAATAATAAGAATAATTATCGTAGAATCTAGGCGGCCAGTATTATAAATAAGTTTTAGTGTACCTACCGATCATATCATAGATATGCTCCGTTGTTACATCAGTGTAACTACCGATGATAGGTATGCTCCGTTGTTACATCAGTGTAAACTGTAACTATTGATCATAAGTGTGCTCAGTAGTCACATCAGTGTAACCAATCAGTGTAACCATGGGTCAGAAGGGGTGAACTGAACCTATAGTAAAGTTTTAATTGAGATTTTTTTCTCATATAATTTACCCATTACCTGATTACAACATAATTTGATTGATCGTAAAGTAATTAGATACAGAACTAAAATTAAAGAGTAGATGGATGTGCCAGCGTTTTCCCTTTAATTTAATCTTGTTGCCCAACAACTTGGTACCTATCTATTTTATTTAGTTGTGGTAATTTTGCGAAACTATGTAATTAGTTTCGACCAAATAAGTACGTTGCAGTAATTAATTAATAAGGAGATTACCTAAAGGTAAGCATTTCATCACGTCGCGTCGCGTGTTCGTGTCGCTCGGTTCGCAAACATCGGTTTTCATACCTCGTAAATCAGGTACCTAATACCTTTATCTTAGAGTACATTAGGTAGGTACCTAAGTATTATAAAACCTAGTTACACAGAGCAGAGTAATTCCTTCCTAATCTGTGCTAGTAACCCAAGAAGATAGGTACTTACCTACAAAAGATTGTGTGCCTACTGCCTGAGGGTCAAGAGTAGGTACTGTAATGTTTATAATTTTTGATGTTAGGATGTCAAAGGATAGAAATAAAGTATTCATTTAAGCCACTATATTTTTATTGCAAGAACCTTTAAGATAATATAGGGGAACTGAGGGTTCCCCTCGGCAAGGATTTAATGTACTTTTAGCCTAGGATACAATTTAGGTCTATTCTAGGTGCTATGTTATTCAGTAATACAGGGTATATGGTTGGTGCGCTTGGTCGGTAACGATAGAGTATCTTTATGAAGATACTGTGGTAATTAAGGGTAATAGGTTAAGGGATTTTATAAGATACTTTCCCGGTGAAATACGCCACTCCTGCAAGCCGGCAGACACCGTCTCTGTTCCGGTCTCTGCCCACTCCAGGCAGAAGGAAGCTGGGTTCTCACCCAGGTAGTATGGTAGTACCGTAAGCCTCCTGTAACAGGAGTTAAAGACTTATTCCATGCATTATGGCCACTGTTATTATCTAAGCGCCTACCACGTCGTACATATTATGTGTACATACCTTTCGGAGGCGAATATCCAAGCTTCACCCGATTAAATCCGGCTAACACATGCAAAGCATGCATGCGTATCGTGTAAGTCGGTCTCTAGCCAATCCTGGCCAGATCAGGCAAAGATTCCTGTTTAAATTTAGTGAGACAACTCCAGACGCAACACGTGTCAAACTCAAACCTGTAAGGAACGAGAATCCACTGTCAAATTATACAGTACATACGCTAACCCGCGCCACCACAACAAAATTTTATCTAAAACTTACCAAACTTCGAAATAAATTAGAATAAATTAAATTGTAATATAAATATGTGATGCGGGCGTAGCTCGCTTGTATAAAATGGCTGTCACACAAGTCACGTGGTCCAGCGTCCAATCAGGAGAAAGCCAGTGTTGCCACTATATTATGCAAATTTCAACCAACTAAAATGGAATAATGCCACTACAAAAATTACAACATTACAGTACCTAGAAACTTACACTTGGCATGAAAAGGTTCTTTTATAGGTAGTAGGTACCTATGATTAAGGATAAAAGCCGAAAGACACTATTTACTGTAGGTACATAACTCTACCTAAGTAGGTACCTTACAGTACCTAGGTACCCTGACGAGGTTCAGGCAAATATACCCAAAGTGCTCGAAAGCGCTCGCTTCCTTTTACTTGGGAAGTTGGCACCAACAAAGTGACTGGCAAAATATGGTCGCTGTTTACCCCCTCGTTATATTGTGTTGTTTCTTTAATTATGCTCATAAAGATTTTGTACCTGCCTACTAGGTAGGCTACTTTTCCACTCATTATCATAATCAGCTACGCCCACTGCTGGGCATCCCAGCGTACCTATACGCCACAAGTGGCTACAACATTCGGTCTTGTGCTGCCTGTATCCAGTGGCTCCCCGCGACCTCAAACGTCACCTTGTGGCAGGCCTTACCCACGCTGCGTCGTCCAGTGCGCGGTGGTCACCATTTGAGGACTATTTGGCCACGCTGCGAGTTAAACGTGGCAACTCTTTCCTTTTTTCACTTTTCCAATAGTTTTACCTACCTTACACGACTGGTTTCGCCTCGACTTTAATATCATCACACAGTAAAACTCGAAGAAAATCGTAGTGTATATATAAAGTAGTAAATTAATTGTGTTTAAATAAATAAAGAAATCATTTATAATATCCTAGGCGGAGTCTCATGTGTTCGTTCACGAGTGAAATATTAGATAGGTGCAAGTTGCGAAATGCAATGCAACGTTGCGACACAGCACAACACACCTGCGGTATCAGGGGCTGTGATCTGGTTGACCCTTAATGAATATAAGCGTTGGATAATTACTGTAATGATTCTTACCATTAAAGAAATTATCACACAGAGACACTTTCTCCACCGAGGCTTTTATACCTATTATGCCTATATTTAGTCTGCCTTTTTATAAACCTCACGTAATAGGAGGCAAAATAAATGAAGTGATGCAAGCTCTACATAACATAAAATTGTAAAGCTTGTTTAATTTATTTCTTCAGACATCACGTAAAAAATGGCAGAACCGATCTAGACAGATTGAAAGCCTGGGTAAAGAAAGGCTATTATTCAATTAATTCAAATAGGTAGGTAATAGCTTTCTGTGGTAATAAAAAATCAATAGACAAATAATTGAATTACCTACTAGATTGAATTCGATATTTGACGTAACTACTATCATTTGGTTGCTCTGTGTAAAATATCCAACGCGATGGACATGATATTATTTTTAGAAGCTTTATATTGTCGAAGAATATGGCAGTTCTCTGAAGGCTAGTAAGTGAACTTTTTGTCGCGATGCCATATTTTTCGTCTACGACTTTTGTCAATCTGTACGCACTTGAGGGGCAAGCGGTGCCTGCGCTCGCTGTGTCATGAAATCTGTTGATACCACTTGATAGGTATCAAGTACCTACTCGTATGTGATTGCCCAGCATCCGGCCGGCCAGTCGCGTGTCGTAAGCTCTATTAGCCACTTATAACTACTTGTGTAGGTATAACTACTATATTTGTCATATTGATTAAGAAAATGCCCAGCCGTTCGAAGGTTCTCCAAACTGTCGGTAGTCGATAAGCATTGATACTCATTATGAACTCATTAATCATAATAAATGCTTCTATTAAGTGCATACGAGGGTAGGTGCTAAATGATACTTTGGACCACGGTTATTTGTTGATAGGAAGCTTATCTAGGTACCACTGGAAATACCACGCCACTAACGGAAATACCTTCTGGTGCATACCAGAGTCGCCCGGCAATGGACGTAAGAGCGGCATATTTATATCCAAGTGGATGTCCACTACCACAAATATATAAGAATATTAACAACGTATCTACCCACTAGGTAGGTACTATAAATGAAGAGAAGTACAACTTCAGGATCGTGCACGAAATCAATATTTATAAATAAAATAACCCTCGCCATTTTATTTAGCAGCTGGGTACAAAAAAATTATTGTTTAGGTAGGTACCCAAATAAAATTTATTGTTGTGCAAGTAAGTCATGTTATAGTCAAAATTGTTTCATAATTAGCTGTCTTCGGGTTCGAGGTGTTACTGTCGTGGTATGGTATAAATCAATCAACCAAATAGCTATCTACATAATGCATGATCACGATATTGCAATTCACGATTATTGTATCTTTCGGTACGATCTAAGCACAACTGTGAGTCTATGTTCCTATAGGTATATGAGTAGGACCGAACATTTGCGACACATGTGTTTCTTTAGACTTACCCGATCTACCTACCTACTGATTTCAGTGGACGTCGACGTAAGTATAAAACCTCTGTATGTTCCCCTTCTATATATGAGTGCCTAAAGTAATTTAACTTAGTAACGGTCCTAATTTTTTACTTTTTTATTCTTGTAAGTAGAAGTACACACACAGTAAATAAAAAAACTCTAAATAGATACAAAATAAATATACATACAAAGACGCTACTTATCTGTAAAGAGATATCTTCCAATGGGCCTCTTAGAGGAGATCGGGATCGCAAACAGGTCCTGATGTGTGTGCAGGTTAATAAAGTTACATAAACTATAACAAGGTACTTAAATACACAAATACATACATAATAAGCTAAATAAACATACATAGACGCAAAATAATTAAGGTAAAGAAGTTAGATAGTGTAAATTCACTCTTTTCTTGAATATGAAGATAGACACAGTTTTGCAGATCCATAAATCGGTTGGAATCTACCAAATACGTCCATTTTTTTAAAAAAGAATCAGTCAAGCCGTTTTGAAATAGTTTTGGCCACAAACACTGAGACACGAGTATTAGATAATAATTAATGAGAGAGATGTCCAAGAATGATATAACTAGGAACATGTCAGGTTCACATTATTTGTCAATCAGAAACTCCTAAAAGATTTGTACAGTTCACATACCTATGTACCCATTCATCACCTGCCCTTATCCCAATTATTTGGGGTCGGCGCAAACCTATGTACCTACCCATTAATCTCAGTTAATAGCTGCGGAAGACTAATGCTCATTCTAAGCCGGAACACTACATCATTCACGATCAATAGACATAATTATACTTTATGTAGGTTACATCAACATAATGCATAGTTATACTTAAAAGACCTCCAAATAATTTCAATTGGTAGTTAGGTATTCATTTGAACAAGGTAATTTTATAGATCCTATTCATACACTTCAACTGTTTCTATTGAACGTGATTGTGGTAAACCAAAGATATAAGAGAATACTATACTAGTATAGTACGAGTAGAACAGTAGTAGTATAGTAGAACAGTAGAACGTTGTAAATTGATTTCACATTATAACTGTTGGTAGATGCACATTATACACACACAATCGCACACTAATCACGCCTATGTCCCGTAAGCAGTATAGCGATATGTGGGTAATTAAGATCTGCATATGTATGTAGATATGGATACATAATACCTTTGCACTCTCTAAGATATTTATACCTTTATGTACCTAAGTTATTTGGTAGTAGTTTTTACCAGAGCCTTGTTCGGAGGCAGTCCCTATACAAATTACGTAGTCGTGTAGTCATGTAACAATAGTGATGAATACGCAGGATCTTGTATTCTACATGGGACACACTAAAAGTTTTGCACTTCTAGCTAATGGGAACTATTTGAATTTCGAATGTTATATTTTTTTAAACGTTGCAACCTTCTTAGTAATATAAAATAACAATTGGCGGGAAATCATTTGTCAATTGTTTTTTATCACGCATCAAAGTTCTACGTATGCAACGAAAATGAAATTAAGTCGAAAAGATTTTAGAGCGATGATTTTTTATGATTCTAAAAGTTCTCTCTCTCCGCAAGACTGTGCCGCTCGTCTTCAAAATGCTTTTGGGAGAGAAGCACCTTGTTTGAGCACCGTGAGGCGATGGTTTGCTGAATTTGAGAGAGGTTGAGTTTCTTTACATGACGAATTTCGTGAAGGACGGCCTTCAACTGCCGTCAACGAAAATAATGTGGCTACTGTTAAGCGGTTAATTGAAGAAAACCCGTGGATTACCTATGAGACAATTCGAGGACTATTGGGGATTGGTATGAGTCAAATCCAGAAAATTTTACACGAAGAATTGAAAGTTCGGAAACTTTGTTGTCGTTGGATCCCTCATGAACTGAAAGCGGAGCAGAAGCGGGCTCGCGTGGAATGGTGCTCACAGATTCTACTGAAGTACGACCATCGACATTCTAATGCTGTTTATGACATTGTCACAGGAGACGAAACGTGGATTTATTGTTTTGAACACGAAAAAAGACAGCAATCTTGTGAATGGGTGTTTGAAAATGAGAACAAGCCAACAAAAGTGAGGCAAGCGAGAAACGTTGGTAAAAAAATTATCGCGTTTCGTTCTCAGCTACGGGTCCCATCTGTACAATTCCACTTGAAGATCAAAAGAGTGTTAATGCCGAGTGGTATTCTACCATTTGTTTACCCAGGGTGTAGAAAAAGTTCGCGAAAGACGACCCAAAAGCCGCGTTCTCCTACCTCATGACAACGCTTCTTCACACACGGCCAACAAAACAAAGTAATTTTTAGCTTCCGAAAAAGTACAACTCGTCACCCATCCTGCGCATAGCCCCGACCTAGCACCCTGTGATTTCTGTATTTTACCCAAAATCAAAGATTTGATGAGAGGTTTCACTTTTACCAACTCCGAAGAGGCAGTGATAGCGTTCAATCAGCACGTAGAAAACATGCCTTCAGATCTGTGGTCCTCCTGTTTTAAAAAATGGTTCGATCGCATGAAAAAATGTTTAAAATGTAAAGGAGAGTATTTTGAAAAGCAATAAACATAACATTTTGGTTTTAACATGTTGTTTTTTTAAGTTACGCAAAACTTATAGTGTGACCTACGTATTCGCATATTTAACTGCTTCCGTGGCGTGGTCGGTAGTGCATCGGCTTACGACTCCGGAGTCTCAGGTTCAATCCCCGGGTCAAATCAAATATTTGTGTGATCCACAAATGTTTGTTTCGGAGTTTGGGTGTTTTCTATATTATGTATGTATTTAGAAATATATCAGTATGTTTATCAGTTGTCTAGATTCCATACCACAAGCTTGTAGCTTAGTTTGAGCTAGATGGCGTTGTGTGAAAATGTCCGAAAATATTTATATTTATTTATTTATTCTAGGAGGCGACTCATAAATTCATAACTGTAATTTGTCAGGATCTTCAACGTTGGTACGAGCATCCTGTTGTCTCGAATTGTGAAATCATTGACTAAAGCTAAATGTTGTTACCTAATTTTTATTTCTGTAAAGTGAACCCTAGTTTCTATATTATCTCATCATATCATGTCGAAATTCAGGCCACATTAATAAAAAGAACACCAGAATAAGATTACTTACTATCACTTAGACAGGTATACATAATGATATACATACCTACCTACACATAATATGCAGTTTCGTACCTACTTGTATCTAAAGTACGAGTATCTTACGAAAGCTCTGATGTAGATTCCTATGTAAAAAACATTGTAAAAAGTACGTACCTACTTACATACCTATTGGTTTTGAATGCTTGTCTTAGTTTTTACTATTTTGTAATTGTAAATAAGTGTTATAAGTTTATGACGTCAAACTACCACAAATTGATAAAACGAGTGTGAATGGACCAGTTAGTACCTAACGGTTGACCAAGGGGAACACATTGCGACCAAACCGTAGATGTCTTAAAAAGGCGGGCTTCAATAAAACTCTAATGAAAGTAAAATAATTGAAAGAAGGTATACCAAGGTCGTAGACATCCGGGAGCTTTGCTTACCCCAACGGGTAAGAGACGTGATTTTAAGTACAAGATAATGTACTATAATGTACTAACGATCCTCTATTTGAAGGCAACAGAAAGGTTTATTTCGATCTATCGCTACATCCCTTCTATTATTGGCCTTCACAGTCATGTGACTTCGAAGCTTCGACTATTTGATCTACTTATCGCACACACCTCAATGATGCATGCCCTTCAACAAAAGTTGTAATCCGTGCCAGGATCTTCTGCTAACTGCAAATTTTTACACAAATCGAGTAATCTAAACGTATTTGCTTGAAGTCGTAAAAGTCTTATACGTTTTCTTTTGTAATATTATAAAATAGAACGGCCCAGTGATGAAGCAAGCAGATATCTTTGTACTAAGCATCCATCTGTTCCTACTTTTACAGTAGGTAAATGTTGGTCTCCTAGATGTATTTACTCAATCGCAGTAAGTATTAATACATACTTTAAGATCATAAATAAGTTAAGTAATTGGCGCGGTTTGACATTCATACCTACGTAAGTTAGGACATCATGTGACTTAAGTGAACATTGGTGTGGGTAACCCACACCAATGTTCACACTCAATTTATGTAGTGTAATGTTTACTGGTAATATCAAATGTGTAACTGTTTAATGTTCCTTGAATTAAATAAATATTTAAGTTTGTTGGAGCCCGGTCTCTAGGGTGTTTACTTTTTGTGCAAAAAATCTAAACGACTAGCTCGAAATATCAGTAAAACTTCATGATGGTATAGTTTACTCTACGTGATAAAGTTCAAAGGAAACTATAACGGCTTTGATAACTTTGATAATTCCTGATTTATAGAGGCTTAACTTGTAAAATGATCTAACTTGGCAACGACTACGGAACCCTTTCTCTGCATGGCATGATACGCACTTTGTCGGTTTTTTACATAATACCTTTAGATCATGAAATATTTTTAGTTTTGTACAATTGCGAATTTTTTTGAATATTTCACTGTATTAGCGAACCGTGTCAATCATTTACAATTGCCTGTCTGTTGACCCCAATTGTACTAGATACGCTCTATTTTCTGGCAATTCACAGAGTTACAAGTAAATGATTACATTATAATCATTGTTACAATGATCTTGATGGAACATAATTTGTCCTATCAACATCATTGTAAGAATATAAGACAAACTAGACAAGATTTAATCTACTTTTGTCTTAGATTCATTTGATTTCATTGCAGTCGCGTGATTATCTCCAGTTGTTATGTTATGACTTCACTAACGATGTAGGTACTTACCGGAAAATTTATTTAGTAAGTAGGTCCAACCTGCTGACTGAGTGGCGATTGGCTAAGAATACTCATAGTGCCACGAAACGGCGATATGCTCGCTCCCTATATACTTCGTGGGACCAACAGTATCTAACTGGTGAAATATGAAAATGAAAAGGTGATTTTGATTTTGTGTTGTGTATAGTATTTTATCTAAGTAACCTGAGTACTGTTCCAGGTTCGAGTCCCCGGATGAATCAAAATATTTAAATAAATTAGAATCGCAGTTAGACTGGAAAGACGACCCCAACTGCGTTGGGAAAAGGCACTGTGTTTCCTCGAGACTTGGGAACGAGACGAAGCTGGCGGTACCGCGGGAACCAGTTAGTTTTTTTTTAAAACAGTTATACTCGTAACAAAACTATACGATAAATGCTGTCAAATAATATTTTTTCTGTTGCGTTATAAAACTTATCACTATCACAAATAAAGTACGGCCCAACCTTTATTTCACAATGTACTATTTATTTTAGCTATTGTCTAAACTTGTCGTAAATCATTAATTAAGAGAACCTAAACTTCAAAAAAAGTCTTAAACACAGCATTGGTCAATTGATAACGCGGATAAATGTCTGCCTTGAATGGACAATTAGGTCGCAATATTAAAACTGATTGTGAGATACTTACAACTGATTCCACGGTCCTAAACTTCAGTTCATTACAAATATCTTGCTACTTAGTATCAATTTCGACATAATTACTTGATCTGATAGTGTTTGCAGTAGTAATGAAATATTAGTGTTAGATTTATCTGTGTTAGTTAGTTAAAACTTAGCCAGAAATATTGATAGCATCAAAGTTTCTAACAAAGTTATTATAATCATATGCTTATGTACAGCATTATATTTATATTATTACCTTACCTACCTACTATAGTAAGTTTACTTTTTAATTGAGTAAAAATTAAGGCGGTCATTTAAGAAATATATGTTGTGGAAAAATAGAAGTATTTCGTTTATTGTGGCAAGGTTCAAATTACATCAATCGACAGTATTAACAGTTATTGTAATTAACTCCAATGAAGAAATGTGGCATTATAAATTAATTGTAATGATTTTATTACTGCTATTTTATTAAATAACATTTATTTTATTTTATTGAACACTAAATTATCAACTTTACCCGCTACTTTTTTTGCAAGGATTTTTTAACAATGAAAATATAAAAGAAAATTCACTTCACAAAATCATCTCCTTATCCTTGATCCCAATCTAGACATCCTTGGCATAAACGTTCGTCGAGAGCTCAATAACACAAAATACATTGAGAGATGTATTGGGTGGGCTAGCTTCGCGGAAACTAGGAATACTGAACAAGGTAAAGCGATTCTTTACACCGCACCAGAGGTGTCTGCTGTACAAAACGCAGATTAGACCCTGCGTTGAATACTGCTCTCACCTCTGGGACGGCTCCGCGAAGTATTTGCTGGAGGCACTCGACGCTATGCAGCGACGCGCTGTTCGCATTATAGACTAGCTAGCCCAGCGCCGAACAATTGCTTCCTTGGCCGCGTTCTACCGTATTTACCACGGTGAGTGTTCTGAAGAGCTCTTCAACCTGATCCCACCCTCTCCCTTCCGATCCCGAACAACGCGTGCCGGGCAGAGATGTCACTCTCATACCGTGGAAACCGTCTTCGCGAGAGCCGAGCGTTTTAAACATTCGTTTCTCTGCCGAACGATGATGGCATGGAACGCCCTGCCTGCGCACGTGTTTCCTCCAACATATAACCCTGGGTTCTTTAAGCGAAGCGTGAAGAGGCACATTACTGGGTCGTCAAGTTGAGGGCCACTCTCTATAGTATTCCTGTGTACTGTGAGAGTCGCCTTCAATTGCCAGACGTCGCCTCAGCTTACCATCAGGCGGGTGGTGTCAATTTGTCGACCTAAATATAAAAAAAAACCCTGAGGGGGGTACAGTAGCGTTGAGCTCAGATATGTAGTAGCGTTGTGTGCGGGATCGTATATACTCGTACTTTGAATTAAACTCGTTGGGTTTCCCCGAACACTATTATATTAATAAGAAATAATTACATTTACAATTCCTAATTCATTTTAGACTCGGGTATCCGCCACCGCGGCCCTGGCCCGAATCAATGTTCTTTCTTCTATTGTCTTCATTTGTTTGATTCCGTTTAAATGTTTTTTAATATTTAAATAAACATAATTACAGACTAAAAATACAAAATATCGTTTAAAAAATCCTCCGCGTCATTGCTGACTGGGAAGGTTCCCAGAATGCTGGCTGTGTTGCCACGTTGGATGGAGATACTTATTCTTTGGGCCAGAAAATAGCCAGCCTTCTGGTCCTGAGAAGCATCGATTAGGCGTTTAGCAATGTCTCTATAAAGGCGGCGAGCACTCGGACCCCATGACCCCAGTGTCTCAACCCCAAACGGCTCAAATATGTAATCACCTGCTAGGTTAGCATATTTACGCCGTTTAAGGCCTTCAGCCGATCTAGCAGCAGCGCCGGCACACCCGGATGTGCTTGGAAGGTGTGAAGGTGCTGAGGTGTCAACGCATGTAGCGTCCCACACCAAAGGCCTTCCCGTCTTCCACAGTAGCAACGACATACCGTCCGGTCTATTTCCATCGCTTCGTGCTAAACCATTTGGTTCACGTACGGCCGGAAGACCTGCGGTAGAAAGAGCCCTACGAATTATGTCGTTTAGAATAGCGTGCCGAGGTATACGACCTGCGCTTCTGCTACAAGAAAGGCCATGGTGTCCCAGATTATCGACGACTACTCCACAGGTGCAATGATGCGGGGATACACAAGGTGTACCCAGCCGAAGGCAAGTGGCAATGCGGAAGGTTGTGTCGCCCAACATTGTAACGATGTTGGGCGATGGGAGCACCTGGATCCATAACCCTGACTCCCATTCTCCAACAGCTAGTAGGCGAGCACGCTCTGAAATATTGACAGAAGTGTCAATTAGTGTATTAATTCTCAATTTTCAGAGCGGTGAATCCCACAGTCGCTGTGAGCCTAGGCGTGAGGGCAGGTCAGTGTCGGGGTAAGACATCCTCCAAGCATTTATGGCATCGGTCTTGCATCGCACCTCGGAATCAATCAGTGTAGTTGACAAAATTTTCCTGACTAATTCTTCGGTGCTATGGACCGACGACAGAAATGCTGGCAGACTGACATCTGTGACTCTACGAATACGTAGCCCGCCCAAGCGAACTGGAAGAGACGCTTGGACCCAGGCCCGGTCATTAATATTTACATTTAAAATTTTACACAAAGAATTTTGTATTAAGTTGTCTAGTCTGCCCAAAATTTCTACATTTTTCCAAATTGTCCTGAACGGAGGGCATGTGTAAATTTGGGTACGAAAAGACAAAAACGAAGAATAGTGAAAGCTGAATGAATACTGATATTACATAGACTATCAGTAACCTGATCAAAATTTTGAATTTTTTCCTCGATAAAAGTGGAAAGCCATCTTCTAAAATCGGGGACCCTAGGAGGCGTAAAGAAGTTTTGTCCAAAACTTTTATGTTGGGGGCCAAACAGTTGAATTTGGAGATTGTTGTTAATTTATAATCTAATCTAATCTATCTCTTAATAATCTGTGTTTTCAGATATAAAAATCTCACATTTATTCGGGTTCAGTTCTAAGCCAATTGACTGAAACTCGTTCTTTATTAGGGCTAAATCTTGTAAAACTGTGTTTGTAAAACTGTCTCTGTACTTTTCCCCCTAAAGTCCCGTCGTCTAGGTACCAAATGTATTTAATATATTTAAATTGTCTGATTCCTTCCAGCTAATACAAATTTACATTAAACGCAATGAGGTCGTATGCGAATGTGCAGGAACCTTCACATGCCGTGTTCCCATGGATTTTTTTATATGAGTTTAAAAAAACATTTTTTTTTTATCGTTATACAAAGCAATATCTTATTTTATTCCTATCTGTGACTTTACCTATGCAAGCATGATAAAATATTTTTACCCCCCCTTTATAAGTCTGTCCCTATGCAAAGGACCTCGTATGACTGACAACTTGTACTCTAGAAAAAAAAACGAACAAGAATTACTCTCCGTGACAGTCGTACGATGATAACTGACAAAAAACATGTTTTTTTTTTAAAAAAGGCAAGTTATCAGACTTGTGCTAGCTAAATTATGCTAAATTAAATTAAATCAATAATTCATAATGAACCCTCTTAAGGTAACAAACGGACTGAGAGCAAATTGTCCTGATGTGCCATCGAAAGAAAATCTATAATCAATGTTTGATCTTAATTTTGGTCTCAATATCGTTTAATAGAGAATTCGGTGGTCACCTGACCACATCTATTGCCTATATTACCGGTACCTACCCATCGTCGTGGAAAGATGCGATTATTACCCCTCTTCCAAAAAAATCCAAACCTTTACTAACTGACTATCCTCCTATATCCATACTTCCTTTCCTGTCCAAAGTCCTCGAACGGCTCGTCAATCACCAGCTAAGTGCATTCATCCGCAAAAATAATATCCTAAATCCCCTCCAATCCGGTTTTCGCTCTGGTCATAGTACGGTCACTGCCTTGGTCAACATTACGGACGACATTAGGTCTGGAATGGAGAGTGGTAAACTAACCATCCTCTGTCTCCTAGACTTCAGCAACGCCTTTAACACGGTGGATTTTGATGTCCTGCTTTCGATACTTCGCTCCCTTAACATATCTCCAACAGTAATAGAATGGTTTCGTAGTTACCTGTGTGGTCGCCTACAGCGGGTACGCATTGCGGACACGGTGTCCAACTGGTGTAGTACTGGTGTCGGTGTGCCCCAGGGTGGCGATCTCTCTCCTTTACTCTTCGCGGTTTTTATAAACTCAATCTCTAATCAGCTTCGTTCTTTCTACCACCTCTACGCAGACGATCTTCAGATTTATACGCAGGCTTCTTTGGATGAGTTATCGGGGGCGGTAGCTGTTATCAACGAGGATTTATCACGAATAGTTACCTGGAGTAAATCCTATGGCTTGACGGTGAATCCGTCAAAGACACAGGTTATTATAGTAGGTAGCAGTAGAACTATTTCTAAAATGGACACGACGCTGATCCCACCTGTGGTTTTTGACGGTGCCACTATACCCTTGAGTGACATGGTCAAGAATTTGGGGGTATTTATAGATACCACACTATCCTGGGGTCCATAAATGCAGGAGGTAAGCAGGAAACTGTTTGCTTCTGCAGGGTCGCTTAGGAAATTGCAAAACCTCCTTCATATCGCTACGAAGATTGCCCTCTCAAAGTATTTACTCCTCCCCATACTTGATTATACAGATTCCAGCTATCTAGACCTTGCCGAGAACCAACTAGATTAACTTGAGCGTCTTCAGAATGTTCGTATAAGATTCATATTTGGCTTGCGCAAATATGATCATGTTTCACAGTTTCGGTCACAGCTCAAGTGGTTGCCTATACGATCTCGCCGAAATACGCATGTCCTCTCCCTTCTTTACAACATCTTGTTTAATCCTTCTACTCCTTCCTACTTAAATGCTCGGTTCGAGTTCCTACATGACACACATGCTAGGTGCCTGAGATCATCAGAGAATCTACGGTTGAGAATGCCTCAGCACTCTACAAGCTTTTTCGACAATTTTTTTACCGTAACAGCTATCTGTATGTGGAACAAGTTACCTGTAGAGATAAGGCGAGCTGGGACACTACATAAATTTAAATCTATGATCAGGGATCACTACCTTGAGTTGCAACTTCAATGAGCGGCAGGGTCTTATATCTTGAAGGCTCTTATGTTGTTATGTATTCCCATTTGAGGTTTGTCTTTACTTTTTTTGTCTTTTCACTTCAAATCTGAAGAGTTTTGATAACGAGGTGGACGGTGGAAATTTTATATTTCCCACGGTCCACCCAGGTGGTCACAGGTGGTCCGTTGTAAAAAAAAACTTCCTACGGTACACCCAGGTGGTCTCAGCAGGTGAACGGTGGTAAATAAGCGTATATACTCCGCTTTATTCGATATTTGCCTACGTATGTATTTATACCATCGTTTGACATTATGATACTGTAAATATAATAATATATGTAAATATATT
This sequence comes from Nudaria mundana, assembly GCA_963556515.1. Taxonomy (NCBI): domain Eukaryota; kingdom Metazoa; phylum Arthropoda; class Insecta; order Lepidoptera; family Erebidae; genus Nudaria; species Nudaria mundana. Next base: position 7,502,179 of record OY748297.1, read on the forward strand.
TGTGTGTGTGTGTGTTTAAGTATATACCTACATGTATGTATAAAGTATTTATATTAGTTAAGCATATTTACCTACGCCTACCACTACCTTTTCGTTCTACAAGATCTTTCTATCCAAAGGTTGCCTGGCAGAAATCGCTTTAAGCGATCATTTTACTGCTCTTAGTTATAGTAAGCTCTGTATACATTAATACAGTATTGGCGTACAATAAAGCATATATAAATAAATTAATAAATAAATATATTTAAATATTCATATTTGAACTCCCCTCTCTATCAATACGACGTTGAAACCACGATCGCTTAATAAAATGGCAACATAAATAAATTTAATTCAACGTTGTTAAACAGTAACCAAACCTAACCCGAAAAAAAACGTTTTTCATTCTTGCTCTCGGTCCATATGAAACAAAGAAAACATTATTGGCATAACAATCATATCGCTGGACAATATTTCTTATCACCAAAGTAACTGCATCGTACTACAACCTAATAACTACAAAAATATCAAATGTCCTAGCAAAAATACATATGTTAAACGTATAAACCATACACGATTTATATCAAAAAATTGTGTAGGAATGAAATGAAATGAAATGAAATGATTTGTTTATTTATTTGTATAGGTCACTAAATGGCGCTTACAAACGTCAGTAAGTACTTAAAATAAAAATTGTCATTGCTTCTATATTTACATGTACTGCCAGATTCGCAAAGCAATAAGTAGAACCGAGAGAAATAACCTGGCAATAAAACTTTCGGTCACTCTTTTCAAATAATTGACTCATTTACACATTTTCTTAAGACTAAATGTGGACGAATGTACATTGGTCTCGTGTCAAAATCAAAAAGAGTGTATAATACAACAAAAAAACATTATTATAGTCGCCTAAGTACAAAATATGCTACAATTATGGCATTTTAGGAGGCGCCTGCACCATGCTCAAGCCAGACACTTTTATCATTAAGGTAATCAACTGTCTTATAATATGCTTTTTGACATAAAGTGGTCTTTATAAAGGTTTTAAATTTATTGTCGGGCATACAAAGGACCGATTCAGGCAATTTATTATAAAAGCGAATACCTTCCCCCTTGAAAGAATGACTAACCTTGCTAAGCCGATAACACGGAGGGAGTAGTTTATTTTTATTACGTAGATTTCTGTCTGTAACGTCACTTACTTTAGTATAGCTAGATATATTTTTCCTGACAAACAGTATGTTATCAAATATATATTGGGAAGCTACAGTTAAAACATTAATACCTTTGAATTGCTCCCTAAGAGAATCTCTCTTACCTAAACAATAAATGGTACGGACTGCACTCTTTTGTAATATAAAAATTGTTTCTATATCTGCTGCATTTCCCCAAAGTAGTATTCCATAGGACATCAAGCTATGGAAAGTAAACTAGCCTAGCAGTAGCTACATCTGTCAACTGCCTAATCCGTCTCACAGCATATGCAGCAGAGCTAAGCTTATTAGCTAACATGGTGATATGGTCACCCTACAATGGGGTGACCATATCACCATGTTAGCTAGAATCTATTTTTATTCCTAAAAAGGTAGTGTTATTTACAAATTCTAGCCTTTGGCCACCCAGCACGACATGGACGTTTGCTTGTCTGACATTGGGCATTGTAAATTTAACGCATTTGGTCTTTTCTGCATTCAACAATAGGTTGTTTGTAGAAAACCAATTTGAAATATCATTTAAAATATTATTAACATTATTCGCATCTGTACTATGCCGATTTACTTTGAATATAAGTGATGTATCATCCGCGAACATTACTATGCCAGCTTGTGCCTCGATCATGCAAGGCAAGTCATTAACATAAACCGAGAAGAGAAAAGGCCCTAGAATTGATCCCTGAGGTACGCCTATTTTGACGTTAGTTCCGTTTGACTTAACGTTGTTCAGATGAACAGTCTGCAGCCTATCTGTAGCCTATCTGTCCAGGCCCAGTCGAATACGCTGCGACAAATATCTTCTTTTCTTCATTACTCGTTATTTTGTTCAATCCACAAATAACTTTGAATTGGTCGATACAGTCTTCAACCGACTCATATAGCCCTGAGAGAGCACTCATTGTGTCTACTACAATAATTCAGTATACCACTTAACTTTAGAACTTCCGCGTAGAACAAGCGGACTCCAATCTCTAATATTTCTGTAGATCCCAAGTTGTAGAACACGGCGCGCGGCGCCTCCACCAAGTAAGGCTGTGATCACGGCGCGGCGCCTCCACCAAGTCGTACGATGATACTCGCGTACAATATTACAGTAAAAAGAAAAAAGTAAATGCTCTAATGGCGCACAATATTAATTCATGGATAATTCTTTTTTAAGGAGCTGAGGTGCCCGCTCGGCCCTCTATCGAATCAATTTTCTTTCTTCTATTGTCTTCATTTGTTTGATTCCGTTTAAATGGTTTTTTAATAGTTAAATTGTCTGATTCCTTCCAGCCAATACAAATTTACAATAAACTGAATGAGGTCGTATGCGAATGTGCAGGCACCTTCACAGTATATAGTCTCTAGACATCAAATGAGTACTCGTGGTAGCTCACTGCTTTAAAAATCTTCCTAGTGCTATCCAGAGGCGCTCGGCTATTGCCGAGCGACGTAGGGAGCAGCGGTCTCGAGCCGCCGAATTAAAAAAAAACTACATCAATTTTAAAGTTATAGCTTTTCTTTATATAAAAATGTGTTTGTTTTTCACAGTAATATTTCCAGTCGGTTCTGTAATCGAAACTGAGTCCAAAATATTTGTTTTGTAAACGGTAGTACTTTCAAGTTGTATACGTAGGTCACACTATAAGTTTTGCGTAACTTAAAAAAACAACATGTTAAAATCAAAATATTATGTTTATGCTTTTCAAAATACTCTCCTTTACATTTTAATAATTTTTTCATGCGATCGAACTATCGTCTACACCACGGTTGTTGCACGGTCCCGCCCCGTCCCCTACACGTCCCGTCGTAATACGAACACTCTTCCGTGCTGCGTACGGGCAGTGAGCGACGAATGTTTAGTGAGAGAGCACGCACGTTCTTTTTGTTTCACCGAAGCTCAGTTCCAAAATGCAACTACAGGAAAAAAACTCAAGCTCGTGCTCTTCCGCAAAAGCAAGCGTCGTCACAACCATCGGCTGCAGCTAGTCTAATGAAATATATTATTGAAAATAAAAAAAATACAGAGAAAGTTATCATATCGATGCTTTTTTCAAGGGCTTGATACCGACGATAAAAGCATTTTCGCCTTATTATAAACATATAGCAAAAGGAAGAATATTCCAAGTTGTTCAGGATTTAGAATGGGAACGGTTGAGCTCTGATCCTCACACTTTATCGCCATCGCCTTCATCATCACCATATCAACATCTACTCCAACCCCTCCGCCGCCGCCACCACCGGCGAAACAACAATAAGATAATTCTATAGACACAGATCTATTAACAGTTTTTTGCGGAGTATAACCCCTCCAGTTGCAGTACAATTAACGATTGATTGATTGATTAAAATCTAAGTAAATTGCAAACTTTGTGAAACAAAACATAATCGAAGCATTTTATTTTATTTTGTAGTAATTACCTGAGACATACTGCTAATCGTTGTTTAGGTTCTATCGGTGTCTTGAATCTCGTCTGCTGTCTTGTAAGGGCGGGCTTTAGCTCATTTAGTAAAATGTCAAAGTTTTTCTTGGTCATTCTAAAATATTCAAAGAATTTATCTTCATTGTCCGGTAAATATCTACAAAGAGTATTAAATTTTCTTCTCCAAAGAGGATGCACGCTCCATTTCCGTTTAACCTGGTTCTTCTTAGTCCTCTTCATCAATAGCTATCGCAATAGCAGCCATCTCCAGTAAAGAACTCCATTATTATTAAATTGCAATAATCGGGAATTATTCACATCACTACGCCATATTGAAGCGACCGTGGCGGCTTGTAACCCGTTCAACCGGCCCCGCCCCGGCCCGGACACGGACCGGTCTAATATAAATCTTCCCTTAGCTCCCCAAAAGGAAATTGTAGACGTCGACATAATGTCACTACCTCTATAATGTTCTAAGTAGCCTAATGCACTTGAAATGAGCTACAGCAGTTTTGTTAGGTTCAGTACTTACTAAAAACAGTACACCACAGATTTTTTAAGTGCTCGTAGATATTATGAGTGATTTTTATGACATCACATTGCTTCATTTTGGAAACTGATCTTCGTGTTCGATATGATTCTATCTGAGAACTCGACATTTTGCTTCAGTCAACCTTGAAATTACAAGGTAAATGTGTCGCAGTTTAAGTATTATAGCCAAACGTAGACTAACTAACATGAGATAAACACAAAAAAACGCAAACCATGAAAGGAAAACAAATCCATAGATATAAATCTATAGGATTATCTACTTATACATGGGACACACTAAAAGTTTTGCACTTCTAGCTAATTGGAACTATTTGAATTTCGAATGTTATATTTTTTTAAACGTTGCCACCTTCTTAGTAATAAAAAAAACAATTGGCGGGAAATCATTTGTCAATTGTTTTTTATCACATCAAAGTTCTACGTATGCAACGAAAATGGAATTAAGTCGAAAAGATTTTAGAGCGATGATTTTTTATGATTTTAAAAGTTCTCTCTCTCCGCAAGACTGTGCCGCTCGTCTTCAAAATGCTTTTGGGAGAGAAGCACCTTGTTTGAGCACCGTTAGGCGATGGTTTGCTGAATTTGAGAGAGGTCGAGTTTCTTAACATGACGAATTTCTTGAAGGGCGGCCTTCAACTGCCTTCAACGAAAATAGTGTGGCTACTGTTAAGCGGTTAATTGAAGTAAACCCGCGGATTACCTATGAGACAATTCGAGGACTGTTAGAGATTGGTATGAGTCAAATCCAGAAAATTTTACACGAAGAATTGAAAGTTCAGAAACTTTGTTGTCGTTGGATCCCTCATGACCTGACAGCGGAGCAGAAGCGGGCTCGCGTGGAATGGTGCTCACAGAGGCTACTGAATTACGACCACGGACATTCTAATGTTGTTTATGACATTGTCACAGGAGACGAAATGTGGATTTACTGTTTTTAACCCGAAAAAAAACAGCAGTCTTGTGAATGGGTGTTTGAAAATGAGAACAAGCCAACAAAAGTGGGGCAGGTGGGAAACGTTGGTAAAAAAATGATCGCGTTTGTTTTCTCAGCTACGGGTCCCATTTGTACAATTCCACTTGAAGATCAAAAGAGTGTTAATGCCGAGTGGTATTCTACCATTTGTTTACCCAGGGTGTTAGAAAAGACGACCCAAAAGCCGCGTTCTCCTACATCATGTCAACGCTTCTTCACACACGGCCAACAAAACAAAGTCATTTTTAGCTTCCGAAAAAGTACAACTCGTCACCCATCCTGCGCATAGCCCCGACCTAGCACCCTGTGATTTCTGTATTTTCACCAAAATCAAAGATTTGATGAAAGGTTTCATTTTTACCAACCCCGAAGAGGCAGTGATAGCGTTCAATCAGCACGTAGAAAACATGCCTTCAGATCTGTGGTCCTCCTATTTAAAAAAAATGGTTCGATCGCATGAAAAAATGTTTAAAATGTAAAATGTAATACTTTGGTTTTACTTACCTATGTCACAGAATAGGGAATACTACTTACATACCTATCTGTGGTGGGCACATCCGAGAACAGGGCTGATCGACATCGATCCCAGAGCCAAAGTGTGATAAAAACTTTGTATCAACATGGTTAGGTTAGGTTAGGTTAGGTTACCACGATGTGATCTTAAATCATAGATAGATAGCCTGGATAGGTATTGGCCCATGACATAACAATGTATTACCCCCCATAGGTGCATGTTATTACTCATAGGATAGAATAGTTCTTTATCATCATCCACCGAGTTTTTCCAGTCTAACTGCGATTCGGCTGAACTTCGATATTTTCCGTGAAGCGACTGCCGTCTGACCTCCACAACCCATGGGCGATATGGTTCTGTAGTTAGACCGCCTGGTCGGATTTTTGATTTAGGGCTCCAACTACCCCTAACGACTGCCTTAGATCTTTGTATGACAACCGGGACCGACGGCTTAACGTACTCTACGAGGCATGGAGCATGGTTACCACTAGACCACGAGCCCAATACTTATTTATGCTTATCTTTATTAGTACCTAATTTAATAAAGGAGAAAGTTTCTTTCAGGGTCTGTTACAGGGCGTCAGCCTGTCCTCTGATATTAAACTATGAATAAACGATTTCATATAATTCTACTTAGTCTGGTACTACTTACCTACTCCTTTTAAAAGTCACCGACAGTTGAGGCCGGACTCTAGAAGTATTAGTGTCACGAGATTCTGGACTCTGCTCACTAAGTTCAAGCGAATAAAGAGAAGGTTCTGTGAAGTGAGAATATTTCTTGAAATAATAATTATTATTTTAACACAACACATTCTACATTCACATTACACTAGACATTCTAACACAACGTCATCTAGCCCAAATTAAGCGAATATAAGCTTGTGCTATGGGATCTAGACGACTGATAAACATACTAATATATTTCTAAATAGATACATATTTTACATAGAAAACACCCAAACTCCGAAACAAACATTTGTGGATCACACAAATATTTGATTCGACCCCGGGATCGAACCCGAGACTTCGGAGTCGAAAGCCGACGCACTACCTACCACGCCACCGAAGCAGTCTAAGTAAAATAAGCCAAGGTTTCCGGCCTTCATGACGAGGGTCTGAGGACGGCGCGTTGGTACCGCACCGACTTTACAGGAGCAAGCTCATAGGGTGGGCGAGTTGTGGGGTTATCGCCCACGCGTCCTCAGTCACCGACGCGAGATTCGATATTATTATAACTTTTAGTTTCTCAGTAAAGATTAATTTTATTAAAAGCAAGATATTATATTGAAATTACTTTGGAGTGCTTATAAATAGTTTGAGGCAATGATATATTGGTTGAAGGCTTAGCGAGGACCATTGTTGCTCTTGGCTCTGTTGTCGAAGACAACTAAAATTCAAAGTTTCAACCTTACCTTACCATTTTCGCAAAACCTCACTGTTTGAATATTAAAAAGTAAATTAGGTATCCTAACCTGCATACTAACGCACCTAGTCTATAAAATTTGCATTAACTTTCAGAAGGCGTGGGTGATAAATTTTATAAGTGTGCTTGAAAGCAATATTCGACCTGCATAAGGCCGTAATTATATATATACTTGTACTTTATTCAATTCTTGGTTAACAGATAATCTTTTATAAATATTATAAGTAAAATTTGAACATGTTTTTTTTATATCTTGTCTTAATTATCTATATATTTAACACTTCAAAATATTGCAATTTCATTAATATGTTATGTTTAATATGTTTATTAGTCAATGTCAAATTTACAATATATTAACAAAATAAATATGTCACCTTAATACTAAATAAAATAGCTCAATCAAATAACCCGCCCCTGATCGCGCCCGGCATCACACTTGCCGCATTTCCACGTTGGATGCGACGGCCATCCTCTGCACCAGGAACGACCCGGAGCGAGAGTCACTCGTGGCCTCTATGAGCCTTTGCCCAATCGCCCTTATAAGGCTTTTGGCCTCTTTGCCCCAGCTCCCCAAAGTCTCCACCGCCACTGGCACAAAGTGATACAACGGCTCCAGCTCGGCGTACTTGAGCCTCTTCCTCAAACCGGCATCATCGGCGACGGCCGACGGAGAGTGGATGGTGCGACTAAGGTGGCTGGCGGCTACAGTGCTGACACAAGTTGCATCCCACAGCAGGCACTTGCCGTTCTTCCAGGGCACCAAAGTCAGCCCGTCCGGTCTCTTACCGTCCGACCTGCTCAGACCCGGAGGCTCAAGCACGCAGGGTACGTTCGCCGACACAAGGGCTCTGCGGATGATTTCGTTCAGAGCGTGGTGTCGCAGAAACCTTCCATTGCACCGCCGACAACTCAAAGCATGATGGCCATCCGCTTCCACCATGAAACCGCAGGTGCATATGTGGGGTTCACACACCTTACAGCCCAGGCGGAGAGCCACCGCCACCCGCAGAGAGTCGTCGTCGAGCAGGGTACCCACGTGAGGCGAAGGTAACGCCTGTAACCACGCTCCGGATTCCGGCTGTGACACAGCCCGCAGCCTAGCCTTATCGGCCCCCGTAGTTCCCTCCAATAGTTGAGCTTGGAGTCGCCTCACCCTCACCTCATCCCACGCCCGCTGAAGATGCCTCAGTTCGGGTATCGATACACCCCATTGAGGGCCGACCATTCTGATACAGCATCCGACACAAATGGCATGTTCCCCCCGTCACCGTTAGGGTTTAATAAAATAGTGACGAGGTTACTAACCCCCTGCGCAGACGCCAGAAAGGCCGGGAGGCCCACATCACGTACACAGCGTATTCCCAGACCACCACTTCGGATTGGCAGGGTCGCCTGACTCCACTGATTCCCATCTAGGGAAATGAATGTTTAATTCGTACTAGAAATTGAGGCTCTACACTGTAGATAGGTAGTTCTGGTTCAATTTCCGAAGGCCTTTTAATGTAATGCAATTGCTTTTAACTTACTTATTGACTCGTATTTAAGGTTGCCAGTATTGCCAATAAAAAAGTACCTACGATGAAGAATATTATCACAATGATGATTGCTATTTAGGCATAAGTAGCGACTTTTACAACTTTGATTCTGTTACCATTGAATAAGTTCTTGAGAGAAGTTCGATTTTTACTAAGCGTGTGGCTGGTGGCTTTTTAGGTTACTTCTGTGGCTCCGCAATAATCGTTTCCCAGACCCTCACTTATTCCGAACAACGTTTCTTATATTATCCTGCACCTCAAGCTAGTTCGGAATAACCAGTTCTTCTGTGTGTGGGGGACTATCAAGCATTACCTTGAGATTGGCGAAGTCATCGATAATAACGATGGAGCCACGTTTAAAAAAAAAAGAAGAAGAAGTTCTTGAGATAAATATCTACCTGTCTACAAGAACAGAGGTAACAAATCTCTGGCTACTGGAATCTATAGAGTAGTATAAAACTAGTTTAATATAATTTATTCGTGTACATGTTTACTAGCAATTTGATCCAATTTATTTTGTCTACACATATCAGGGCATTACCTAACTTACATAATAAATAAGGCACTTACATGAGACACACCTTAGTAGTAAGTCACATACTTATTATCTAGGTGAGCTGGTGTGCAAGCTTGAACGCCATATGTAATGTATTATACTGTCTGGTCGACCTAGTATTGGGCTAGATGGTGATTTTTGAAAGGTACATTGTAGGCTTGTGAACTGGTTTAGGTTTCTACCCTTCGAAGTTTTATATGGTTTGTAATTTTGTATTTTACTTAATCAAAAAATAATCAAAATCGAAATCAAAATATCTTTATTCATGTAGGTCACAAAGTAACACTTATGAACGTCAAAAAAGAAAATGCTTCTACATTTACATTTACCGCCAGATTCGCAAGGCAATAGGTAGAGCAAATAGTTTTCGACCTCACTAACTAAACATACACAAAAAAAACATAAGAAAGAAAGAAAGAAAGAAAGATTTATTATTCCACACAGGTTACAAAAAATACAAAAACTAAAAAATAAATAATACAAAAAAAAAAAAATATGAACCATAAATAAATACATATAAATACACTAGTGTGGAATAAACGGCTGTCCCTCAGCGTAATGCTGTCTGCGTGGTGGTGCAAAACAGACAGCGCTGGTTTTCAGGGAAGCCGTTTCGGAGGAGTTTGTTTACACAAAACCCGAGAATATTTTATAATGGACTAGCTGATTCAGTACTTCAGTAGTGAATGCGTAACAGACGGACAGACAGAGTTATTTTAGCATTTACAATATTAGGACAGAATATAATAATATGTTTGAGAACGTTCCTCATGCTTTTTTTACCAATAATCTACTTCGATAGGGTTTTATATGGAAAGAAGAATGCAGTTTTTTTTTCTGTGTACCATAACTATCTATAGGTACATAGCATACGGTACAAATATACAGTCGGCCCCAAAAGTCGCTGAACACATTCAAACTTCCAAAACATCTGAACACTAAAAATGTCATATGTCAGTGACGCACCAAGAGAACAAAATAAACTCAACATACAAAAGGTCCATAAAAAGCTGAGCACTAGTATTCCGAAAGTAGCTGAACACTAGTATTCCAAAAGTAGCTGAACATCATTAACATCATAAGTAGATTAACAAATCATATTTTCAATGTTGTTGCCTGTTAATCTAATTTTGGTGTTCTTGATGTAACACGAATTTTGGTCTTTTGACATGTAGGATAATTTGAGAAAAGTTTTAAAGCTAATATTAATCTCCATTGGTGCAGTGGTACCTATGCCTAGGTTATGGGCATAGCAGGAAGTACTGCAAGAGTACCGAGCCCACATGCAACCACTGCGGCAGCCTTCATATGAAGGCCAAGTGCCCCGAGCTGCAGGTGGGAACACAGGCTTCCTAGGGCGCGTAATGAACGTAAAACGCCATGGTACTGCTATACTACTACGTTGCAACTGCAATTGGTCAAAAAATTGGTAGCCTGCTAAACTCACAAGCCACGCGCCAGGATGGCACCAGAAAGGCATCAAACCGAATGACTGAAGAGTACAATCATCATTAGGTTAAATTGGATTTAGTTACTCCCGACATTACCAACTTCCCAGCCTCTATATCCCGGGAACTGAGCTTCCCGCCTAAATTCTGGGCAAATTTTTGTTCCCCCTGCAACACCTCCCATCACAAGTTCCATTCACCTGCAAAAAAAATCCCGGGAATTCTCATCCCGCAAAAATTCCCAAGATTCCCAGTACCCCAAATCTCGGAAACTAAGCATCCCACGTAAATTATGGCCTCATTTTTCCGGCCCATGTAAATATTTGAACGCCATCATCCCGCAAAAATTTTCTTCCCAATTATCATCCCACATTCCACTAAACTTGAAGCCCCTATATCCCGGTAACGGAGCTTCCTAGCTTAATACTGAGCAAATTTTTGTTCCTCTACGCCCCGGCAGAGACGTATTTTATTCGCCTGCAAAAAAAAATCTTGGGAATTCCCATCCCACAAAAATACCCAAGATTCCCAGTACCCGATATCTCGGAAACTAAGCATCCTAGGTCAATTTTGACTTCATTTTCGGACCCCCCTTGAACACCCAACAAGTAATAAAACTCCATCTCTTCCCATAAAACAAAATCCCAATTACCATCCCACTTCCCGGAAATGTTCTATTCATTTCTAAGTTCCCCTACACATCTAGGTTCTTGGGTTGGTTTGGGGGCTATATCCTGGTAATACAATGACTGGTAATGAAATGACAACTTAAAGGGACCCAACGCTTCCTGCAGGAGACTGTACCTGGGGATTGTGCGGAGTATGGCCATGCACCATGTGGGGCTCCCGTATGGGCACCGCGACTGACGGGCAACAACGCTGCTGTTTTACACAGATAGTTGAGGACCTTGGCCGTCAGAACTATAAGAGGGTACCGCACGATCTCCCTAGAGGCTGCATGTCTCCTAGCCGCGACCCCTCCATGGGACCTGGAAGCGAGAACCCTTGCGTCATTGTTCCAATGGCACAAGGAGGCGCTGGAGTGGGACCACAGGCCTGCGTCTCGAAAAATCGAGGCTCAGCGGTCCCACCTCCGCCAGGATCTCATGGAGACATGGAAGGTGCGACTTCAGCAACCAAAGTGGGGAACCACCACCATCGCGGCGGTGAGACCGATCATGGAGGAGTGGCTGCAGAGGCAGCACGGTGGACTCACGTCTCGTGCGACACAGATCATCACCGGGCTCGGAAACTTCGGTGAGAAGCTGTTTCGCATGCCTCGTGAGTTCAGACCCGCATGTCAACACTGCGAGACTTCCGGCGTAGACACGGCATTCCACACGTTGGTAGAATGCTCTGCATGGGCGAGTCAGAGCCGGGACCTCGTTGTGGGCCTGGGCGTAGATACGCTCTCGCTGGAGACCATGCTACGAGCCATGGTCTCTAGCGAGTCACTGGAATGCGGCCGTTTCCTTCTACGAGCAGGTAATGCTCGTGAAGGAGGCGGCCGGTAGGGTGAGGGAGCGTACCCTCCCCGCTGAATTCCGAAGTGTGCGGCGAGGGCGCCGCAGACGTGACTACGCCCAGGACCATCGACCTCCATGATCGGGGCCTGAGGACGATGGATTAGCAACGAGTATACGACGAGTATACGAGGCCGCCTCTACAGTCCCATCTCCTTGTCCAGCGTTCTGGAAGACCCTGATGCCCTGTTATCCCCGCATCCTCTTCCCACTGCCCATGTAAGGCTCCTGTATGAGTGCTATGGATGCCTTACGCCTGGAGGCCTCGAGTAGGAAGTCTTGGGTTGCCACCTGTTTCTTCATTAGGTTTGCTTGCACGATTCTGTATGGGGTAGCAATGCCCGAGACGCCCTTAGTAGTACTGAGTGGTTGTCCATGCTATTTCGTCTCATCTCATTCTTACTGAGCATGTGTTAAACATCGCGCTGTGCCGTGTGTCGCTCAGCCCGTGTGTGCCCCAGTGTGTCCCGACGGCAGTTAAAACAGGAAGTCTGTGTTCCCACCTGCAGCTCCGGGCACTTGGCCTTCGTATGAAGGCCGCCGCAGTGGCTGCACGTGGGCTCGGTACTCTTGCAGTACTTCCTGCTGTGCCCATAACCTAGGCATAGGGAGCACTGCACCAATGGAGATTAATTTTAGCTTTAAAACTTTTCTCAAATTATGCTACATGCCAAAAGACCAAAATTCGTATTACATCAAAAAAAACAAAATTAGATTAACAGGCAACAACATTGAAAATATGATTTGTTAATCTACTTATGATGTTAATGATGTTCAGCTACTATTGGAATACTAGTGTTCAGCTACTTTTGGAATACGAGTGCTCAGCTTTTTATGGACCATAAAAAGTATGTTGTATTGTATGTTGAGTTTATTTTGTTCTCTTGTTGCGTCACTGACTTATGACATTTTTAGTGTTCAGATGTTTTGGAAGTTTGAATGTGTTCAGCGACTTTTGGGGCCGCCTGTACCTATATAATAATATATTAGTACGTGACGTCAAAACTTTGTACCCCTTTTTAAGGCCTCTGGAAATACCTTAATACACCAGAAATGCCCGCAGCAAAGGACATGGGAGCGGCTGCGATCTAGCGGAATTTAAAATAAAAACATTTTTAAGCCAATTGCGCGGTCGGAGGTATACGAAATTTCACACAACATCCTAGTTTATATTGAGAAGGAGTGCAGAATAGGTATCTATATATAGAAATGGGGAATGTATCCCCCCTTAGCTCTCGAGAACTGCTTATGTTCCAATGATGGTTGACCCCTCTATGGATAGCCCTTGATCTGGAGGCAAGCAAAAAAATCGAAAATTTGACCTAGCCCTAAGGGTCAAAAGTTATAGGCCAAAACTTTTGGCGTGGTGCGGCGCGAAGCACCGCGCAGAACACCGTACTAGTAAAAATATTTGGGCAGAAAAAAACGACTTCATGCTATCGGTTGACCAAATAATTGTCGGATTGGGATCAAAATGAAATGGAACCGCATAACTTTCGTATAACAAAAATACACGTCAAAATTGACACAGCAACCGACTTCAAACTAACGAAATGGGAACTAATAGTTGTCGGAATGGGACCAAATTGCAATGGAACCACTTGGGAAGTAGTAGCTAACAATTAAAAAAAAATCATAATCGGTTCACCCAGTCCGGAGATATGAGGTAACAAACATAAAAAAACATACAGTCGAATTGAGAACCTCCACCTTTTTATGAAGTCGTTTAAAAACGTCCAATTTCGTTCACTGTCGAACCACTAGTAATAATCAAATTACATTGAGCGGACAAGTAATTTTGTTAGCATTTCGCTATTAGGTATAATAAAACAAATTAGTAATCAGAAAATTCTACAAATCGGTTATTCACGGTGTAAACTAAGACAATAAACTAGTAAAAGCATTACCTAGGTATTGTGCAAAATTATTTACTTACTGTACCGAAGAGTGATTGTGACAATAATCATCAGTGGAACCACTGGTTAGTCGAACTGGTCGAACTTTGATGATAATATTGCGCAATGATATTAATCTAAGTATTTCTAAATTTCTCAATTCTCTGAACTTTGGGCGAGTCATTCTATTGTCTAAATTCGTTTGATAGATTTAAATATCAAAGCTATTCTAACATCACCAGTCATTGAGGAATATGGCCAGACGGTTGTTTAATGCATGTTGGTAAATATTTTAAGGCACATTAAACTTGTTGTAGGTAGATACTTACTTATTGCATAACTAGTACGGTGTCTTGCAAGTTAAAAGCAGTCGAATTGAGAACCTCCATTTTTGAGGTCGGTTAAAAATCAAAGTTAAATTACAACTGATTTTTTCTATTTTATTTCATGCGCTATTATATCGAGTGAATAATATCGTTTTGAATTGTAGATGATAAATAACTGGGCCCGGGTTTGCCGCTCTGTTGATGTTGCATGCTTTTCCAAAACGCTATCATATTTCGATAATAATGAAACTAATTCTAAAAAGTTACCTCTATTTAATGAATCTTTGGACTCGTCATGTCCTCTAAAAGGCAATTCCTGTTGCGCTAAATGGCAAACTACATCTACAAGTCTTTGACAAATACTATGGTTTTAGTCAACTTGCTGATGGTGTTTTGAAATTTCTTCAGCAAATTGGCGTGACAAGTGTGTTTTACTTATTTTAGAAATACACAAATCTGGCGTTGGTTTAGGAGAAACAACTAAGGTCTTTCTTTGATCAAAACTTAATGATTTTACCCTTTGGTCGTTTAATAAAACGTTACAGCACCTCAAATCATCACAAGGCACAATTTCTTCCATATTTAACACTCAAATAAACTAATTCACAACTTTTAAACAATAAAAAACAATTTTGAAATAATCACCCACTCTAAAAATCAAATTACAAAACAAAGAAACTGTGACTGACTGACTGACTGTCAGACTGTGGAACGCTCTTCCAACCGATATAAGGAACTGCAGAACTGTGTCTGGCTTCAAGAAGAGAGTCAAAGAACACTATCTCGCTTCTTTACCTTAATTATTGTACGTCTATGTATGTTTATATATCTTTTTATGTATATATTTGTGTATTTATGTAGATATAGTTTATGTAAGTTTATTAACCTGCACACACATCAGGACCTGTTTGCATCACGATCTCCTCTCTTAGGCCCACTGGAAGAGATCTCTTTAGAGATAAGTGGCGCCATTGTATACATGTTTAGTTTGTATCCATTTACTGTTTTATTTACTGTGTGTGTACAAAAAAAATAAATAAATAAATAAATAAATAAAGAAACTGAAGTAAACAAACGCGAACATAGCATAGGTCGCCACGCAACCGATGTGCGACGAACTTCAGAGCAAACACCAGGCTTTTTGGCAGGCAGATTTTACTATAACAACCTACTAAGTGTTGTGGTATGCTAGCGAAAATATCCATAGGTGTGAAAGAGAAAATGCAAGCCCGATTATAACGGGCATGCATTGCGTCTACTTACATCTTGTGCGAGCGAGATGGCATCCGCGCGCTCAACACCGTACAGAGTACCAGTCAGTACAGCCACAACGGCTACGGCACAACGCATAAATAGAGGAACGTTTCGTCGGTAGGTGATTGACCCTAAGCGCGCGAAATTTAATTTTGAAATAATCGTTTTGGACACATTCGACATTTTTAGGGTTAATATTAATATTACAATACACAATATTATTTTAGGGTCAATGGTACAATATTATTATGGGAATTCAGGGCTTCTGGGAATGTATGGAACATTCGCCACTGGTGTGACCTTCTAAGTGACCGGCGAAATGGGGGTGTTACTAATATCTATCCAGGATCTCAACTATCTCGGAAGATATTATAAAGATCCCTATTAGTAGTTTTACGTGATACCCGATTAAACAAACGAACTAAAGTATCATAATTTCATAAGAGAAGACGCCTCTTGACTAAGTTCACAGAGGCCAAAAAGTTTGGTAAAAGGTGTACATTACACGATTTCGCCACTTAGACATGCTCTTACCCAAACTGATTGCGGAAAGCAACTCAATAAAATGCGACGGGCCGGATAGGTGCAGCTTGTTAATGCATGTTACATTATTTAATTTAAATAAATACAAAGTGAAACACCCAAGACATATGCACATGTCGACATTGTAATTAGACATCGACTTTTTCGATAAGTCTAAGCCTAATTCATTGTCGGTCTAGGTACTCGTAAATGTACCTATATCAATATGTCATTAATAAGTACATCTGTAATCACTCAAGTTCTCGACTCTAGTTTTGTATTTCGGAACTCAGTTTAAAGTATTGTTCGTTGTCAATATAATACTTGTGTTCTCTGGTATGTAAAGTTAGATAAAAATTCACAGAGTTCACCATCTAATACGGGAAATTATTAAAAAATATTTTTGGACATCTTACACAACAATCATGTCATCATTGAAAACACAAACTCCGAAGCAAATATTTGTGGATCACATAAATACTTGGTACGACTCGGAATCGAATCTGGGACGGGGACCTCAGGGATGGCAGTCGCATACTCATCACCACTGCGCCCTCGAGGCAGTTAGGAAAGTGGCTTTCTTCCAGTCAACTAGTAAACAAATTATGACATGTCAACACGTCACGTGAACTTTAAACAAGCACTGAAGCTATTAATAGTATCGTTAATTTAAATTCGCACTTGACATCTATTAACTAACATGACACTTGTATGTCATAAACTTAATTGGGTACTTGTCAACTGTAATTAGAAAAACTACATATATTTTACATATACGAGTACACATAACAAAGTCATTATATTATATTTATGTAGGGAACATAAATAAATATGTTAGGACAATTCACACAAAGCCATATAGTCTTAAACTAAGCAGAGCTTGTGATATGAGTACTAGATAAACTGATATAAATACTTCCGTCGGGCGCCACTGGAAATACCTTCTGCGTGTGAACCAGAGACGCCCGGCAACGGACGAAAGAGTGGCCGCGGCCATTGGCCGCGGCATTAAAATATATATATACTAGGTATGCAATATATTCTGCTGTTGCAATAATTGAGCTGAGTTTGTCGATCCGGGTCGAACTCCTAAACGACTGGACCGATCTTTATGAATTCAGATATATGCACTCACGGTGATGGTCACTGTGACCGTGCCAAATTTGAAAAAGATCGGTCCAGTCGTTTAGGACGAGTTCGATAACAAACGAAGTACACGAGTCGTCTAAGAAGTCGGAGCTTCGTAAACTCCGCTCAATAAATACTTATACACATTTATTTTTGTAAATACATACTTATAACTCCTGAAATAACTGAGAAATACCATTTGTTATAGTTTTCCTTTAAAGTTTATGACATGGACTACCTAATATTTTTTTCAGGTTCTTCACGTCAGCCGTTTTTAGAAGGGGGGTACCCACGCCCTGTTTTCGCAAAAATATGCTCTTAAAAGATAAATATCTCGCAAATGGATACTTAAATCAAAAAATCATATTTAAGCAACCTCTCGATGTTTTTAAAAGACCTATCTAATGATAGATAAGTACCTCATACGATAGAGTCCAGAAAAAAATATCGTCCCCACTTTACGAGTAGGAGAGGTACATACCTCAAAAAATTAATATAATTTTTAGAATTTTATTTTAGCACTTTGTCCGCGTAGTAAATATGCATAATAAATATCCATGCAAAGTTTCATGTTACTAGCACCAACCGACGGACGGATGGACAGACATGACGAAACTATAAGGGTTCCGAGATTTTTACTACGGTACCCTAAAAAGGAAAAACTAAAATTAAATTGTAGTAATATATTGATTCCTTTCTGTCTATCCTTTTGTGTTAAATAAAACCCGTAAATAGTGTAATTCAGAACCGAACTTTAATCACATACACAGATTTAGTACAATTATGAATCGTTCACCTTCGTAATAATCACTATGTTGTAAACTTTTACAACCTAATTATAATATAAAACCATAATTAAGAACCTGTAGTCGTTTAATTATACTGTTAGTGAACACTTGATTTTAGTTCAAATCTCTGACAAAATGTAGAACTAATAGTGAACGCATTATGCATGTTATGTAAAGAAATCCAATGTATCGACATTTAATATTATACAGGTTTTCTAAATACACATTTGATTGCTATTTTTTATTATCCAACTGCCAAAGAAGTGTTATGTTTTTCGGGTATATCTTGTATATATGTAAGTATGTAATATTCTTTATTACCTATCTTCGTAACCGCTGAACGAATTTACTTAATTGACATCATTAGATTCGTCTTGGTAACCCGAGTGTTTTTAGATAGGTGACCCGAAAAAAACCAACATGGCGATTACATCGGATTTAGGTAATACTCCAAAAAGCTATTACAAATATTTATTTTTTTGTAGTCTTTCTAGTTTTTAGTGGAAATACCTCGGAATAAGCTGCTCTTACCTTAGATGCATTACCAACTTATATTGCGAGAAGTTATTAACATTGAATAAGTTCATTAGACAAGCTAGATGTTTTAATTCGCTGCAGTTATAAATTCAACAAATAACTCTAAGAGTTTTTACTGCCATTTTAATGCTACCTTGCAATTTATTTGTGGATTACATAATTCATGATTCGTAATTATAAAAAGAACATATTACGTACTAGCTGTTGCCCGCAGCTCCGCCTGCGTGTTACTTTAGATCTACATAACTTTTTTATTTATGAACACCAAGATTTGTTTTAGATTTGACACCAAACCTTAAATGTTAAGTTGAATAAACCACAACGAATTACTGAAAACCGCAAATTCAAATCAACAATTCAAAACTGTTAAGCCGTTTCTGAGATTAGCGTGTTCAAACATTCAGACAAACAAATATTGGATAGAAACAGGCGTTACTTGGCGAAAATCCATGACAAAACAATGGTAAGTAAAAATTTTTTTAAGAAAAACTTTTTAGCATTAATTAATAGCATTAATTTTTCGCAGAATCAAAAGGACAACAAAACGTCGACAATTGTTTCGCCTCTAAACGAGGCATTATCAAGACTGTCTCAGAGAGAACAGCAAAATTCGTGGTTGGAACGTGTTTAACGCTATTAATTAATGCTAAAAAGTTTTTTCTTAAAAAAATTTTTACTTACCATTGTTTTGTTCAGACAAACAGACAAAAGTTCTAAAAACCATTGTATTGGGTTTTATATAATAATCAAATAGGCAAATCTAAGTTAGTAATAGTGGTCAAATCACAAATCAATAATTGAGAAATCTAATCGGCCCCAATGTGTCCTCAGACGTGTGTACCGGATCGGAGTGGTGCAGGGAAAAGTTGAACACCTATGGGGCACAGAATAGGCATCAGTACTAACGTATATGTAAGTAAGTAGGTACCGTACCGTATCCATTCGACGTTACTTATATACGTTTTACGTATTTTTCTAAGAGGAAGGGAAGGATGTTACATATCCGGATGCTTGTTCTTTCTGTAACCTTATCGCTATGTAATAACATGATTTTCAACGCCCAATTACATTAGCGTCAGTCTATAATATATTACCGAGCTATAACAGCAAGATTAATATCACGCGAAGTAAATAAATAATAACGATTTGGGCGCTAATTGGCTCAAATGGTTGGTCGAAGAAGGCCAATGTCAGCAGGTTGGCAAAAGTCTATGACGATGTAGCAGTTTAGTGCACACATATGGGTCAACCGCACCCATGCGTTTGAAATTTAATCAAATTGTACGCGTCCAACGTGTTTTAAATTGAAAGGTTATCTGTGAGTAATCAGTTGATTGGTACTTGTCGTGTGGTGTGACAAGCGACAGGATATGATAGACGTCGGAGGCGAATCATTATTAGTGATTTATTTGTTTAAAAATCACACATTATGATGATATATTATATGATAATTACAAATCATAACATAGTATAAAACAAAGTTACTTCTGCAGGCTGTCTATGTACTCGTATGCTTAGATCTTTAAAACTACGCAACGGATTTCGACGCGGGTTTCACTAATGGATAGAATGGTTCTCGAGGAAGGTTTTAGTACTTATTGAGCGGAGCTCTCAACGGGTGACTCAAATTATTTTTGTTACGATTTATGTTAAATTGTTTCTCGGCGAATACTCGGCCGATTTCGGATTTTCTTGCACTCATCGAAAGCTTACAGAATTACCCAGGTTCTTACGAAGCCAGAATTTTGAATTTAAACTCGTTTCGCTCAAATATATGCTGCAGCGTAACGGTACGTTTCGCGACTGCGGCGACCTAGTAAAATTTGTCAAGCGGGCTAAGCCGCGGGCGTCTGCTAGTTCTAGATAATATGAGATTGTCCATCATCTAGTATTTCGTCAATATGATATATTACTAACAAACTGCTGACAATTGTGAGTGTATTGTACTATAATGCACATCTATTAGTTAAGTTGTACACCTATATGTATAATTAAGAGCAATGACACCATTGTGATACTAACTAATGCGTGGGATTATTGCAGTCGATTGGTAAAATGTCATTGTGATTTTATCTCTATCATAGTGTGCCTAACAATTATGTGCCATGTGTAACGCTCTGCCGCTAAGCAGGATTACTATATTTTTGCTCCATTGACCAAGCGAGCAAAGCGTCTACATTTCGTGATTGGACTTTTGCTTTCGTCCGTCTGTGTGTATGTGTGTCTCTGGCTAGCAGCCACAGTTTTAATTCGATCTTCACGAAACTTGGCACAAGTATTTCTTTATTTGAAACAATTATTTCTTAGCAAGTATTTTTTATAGGAAGGGGGATGGGAGGGAAATCCCAAAAAATCTTTTTAACGTTCGCGAGGTCTACTTTCCGACCATACCACTAGTATATAATTTCTAGATCGCGCTATTATTCGGCGATTAATACCAGTGTAGAGGAAGAAGTAGGAAAAAAGTGGAAAAATGGAGAAAGGAGAGGAAAGGCAAATGATCTGTCACAGCTCTCACATACCGAAACACAGCATTAATTATTTGATTTTGATCGCAAGTGAGAAGGTGTACTAACTCGGTAGAGCTAGCCCATACCTAAGTAAGGTATTTTTTATCTTTAGTACCAAATAAATTAGGTAGGTTCGTCTCAAATAATCATTCCTTTACTATAAAGAGCATTCATAATAATTTTATCGTACAAATTTGCAATTTCACTTGAATAATAATTAATTGATCATTGTTTATTATTAGCGATAAAATTAAACACATTGAACGTTGATTGATTGTGGTTAGGGACTTGCGGGCAGTCCTGGGGCGGGCTTGCGACACATAACTGATCAACTCAACACTGTAACTACAACTCGACCTCGGACTACATTGGTATTGAGTCGTGTGTGAGCTATTGGAATTACACTTGAGATAATTCAATGAAGGTTACTCAGAAGATGCGTGGGGGTGATCTTGTACATACTTTGAAGAGTACTGGGCGATCGATAAACATTCGTGACCGGTAGAGGCACCCATCACGTTTCTATTCCGTTTTATTTATAAATAAATTTTCTTACATACTTCAACCAACAATTCTGCGAGGCTGAGCGGTCCCAACATCTCCAGGAGCCTTACACAGACGGTGCGACTTGAGCACTCTATATTGGGAAACGCTACCATCGCGGCAGTGAAACTGGTCATGGAGGAGTAGCTGGAGAGGCAACACGGCAATAAGTTCGGTTACATGGAACTAACGAAGTGTCTAGCGAAATACTTATAGGCACAATAAAATGCTCGGACCGCAGGGATTCTATTCGAGACTCAAAATAGATGCAACATCTGTCCTGACTATTGGAATTTTAGCTTGTTATGGTTATGGACTTTTATATAGTGCCCGGTAACGGCAATAGGCTTGCCCCCTATTACGTGAGACCAACAAAATGACTGGCAAATTGGGGGTGTGTAATACACCTGTCTCTTCGGGGATATAGGTGTGATGTATGTCAGTCTGTGCTCTGAATCTGACTGATATAGTAGTATCGATCGATGATGAAATCGATCAGTTTGTCACCTACATAGACTACATACCTACAGGTATATAGAAATACGCAGATACACTTGCCTATTCCATACGTAGACCTGTTTCACTTACTCTAGTTTCAACAGCGCCTGCATTAATGGCTTAGTCGCTAATATGTTGCAACATACCACCGTAAAGTATTATCTGGATGATCCGTGAGGCTGTTGCCCTAACAATGGATAACTATTATCTATCTGTAATATCAAGCCGTCGGATATATACCTAAGTGTATCGAAATTTATAGATAACCTCTATAAATTAGACATACTTATAATCTTACATTAGAAATACGGTCTATTGTTTTCAGATGACATTGTTATTGCGATATCATTGTAATATTATTATAAGAGTACTCAAAACAAGGAGGTTTAGTTGTTGTTGTTGTAAACTGCGCTTAAAGTTTAAAATATCATGATTTAATAGAATAGAAATTTACTAACCAGCAGTTACAGTTATTATCTGATCACCACGAAACTTGGCGCAAGCGTTCCTTGATATATCATTCACCGACCCTTTTCCCAACTCAGTTGCGGTCGGCTTTCCAGTCTAACTGTGATTCGGCTGAATTTCGATATTTTCCGTGATGCGTCTGCCATCTGGGGCCTAAGTCACGTAATTGAACGTAAAACGCCATACTACTGCTATACTACTACGTTGCAACTGCAATTGGTAAAAAAATCGGTAGTCTGCTAAACTCACAAGCAACGCGTCAGGATGGCGCCAGAAAGGCACCAAACCGAATGACTGCAAAGTACAATCATCATTAGGTTAAATTGGATTTAGTTACTCCCGATATTACCAACTTCCCAACCCCTATATTCCGGGAACCGAGCATCCCACCTAAATTCTGGGCAAATTTTAGTTCCCCCTGCAACCCCTCCCATCACAAGTTAAAAGCCGGTAAAAAAAATCCCGGGAATTCTCACCCCGCAAAAATACCCAAGATTCCCAGTACCCCATATCTCGAAAACTAAGCATCCTAGGTAAATTTTGCCCTCATTTTCCGGCCCCATAGTACCCTAAGTAAGTATTTGAACCCCATCTTCCCACAATTTTTTTCTTCCCAATTCTCATCCCACTTTCCACAAAACTTGAAGCCCCTATATCCCAGTAACGGGTAACGGAGCTTCCCAGCTCAATTCTGAGCAAATTTTTGTTCCCCTGTACCCCAGCCGAGACGTATTCTATTCGCCTGCAAAAAAAAATCCCGGGAATTCCCATCCCACAAAAATACCCAAGATTCTCAGTACCCGATATCTCGGAAACTAAGCATCCCAAGTCAATTTTGACTTCATTTTCGGGCCCCCTTGCCCTTGGCCACCCCCCCGCAAGTAATAAAACTCCATCTCTTCCCATAAAAAAATCCCAATTCCCATCCCACTTCCCAAAAACTTTGATACTACCGGTGACAGTTGGACGTGTTTCTATGTTCCCCTACATATCTAGGTTCCCATACTATAGCCCCCAGACCTACTATGAGTAGGCTATATCCTGGTAATGCAACATCAATCAATACACAACTTTTTGCAATACACGACTTGCCCCCTGACCTTCACAACCCATGGGCGATATCGAAGTTAGACCGGTCGTATTTTTAAGGGCTCCAACTACCCCTAACGACTGCCATAGATGTTCGTATGACAACCGGGACCGACGGCTTAACAAGCTCTCCGAGACGCGGAGGGGTCCTAGGGTCTTAAGAAATGGTCACCATCCTAAGACCGGCCGGGATGACTAGATGTTGCTTAACCTTTGCAATGTATTAGTATTGTCGGTTACCACTAGACCACGAGCCCCTCCTTTTAGCCGTTCCTTGATATAAAAGCTTTTTTTTGAACGAAAATACTAAATAAAGTTTTAATATTCGCGACGTTTTGTACTGTTTGACTAATGGACGACTACTATAGGTAGTCTAGAAAATAACCGGCGAAGTGCGAGTCGGGCTCGTGCACCGATGCCGCGATGTTTCCGTATAAACCCATAAATTTATGCTTTTCGCAATTTTTCCTTTATCTGTGCTATAAAACCTTGCTTCGTACCAAGCTATTGATTATGAGTTCAAGGGAAGTACCCTGTAGATTTTGATCCCATTGCGAGTGTCGATGCAGCATCGAAGGCTGTATCTTTTGATTGCGTTGGCTTAGAAGTTTGATTTTTTCACAGCTCCAAAGAACATTAGACCTGAGTATTTGATATGAATTTCAGCTTTATATCCCCCGCGTTCCTCAGAAAAAGGGCATTGGCATATAGACAGACAGACGGACATAGTGATACTATATACCTATTTCAGTCATTTGAGTTCCCATGCAGTTCGCCCTGGGGTTATAGTTATGAAGGTATTTAAAAAAAACCTATGCAGTTAAAATTTTAATTGGCATATAAAGCACTTACTAGTCTGGCCATAAATACTGTTACATTAAAACTTTTCTTATTTTCAACTCTTTAATTATTTTGAATTTGGAACACGTATATTATTTTAAAAACTTCTTTCAATTTCGCACCATTTCACATATTCTTTGTGTTCATTATCGAATTACAATATGGAATGGGGTGTTAAAGAAAATAGGATCGCAGTGATCGCCTTGCACAAAGTGGGTATGGAGCCGTCGGTCATATTCCAGACACTTCAAAAACTTGGTATCAGCTGTATGTTCGTCAATATCCTAAAGAACATCTACAACGGTTGCACGAGTAGAGTCATGCTGGACAGAACTGGTGCAATAATTATCATTCAGAGAGGAGTCCGTTAGGGCGACCCAATTTCTCCTAAACTTTTTATCGCTGTTCTCCAACATATAATGAAAAATCTAGCATTGTCCAAACGTGGTATCAACATGAATGGAAATTACTTAAGTCACCTTAGATTCGCAGACGATATTGTTTTGTTCTCAGAATGCCCATTCCAATTAAACACAATGATAAATGAGTTACATCAAGCTGCTTCACAAGTAGGTTTAGAAATGAATCTCGATAAAACAAAGCTCATGACTAACCGTACGTCCACGTACAATCCCAATTAACAACGTACCTCTTGAATTTATCGACAAGTACTACCTTGGAAAACTAATATCCTTTAATAAAGATAGAAATTCAGACGAGGTGGACCGAAGAGTCGCTATCACCTGGAAAAAGTTCTGGGCCCAAAAGGAAATTTTAAAGTCGGATTTGCCATTATCCACTAAAAAACTAGTTATAGACACAGCCATACTTCCATGCCTGACCTACGGGTGCCAAACATGGACTTTCAATGTCAAAACTAGTAACATAATCCAAACTACCCAAAGGAAAATGGAAAGAAGCATCATGGGCTTAAAGCTTAAAGATAGGGTAAGGAACACGGCCATACGTAAGAAAACAAAAGTAATAGATGCTTTAAGATATTCATTACAAAGAAAGTGGAAATGGGCAGGTCACTTGGCGAGGTGTGACGACAATAGGTGGAATCGGTGACATGGCCAGGGCCGCGTGGAAAAAGAGCGAGAGGTCGCCCGCACGCCTGGTGGGCTGATGAAATATTGGCTACAGCAGGTAGAGCGTGGCTGAACACCGCCAAAGATAGACAGAAGTGGCATGCCTTGGAGGAGGCTTTAACCCAAAAGGGGTCCGTGCAATAATGAAAAAATATTTTTTAATCTAATCTTAATGGAGTATCTTTGTAGTACTGTTACAATTTTGTCCGTCACTCCTTTCACGTACGGCATAAATGCGGGTGCTAACAAAATTGGAACAGTACTACAAAGATACTCCATTAAGACTGTATATAGGCCACACTCCAAAGTCATAAACCACCTGCGAACCCCTAAAGATACCATTCCTCTACAGACACCGGCTGTTTATAAGGTAGACTGTAGCTGTGGTAGTTCATATATCGGACAGACCAAACGTACTATCGCTGAGAGGGTCAAAGAACACATCACAGCTGTAAAAAACCGCCAAATAAACAAGTCTGCGATTGCCGAGCAATTATTGAAATCGGGTCCCAACCACTGGAATGAACTCCACAAGCCACAAGTCCTATCCACTGACGGACACTATTACTCCAGGATAGTGCGGGAAGCCGTCGAAATAAAAAAGTATCCCAACTTTAACCGGGAAGATGGATATCGACTATCTACGTCGTGGAATCCGGTGATCAGCAAATGTACTCGCCACCTCACCGAACGCCCGCTTGCTGATATCAGTGTGGTATGCCGTAGTGGCTCTCCGAACACAATAGTTAGTGACGACGAAGTGAGGGTAGTTGAACAAACCCGCACTTCACGAAGACGACGATGGGCTGAAGCCAGTCCACCGGTGACCACGGCTCTTGTAACAGGGCCGAAACGTCGGGTAATAAAGAGGTATGTATATATCTCAATAATCGCGTAAAAGACCCGTTAGTCTTAAATAATATATGTTTTTATAATTTATAGTACAATTTTTGTTTCGAAGAATAATTTATTATTCAATTATTATATAATGAATTCGTTGTTTACTTTGATTATTATCTTTTATTGTTTGTTATGTTTGAATTTAATCGGATTGCTGAATGTATTTTTTTTATGTTGTAGTCCTATATTTATTTGCATAGAATAAATTAAGCTATATATAATAATAAAAAAAAGTATGTATGTTCGTATATTGTACTATCAATAGATAGACAACAACACTTCGTCTGTCGAATACCAGAAAAGATCGGAGCGGTTGCGTGCTGTTAGAACTACAAAGGCGATTAATGCTGTTAAAACCAGAATTCGTCGAAACCCCATAAGGAAGCAAAAAATCTTATTGCGAGAAATGAAGATTCCCGCTAGGACTCTGTTACGTATTATAAAACAAGACCTGAAGCTCGGTGTTTATCGTCGATATACAGGACATGCCCTAAATCAATCTTTACGATTAAAGAGAGTGGGTCGATCAAAGCCATGATAGCCATGAGATCGAGCCTTCTGTCGCGATACGCAGGTGAAAGGCACAGAAATATTATCTTTACTGATGAAAATTTTTCACGATTGATGAACACTACAATAAGCAAAATGATAAAATGTACGCACACGGTTCTAAGGAAGCTGCTCAAGTGGTCGGAAAGGTGGTCATCATCCTGCTTCAGTGATGGTTTGGTGGGGCGTGTCTTATCAGGGAGACACAAAACTACATTTTTGTGAAAAAGGAGTGAAAACTTCAGCCAAGGTGTATCAAAATACTGTCTTGGATCATGTTGTGAAACCTCTCAGCAATACACTTTTTAAAAATATACCGTGGACTTTCCAGTAGTACTCTGCTCCTGGTCACAAGGCACGAACTACCCAAGCCTGGCTAGAAACCAAATTTCCGGACTTTATAAGAGCTGAAGACTGGCGGTCATCTAGCCCAGACCTCCACCCTGTAGACTACAAATTAGGTCAGTTTTAGAGGACATGGCCTGCTCTAAACGACACGGCGACATTGAGTCTCTTAAAAAATCTTTGGAGCAAGCAGTGGCAAAATTGAACCACGAATCTATGAATTTACACACTGTTTCCCTTGGAAACAGTGTGTAAATTCATAGATTCGTGGCCAAACAGATTAAAGGCATGTATAAAAGCCAAAGGTGGCCATTTCGAATAAAATATATTTTTATTTTTTGCTAAGACTTTAATAAATATGTAGGTATAAATTTTAATAATATTACATTACTTCATTTAAAGAAAAATTGGATTTTCATTTGTAACAAAACTTATGGCTGGACTAGGTAGTTTGTTCATTTGGAATACCAATATAATGTGCAATTGTATATTGTGCAATGTAACTCGTGGCGTACCAAGTTAAGTATTCGTTTTGATAAGCATATTTCATGTAACTGTCTGACAAGTTTACGAATGTCATTGATCTCTTTCGTCGATGCTATTTGAACGGCTCGTGAACAAGCAGATTAGACGACTCTTATTGACACGGCACAATGCCAATGCACAATGCAACATGCTCAGAACATTACAGCTATAACCTTGTTACTAGACAAATAAGGAACAATGGAAAGTTTAGATGCAATACGAGAATACTATCTTACTTTTAAATTATGTAGGCATAGGTGTCTGTATCTGGGTAGTGGTAAGTAGTTTTTGGAACGAAGTTCTCTTACGGTTAGTGCGATTTAGTCGATAGCGTCATGTTACGCTTGTCAGTGGTTCCCAACCGGTGGTCCGTAGAAGCCAAAATATGGTCCGTTTTTTTTTATTTCTTTTTTAAAATTTAGCGTCGGCGTCGTCAGTTAAACGAAAAGTAAACCCAAACCCTGGGTTGCGTTGCAGTTGCGTAAAGAACTTCGTTCCTGACGGGGGTCCCCGGACCACACAATTTATTTTTTGGATTTTAGGGTTCTGTACCTCAAAAAGAAAATACGGAACCCTTATAGGATCACATTGTTGTCCGTCTGTCTACCTGTCAAGACCGTTTTTCTCAGAAACGCGTGAAAGTATCAAGCTTAAATTCATATCAAATACTCAAGTCTACTGTCCCTGGCAGCTGTGAAAATATCAAACTACAAAGCCAACGCAATCAAAAGATACAGCCGTTAATGCTGCAAAATTTCGACACTCGCAAGGGAAGCAAAACCTACAGTGTACTTCTCGTGAACTCAGAATCATGAAATTTATAAAGGAAGAATTGCGAAAAGCAAATATTTTAGGGTTGCACAGAACCCTCGCGAGTCCGACTCACACTTGGCCAGTGTTTGTTTACGAAATTAAGCTCTTCACTTAACCATATCTTAATTATACCAACTGTAAATTTAACCCATGAAGAGTTTAACGTCAAAGCTAGATGCCGTTTCATCAAATATTTAGATAGAAATTATAAATCACAAAAACTAATGTCATCGGCAGGTCTCGTAGTTGCGGCCTTTCCTTAACAAGGGGAATGATATGACACTAAGCTACGATTACTGTACCATTGCTTTCAATTATAAAGGAATATACCGAATCGTCAGTCGAACTTTACTATACTTTACATGGTTAAATTTCGTAATAGAAAGAGCGATGACGTTAATTATTTCTAAATAATTATATCTGTTGAACAACATTTATTAATATTATTGCAATGCGTATCCTGGGAGTTAATTAATTATCCAACACTTTTTCAGCCTTAATGCTCTAAAGATTCGGCCTATTGATAGGCTATTTGAATTTCAGAACACTTTTAAAGGAAGCCATAAAAAACCGGCCAAGGGCGAGTCGGACTTGAGCACGAAGGGTTCCGTACCATAACGGCAAAAAAATCTTCGATTTGTATGCCTTAATATTTATTATATTCCGTTTTTTGTTATTTGTTGTTATAGAGGCAACAGGAATACATCATCTGTGAAAATTTTAACATTCTAACTATCACGGTTCATGAGTTACAAGACAAACGGATGGACGGACAGCGAAGTCTTAGTAATAGGGTTCCCGTTTCACCAGTTTGGTACGGAACCCTAAAAATGAGCAACGCCACTAAAAAAGTCCAAATGGACTTCATCAACCATAATTACAACATCTCATCAACTTTTAGAAGAATGCTTAATACGAGTACTAATTCTAATTTAATCTATATTTTTATAGAAATCGATAAATTTTGTAAAACATATTTACATATAAAATCACGTCTATGTCCCCGTGGGTATAGACAGAGGTGCATTACATACTCACATTTTACTATTACTTTACAAATCCAATGCATTTACTCATTTCAACAAACTCATTAGGATTTTCTTCGAGATAGGTACAGTTCGCGAGGCGTAAGCGGATCTTTGCATTTGTGTGAGTGCAGTGTACGTGAACGTATATGTGACCTCTTTTACACACACATGTGTTGTACACAGCTAAAAAAGAGTTTTTACTCTACTTTTCGTGGTCACTCACACAAATGCAAAGCTCCGCTAACGCCTCGCGACCTGTACACACTAGAAAAATAGATAATACTCGTATACTGTCATTGACAGTGGTGGCCTTGGATGCTATAACGATGTAAGCACTAAGCCCCACTAATGACATTGGGGCACTATTGTGTGTCATAATGTCAACACTGAACAACTTGTAGACAGAGCTGACATTGTTTGACATTAATAAATGACCACTGTTCTACTACTTACACATACGAGCACATTTAATTATAATTACCAATTAGCTGATTCATACAGACATAATAAATCACTACATATTATTAAAGAAAGTCAAGTCTGTTCGCGATAACATTAAAACTACTGCACCGATTTTCATGCTGCTATCAACAATGAATAGAGTGGTGCTCGAGGAAGGTTTAAGTATATAATTGTCACGAGGGAAGCCGTGGGCGTCCGGTAGTAATATAGCAAATCATGTATTTTGCGATTTCCAAATGCAATAGGCATGTTTCCCTGAGTCTCGTCTGTTTGTAAGCAGGTGCTCCGCGTGCAGTTCATGATGGCTTGGGTGATGTGAAGTAGCTGATAGCCGCGACTATCGATATGGATTTTATTGTCGTGTCTGTACCAAACTAGAACCTAATATCGGGTTCTTCTTTTTTT
This sequence comes from Nudaria mundana, assembly GCA_963556515.1. Lineage (NCBI taxonomy): Eukaryota > Metazoa > Arthropoda > Insecta > Lepidoptera > Erebidae > Nudaria > Nudaria mundana. Next base: position 7,532,817 of record OY748297.1, read on the forward strand.
TAAAAACGTGGCTCCATCGATATTCATCGATGATTTCGCCAATGTCAACGTAATGCTTGATTTTTCCCTGCACAGAAGAACTAGTTACTCTGAACTAGTTCGCGGTGCGGGACAAGGAAATGTTGTGCGGTATTGCAAAAGAGCGTTTGAGCCTGGATTTTTGCCCAGCGCCAGAGGTAACCTAAAAGGCAACCTGCCACGCACTCCGCAAAAACCCAAGTCATATTATCGGGTTAAAAAGTGCTTTAGATGTACGACGTTTAAAACTATTTATTTATTTATATCTGCGACAAAAGATCCACAGTAATATATTGACTATTTCCCGTTATAATAGTCTACAAATTCTATACAAAACTGTGTCTTGTATACGAATACATTTATTTAAACTCCGTATAGATACGAACATGTTCACTTTCTAAATCTCAATAAAAATATGAGTTATTCTGACATAGTCTATAATCGCATAAAATTATGCCCATACTCGTTCTATTATAATAATATTTATTAGATTAGAGAATGATTAGGATCGCGTGGGATTGAGAAAGTTTATGTATTGGTGCATGGACAACTTAACACCTATCTACTCAGTAGGCAAATTGTTAGTAGTTATTTACTATCTAATACCCGCGGCTCCTACCGCATGGACTAGGATATCAATTCGACTGTTTTTTTTTTCATGTTTGTTACCTGGCTGGGTGAACCGACTTTGATTTTTTATTGTAATCTACTTCTTACCGTGTGGTCTCATTTTGAAGTCGGTTTATGTGTCAACGTTTGACGTATTTTTCTCGTTCCCAATTCCCACGGAAACTCAGAAACAAATTAGGTGGAAAGTTTAGTGACGATAATTTCGTTTACATGCAAAACGGTCAATACACATAATGACCTACAGCAAATTCTCAGATTTTGATGATACCTATCGTTCGCGACCACTAGTACCTACTTATTAACCTTTTAATATCGCCCACATTCATCTTGTGCAAATTTGATTAAATGTACCTACAGACACAAGATATCTTACGTTTTACTATACTCTAAATATATATTTTATGCTCTATGAACACAAAAATATAAAATGATAAAGTTTTAGTTATAAATAATAAAATCTTTTTTTGTGAAAAATATATTAAGATCATTTATCTTAACCTCGATGATTGAGGATACTATATTAAATTAACCTTTGTGTTTTATTTAAGTAAATCAATTTATGGTTTACTTTTTACAAATTACACACCACGAGACGTGTAAAACTGGGTCATGACCATATCAAAAAAATAAATTTATTTATGACAAACCAAACCAGATCTGTACCATTTGACAGTTTTAACACCAATGTGGTTTTAATGGTTGCAAAGTTGACATAGATTAAATTCTGTGATAGGTATTTAAGACAACTCAAATTAAATCAAATCAAAAATATTTATTAGTACCTATAGGTTATCTCTTTGCCAATCATCAGTAACCACATTCATAGTATATAATACACACAAGGTATCCAGTACGCTGCAACTAGTACACCACGTGTGACAAACCCCCCACCCCCTCCAAACACGGAATGAACCCTGGTTAACATTATTAGCACTAGTGATGTAGTAGGAGCAGCAACTAAAAAAAAAGGATAAGATAAAGGCAAGGGTACTATGTGACCAGGCGTGGACCAAGCCTAGGAGGAAAAAAAAAATATGTATAAGTAGCGCTATAGTAGTAGGCCACCAATCCACTGTCTACAGATGGATATGTCTGGATGATTGGTATTGGTCTTTCACGCAAAAAATAGAGAAGGTATATTAATTAAACTATTCAATAATATAGCTCATACATCTCATGTTAATGTGTTCTCGTGGAAATTGTGAACGAGAGAACTGTGTCAAGCAGGTAAAGCCGCGGGCAACAAATAGTAATAACTATTTGTAGACAGTTGCTTCTTGTTACGAAAATGTTGAGCATTGCATGTTTGCGTCTCGTTGTATCAATAAATCGATTGACTGATCGCTACTGTCGTAATCGATTCCATGGTAAGCGACCAATTATTCGGTCCGCTCACATAACGATCGATTTAGTGTTTGCAGATGTTTTAATGAGATTACGAGTGTTTCAAGCTTTCTGTTCAGTGGGCCACAGACCATAGAAATGTGCAATTGTGACATTAATGTTTAAGTTGCCATGTCATTATTTGTAAATTGAAATTTACATAACCTAAACAATTCTATAATACTATCCGATTCCAAAAGCTGTCTCCAACCAGTTAATTCACACCCCTTCCGCACTAAGTCCAGGTCCCCTATCATTTTTAAAATTAGAGAGGCGCTCTTTAGGTGTCATCTAAAGAGTCTTGCAATCTGTCTCGCTTGGATCCCCGGTCACTCAAACATTGCGGGTAATGAAACAGCTGACTCATGCGCAAAACAAGCAGCAAGACTAGGCTCTTTGGAGTATACTGAAATATCGACACAAGATCTGTCACAAGTTTCAGAAGACAGCTTATCTCGTGCATGGAACGAGGTATGGCGTCTGTCTCAAAAAAAGAAGGGCAAATACTATGGTGACATCCAACCACTCGTGCCCAAAAAGCCATGGTTCTTTAAGAATCGGGGCTTTGGAAAAAACTCGTCATCGGTAGTTTCTCGTCTCCGCTTAGGTCATGCATGTACGCCAGTTCACTTGGCAAAGATTAAGGTTAGGGATCATTCTCTTTGTGAATGAGGTTTGGATGAAGGTGACGCGGATCACATCTTCTTCTCCTGTCCAAATCAACGAATTTCTCTTTACGATGTGCTTTCCTCTAATATTCCTCTACCTACATCTTTCAAAACTCTTCTAGCCCTGGTCCATACCCCTTTTATCAAGACCCTTTGTAAATATATTGAATATAATAAATAAAAACTATAGGTACCTACCTACTTAAATTACGTAACCATATCCCCCCTTTTTTATGGTCTCTTATCTATTTATATCTTAATGTATTGTGTAGTTAGTAGTTACTGTAGATATAATATTCTTTATCTATGGTAGTTTTAATTGTATTCTTTTATCTTTTATGGTATTTTTTTTTGTTTAGACTCTGACTGAGTTATGGAATTACTCGGCCACCGATCATAATTTCGACCCACAGTTAAAATCTCCTACGTTATTAGCTTTACTCACTGGTCATTGGCAAGTTGCTGCAAGTGCAAGCAGAGGCCATAACAAAGAATTGAATTGAATTTACACAGAACGCAACTATAGAATATACAACACACACACACAATCAAGTCTGTATCCTCGAAGGGGTATACGTTTTAAATGCCCACATATAGTCAGTGGTTTTTTGGTCCGACGTAGTAGGGACCGAGCTTATTGCCGTTGGGGCACTTTGGATATATATTTTACAGAAACTCATCTGTCTGTCAGCATGTACACCGCAAGCGAGGCCACATTGACCCCTGTAATATCCATGGACGGCTCATTAGTAACCAATAATGTTTATTCTAAAGGCTAAGAATACCAACCAGGATCTTAGGCTTTGTAGTAAATCTCGCATGCACAGTTGCTACTAGGATAGCTACTGACTGACTATCATGACCCTAATATACCTTATACATGGCGACATTTTTTTTAAATCCGCGGTCTATGTCTACGGCCGCTCCTACGTCCATTACCGGGCACCCAAGTTGCGCACTTTGTTACCGATTACCTGTGGTGTCAGCGAACAATTAACGACTAGCATACCACAACATTCTCTTATAAAAAGCGTAAATATGTATATAAATATTAAACTTATGTAGGCAATAATAACTTTTTTATTACAAATGCAAAATTTTATGTGCGATCTTAAACGACCTCAAATATACCTTATATGTAGCAATGCCGAACACTTGTGTAGTCTATGTTACGAGTAATTAATTACATAGTAGGCTCTGCTGTTAACTTGTGTTATACGTAGGTCACACTATAAGTTTTGCGTAACTTAAAAAAACAACATGTTAAAACCAAAATATTATGTTTATTGCTTTTCAAAATACTCTCCTTTACATTTTAAACATTTTTTCATGCGATCGAACCATTTTTTAAAACAGGAGGACCACAGATCTGAAGGCATGTTTTCTACGTGCTGAGTGAATGCTATCACTGCCTCTTCGGAGTTGGTAAACGTGAAACCTATCATCAAATCGTTGATTTTAGGGAAAATACAGAAATCACAGGGTGCTAGGTCGGAGCTATGCGCAGGATGGGGACGAGTTGTACTTTTTTGGAAGCTAAAAATGACTGTGTTTTGTTGGCCGTGTGTGAAGAAGCGTTGTCATGATGTAGGAGAACGGGGCTTTTGGGTCGTCTTTCGCGAATTTTTCTAACACCCTGGGTAAACAAATGGTAGAATACCATTCGGCATTAACACTCTTTTGACCTTGAAGTGAAATTTTACAGATGGGACCCGTAGCTGAGAAAAAAAACGCGATCATTTTTTTACCAACGTTTCTCGCCTGGCTCACTTTTGTTGGCTTGTTCTCATTTTCAAACACCCATTCACAGATTGCTGTTTTTTTTCGGGTTCAAAACAATAAATCCACGTTTCGTCTCCTGTGACAATGTCATAAACAGCATTAGAATGTCCGTGGTCGTACTTCAGTAGCATCTGTGAGCACCATTCCACGCGAACCCGCTTCTGCTCCGCTGTCAGATCATGAGGGATCATGAGGAACTTTCAATACTTCGTGTAAAATTTTCTGGATTTGACTCATACCAATCCCCAATAGTTCTCTAATTGTCTCATAGGTAATCCGCGGGTTTTCTTCAATTAACCGCTTAACAGTGGCCACATTATTTCCGTTGACGGCAGTTGAAGGCCGCCCTTCACGAAATTCGTCATGTAAAGAAACTCGCCCTCTCTCAAATTCAGCAAACCATCGCCTCGCGATGCTCAAACAAGGTGCTTCTCTTCCAAAAGCATTTTGAAGACGAGCGGCACAGTCTTGCGGAGAGAACTTTTAAAATCATAAAAAATCATAGCTCTAAAATCTTTTCGACTTAATTCCATTTTCGTTGCATACGTAGAACTTTGATGTGTGATAAAAAACAATTGACAAATGATTTCCCGCCAATTGTTTTTTTTTTTACTAAGAAGGTTGCAACGTTTAAAAAAATATAACATTCGAAATTCAAACAGTTCCGATTAGCTAGAAGTGCAAAACTTTTAGTGTGCCCCATGTAGTTGCTTCATATATTTTCTTCGCAGCCTTTATACGCAATATATCATAGATTTAATATTTATGCGCATACGGTAACGATGATATTACAAAACGTTACACAAATTATGAAATTTTTAAAATTTTAGAGTAGTTGATTAGACAGATATTGTTCTATCTTAACTGTCGTAAAGTTTTCATATAATTCCTATAATATTCTTAGTAACTTGTTTACCTGTGTTTAAAAAAGATAGTCTTGGGCTGGAACCAGCGACTGTTGCCTTTCCAGAAGGAACGTTCGGAAGTGGTCAAGGAATTACGCTCATTTTTGGAACGAAATTCTCCAACGCGGCTTACGGGTAGTGCGATTTAGTAGACATCTTCACGTTACGCTTATCAATGATTCCCAACTGATGGTCTGCAGAATCCAAAATATGGTCCGCTTGTTTATTTGTTTTTTCTTAATTTAGCGTCGGCTGATTGGGGTTCCCCGACCGTAGATTTTTTTTAAATGTTAGATTTCAATAGGTATATAACAAGCCGTAGTTAACAAAACAACAACAGTCGGTAACCTTAGATCAGGGGTTCCCAAACTTATATTGTCTACTGCCCACTTTGATTTTTGATTTTTGAGATTTGACTTTGAATAAATTATTTTTAGCGACCCCATTTTTTAAAAATCAATTTATTATTTATTAATAAAAATCGATTTTTATTAATCTTGGTGAATACAAGACAATTTTGAAAAAAATCTCTTTAAGAATGCTAGACACAGGAATTTGCAATTTTTTGAGATGTATATTGTGTATTTTATTACCAAGAAGTAACCAAACTTTGGATTATTGTCTAAAGTGGCGACTTTTGACAATACTTCAAAGATTTTCTGGGTCTTACCGCCCCCGTTTAGGCCTGCAGCGCCCACAGGGCGGGGGGGCGTTATCTTGGGAAACGCTGCCTTAGATGAACTATATGATGATGGCGCGTCGCCAAGCAATCACTACAATACTCGTAGAAACACTTCAGCTTATGCATGCTAGTGTGCGTGAGCGTAATGTCGTACACTCGCCTTGTTTGACGTTGTGTGGGTGTATACAGGGTGTTACGTAAGGGTTATATCAACCCGAAGACACCCCCATCAGCTGATCGCCCAGAACGCCTTTTGGTATGTTTCGACCGCAAAACAAGAAAAAGAAAGTTCATCATAAAAAAAGTTATATGCGTTATTGCAAATCAAAACAAACGTGTCCCAACACTAGTGCTTGACGTACTTACTAATAATAAATAAATAATAATAATAAATATTTTCGGACATTTTCACACAACGCCATCTAGCCCAAACTAAGCTATAAGCTTGTGCTATGGGGATCTAGATAACTGATAAACATACTTATATAATTCTAAATACATACATATTATACATAGAAAACACCCAAATGTCCGAAACAAACATTTGTGGATCACACAAATATTTTATTCGACCCGGGGATCGAACCCGAGACTCCGGAGTCGTAAGCCGATGCACTACCGATCGCGCCACCGAAGCAGTCCTAGAGAAGAGAATAGACAATGGTGGGAGGGGCGGGAGGCGGCGTGGCTCACCGACCGACACGCGACCTTGGTGCGAAACAGAGACAAAATGTTCCAACCAGGAGAGAGATAGAAGTTTTTCACAGGCGCGCTTTATTTGTACTACTTACTTTGATGTCGATGACCTTATCAGCTGATTTTAGCTAGTGTTGCTCAAATAAGAGTGTTTTATTCGGTAATAATGTTTTTTTTTCTGTATGATTTTTTTTTCTTGTTTGGCGGTCGACACATATCGAAACGGGTTCTGGTCGACCAGCTGATCGGGATGTCTTCGGGTTGATATAACCCTTACGTAACACCCTGTAGTGGTGCCAGCTAAAGAAACTTTTCCTATTTTCCCATTTTATTTAGGAATTTTTTAGGGAAATAAAAATTTAAAGTTGTAAATAAAAAGTTAACAAGTTGCGTCCAACTTTTTAACTTTTTATTTTTAATATTTAACTTTGACTTTAAATAGTAGAAATTCACACAATGATTCACATTTATTTACTATAGAGAATTACAATATACATAATAGTAGATAAAAATACTATTTACAAATACTAAAAACTATACTATACACATTAAAATCTACACTATATACAGGCGTCAAAGAACTCCTCCGCCTCGTCGCCGACTGGCAATGTTCCCAGAAGGCTGGCAGCATTGCCACGTTGTATGGCAATGCTTATTCTTTGAGCTAAAAAGTAACCAGCCTTCTGGTACTTTAGAAGAGTCGATCATAAGTTTTGAGATGGTTTTTTTTTTTTTACTTTGACTTTTAACTTATTATTTTTAAATATTGACTTTTAACTTTTTATTTTTAACTTTTGACTTTCAACTTTTTATTTATAACTTTTAATGTTTAATTTTTCATTTTCATTTTCACTTTTATTTTTTACTTTTTATTTTTAATTTTTCATTTTTAACTTTTTAATTTTAACTTTATATTTTTAATTTTTAACTTATTCTTTTTAACTTTTATTTTTATTTTTGGCAGCCATATTTGATTGCAAAATGGACACGAAATTCTTACTTAACATACCAAAAACCTTGCCCGACAGTTGGCCGGTTTTTATTGAATAAACTTAACGGATCATCCTTTCTAGCTACATCACAATACACTCGCTACTACGTATTCGCGACTCACTCTTGACCATTTTCAAATTATTTATTTTATGTATCTATATTTTCTAATGACTTGTCCAACACCTATTTCTACTAAAATAAATCGGGGAATTTTGAATTCGAAACTGGCAATACCAACAAAATGACAATTATAAATTACACATTATTTAACTATTGATTTTATAAAATTATGATGAACTATGAGTTACTTACAGATGGTAGGTGACTTTGCTGGTTGTTTTTAATCGTCCTGTGTAGTTTCTGCAAACTTTTGTTGCACATTTAGGCATATTTAGGCCAAAAAATTTTGATCGCATAAACAACCGTATCCCTTGACAACACAATTGTCAATAAAAAGCAGGAACCTGTTTATGGCCCAACAGTTCGGTGATATTTTTTTAAATGCATTACTGACACTTTTTTTTTTTTTTTTTTTTTTTTTTTTTTTTTTTTTTTAATTCCGCGGCCGAAGGCCGCGGCCGCTCTAACGTCCGCTGCCGGGCGTCCCTGGTTACTAGCAGAGGGTATGTCCAGTGGCGCCCGGCGGACTTTGACCACCCCTGTGGTCTCTGTAAGGACGGTGGGTGGCGATCCCGCCGTCCTCAGGCCCCGATCATGGAGGACGATAGTCTTGGGCGTAGTCGCGTAGTCTGGGGCGGCCTGGCCGCCGACTACGGAACTCGGCGGGGAGGGTACGCTCCCTCTCCCTCCCGGCCGCCTCCTTCGCGAGCATGACTTGCTCGCAGAAGGACACGGCCGCGTTCCACCTACTCCCGCTGGATACCATGGCTTGAAGCATGGTCCCCAGCGAGAGGGTATCCACGCCCAGACCCACTACGAGGTCCCGGCGCTGACTCGCCCACGCTGAGCACTCCACCAACGTGTGGAGTGCGGTGTCGTCGTCGGAAACCTCGCAGTGTTGACACCGGGGTGTGACCTCACGATGCATGCGAAACAGATAGCTACCGAAGCATCCATGCCCGGCAACCATCTGCGTCGCACGGTACGTGAGGTCACCATGCTGCCTCTGCAGCCAATCGTCCATGATCGGTCTCACCGCCGCGATGAAGATGGCACCCCCCTTGGGTTGCTCAAGTCGCACCCTCCATGACTCCATGAGATCCTGGCAGAGTTGAGACCGCTGGTCCTCGATTTCTCGAGACGCAGGCCTGTGGTCCCGCTCCAGCGCCTCCTTGCGCCATTGGAACAATGACGCAAGGGCTCTCGCTTCCAGGTCCCATGGAGGGGTCCCGGCTAGGAGACATGCAGCCTCTCCGGAGATCGTGCGGTACCCCCGTACGGTTCTGACGGCCAAGGTTCTAAGTGGTCTGTTTAACAGAGTCACGTTCCCCTTGACCGCCAACCTATCCGCCCATACGGGAGCCCCGTATAGGGCCATACTCCGCACGATCCCCAGGTACAGTCTCCGCAGGAGGCGTTGGGTCCCTTTAGGTTGGGCATCAGTCGCGAAAGCGCGACCGATGCCTGCGTCACCTTGGGGACCAAACTTCGGAAATGTGGTCCGAAGTTCCATCGGCTATCAACTATATACTATATCATCGGCTATACGATCCCTAGGTACTTCATCGAGGGCTTGATGCCGATGCTAACGCCTCCCACATTTATGCTGGAACCTTGTGATGGACCGTTCCGAGGTCTGTGAAAACACAGAACCTCAGACTTGTGCAAGGCCACCTCCAGTCCCAGCTGCCGTATCCGACCCACGACTCGAGCAACACCCGTCGTGACCTTGAGTGCTGCCTCCTGGTACGTTGCACCCCGCGCCGTGACGAGGGTATCGTCGGCGTAGCACGTTACGCCGACACCCCTAGGCAACGCACCCCGCAGCACCCAGTCGTAGCCGATGTTCCACAGAAGCGGCCCCAGGACCGACCCCTGCGGAACACCGCACGACACATCTCGCCGAGCTGGCCCGAGCCAGCTGGGGAAAGCTATGGCCCTCTCCGAGAGATAGGCCCCGACAATACGACGGAGGTAGAGAGGCGTTTCGTGATACACGAGCGCCTCCCTAACGCAGCTCCATGGCAAGGTATTGAACGCGTTGGCGATGTCAAGAGACACCGCCACCACCACCTTGCCCTGCGAGACTGCTTCCTCCGTCAGGCTCTTCGAGCGCATGATCGCGCTCACGGTGGAGCGTCCCCGACGGAAACCGAACTGGTTATCCGCCAGGTCTGGCCCCACACTCGTGAGATGCTCGACGAGGCGTTCCGCGATAATTCGCTCAAAGAGCTTACACACCTCGTCGAGCAACACGATCGGCCGGTATCCGGACGGTGAGTCCACCGGCCGCCCCGCCTTACGGATCAGGACCAGTTTCCCCGTCCTCCACACTTTGGGAAACTGGCCCCTTTCGAGGCATGCGCTAAAGAGCCCCATCAGTCGAGGCCCGAGTTCTTCGAGGGCCAGGACCCATGCACGGCCAGGAATGCCGTCGGGTCCGGGGGCAGTGATTTTCCGGCGTTTCAGTCGGAGTACTGCCGCACCTAGCTCCCCCACCCTGACTTCGGGTACGTCGTCTTCGTTGGTGCTATCCGCGTCGGGCAGAGACGGAGCCATGCGCGGAGGGACGTGCTCCTCCGCGCTCGTCGGAAACAGGGAGCCCATGACCCGCTCCAGCTGCTGCGGCTGGAGACTCTGGGTCAGTGGGGGCGCCCTAGGTCGGAGTTTCTCCCTGACCTGTAGGTACGGGCGCCCCCATGGGTTCTGCTGCAGGGTCTCCAGGAGCTCCTCGCGGGCCGCCGTCTTGGCCCGCTTTATCGTCTCCAGGAGATTACCTTTAGCCTCCCTGTATGCCTGAAAAAGCTCCGCCTCTCGGGCTGCCGCGTCGTCTGGGCGGCGACGCCTCCGGCGAAACCTGGTGTACCGGCGGCGGGCGGAGATGCATGCTGCGCGCAGCTCTGCAATCTCCGGCGACCACCAGTACACCTGCTTCCTGGCAGGTCTGGGTGTAACCCTAGGCATCGCCGCATCACAGATTTGCGACATGGCTCTCCTGAACCACTCCGCCTCGGCATCCACATCGGCAGGCCGGTCCGGCGCCGGAATCCAGGCCTGCACGATGGATGCCTCCAGGAGAGCCTCCCGATCCAGATGGTGAAGTGCCCAACGCGGATCCGGGGGATTTGCCACCGGCTGTGGGAGGTCAGGTGGGGGGACGACATCGAACCGGATGTACCGATGATCCGAGTGCGTCTCCTCACCCTCCTCCACGCGCCAGCCTGTAATACGGCGGGCGAGGTCAGGGGATGCGAACGTTACGTCCACGATCGATTCCCCCCCCCCCCCCCGCCGCCAATAGGTGGCGACATTCCCCCGGTTGAGGACCTCCAGACCACGTGTTCTGGTCCAGTCCTCAAGAAGCCTCCCCTTGTCCCTGGTTTCCCGGGAGCCCCACGCCTCACTCCAGGCGTTGAAGTCTCCCAGGAGCAGGACAGGGCGAGGACGGCACGCAGCGAAGACGACGTCGAGCTTAGTGAGCCATAGCTCAAACTGAGACTCGTCAATGTTCGGCGAGATGTAGGTGGCCACGACTGCCAACCCATCATAGTCCGCCGCAACACACCCGCGGCCCCTTGCAATGATCGCAAGGCGCGAGTTGTCTGCGGCGGACCCCCCAAAGATACAACAGTTTATGGACCACTGCCGGATGCTCTGGTACAGAAGATCCTGAGCAGCACGGCAGTGGTTCAAATTCACTTGCAGGATACGGATACGGGCGTCAGACATTAATTGACGTCCATAACCGCATCCCGCCGCGAAGCAACTGGCCGCGCAAGGGCGGCACCCCCACCGCTCTCAGCGGACGGACGAGGTTTTGGCTTCGAGGCGGCGCAGGTTGTGCTGCCGACCCGGTGATCCGCGGTCTTGCCCTCCGCCTCGCATCTAAAGCAGCGAGGCGGGGCGTCACAGGCACTTGCCTTGTGACCGGGCCGGCTGCAGCGGAAGCACCGATCGCCCACGGTGACTTCCGCTGTACACTGCACTCCGACGTGCCCCACCACCATGCACCGGAAACATCTGGTTTCCCGGGCACGAAGGAGGTGCACCTGCGCCTTTAGGAAGCCCCCTACGAGGAGGCTTCTTCCGTCCGCCACTTTCAGTGCCGCCGCGACGGGGCACTGGACGACTGTCATCCCGTGACCAGTGGAGCCGAAGGAGATATCTGAAGCCTTCACCTGGTCACGGGGGCAGCCGCCCGCCTCCACGACGGCGGAGACAACTTCCTCCGTCGTGGCCGCGTCATCCAGACCCGTGATGCGCAATGCGGCGCATTTGGTGGGTCTGGTGACGCGGACGGCTTCTTCGTCCAGCGTAACCCTAAGCTGAGCCGCTAGGGCGTCAGCTTTAGGGCCGCTGGAGGCGCCGGAGACCTCGAGGAGGCGAGCCCCGGTGCGTGTCGTCTTGCACCGGAGCCCCCCTTGTATTTCGAGGGCCGAGAGGTTGACTGAGGACTTCACGGTCCTCAGTACGTCGGCGTACCCCACCCCTTTCTCCACACCTACCGTCGTCACCGTCAGGACAACGGCGGTGGAGCGAGGGGGGCGGGGCCTCTTCGGCGCCTTCGCCGCGGCGGCTTTGGCCGCTTTCTTGGCAGCCTTCGTCTTCCTCTTCTTGGCTCCCACTACTTCCCATCCCTCCCGTCTGGAGGGATGTAAGGAAGCAACGGGAGCGACGTTAGAGGAAGACGAGGCGGCAGGGGTGCCACTCTTCTTACCGCGCCCCTTGGCCTTCCGCGACTGGGCCGCGGTCTCGGCCGGCATCCGGTTCGCTGAAGCGGACGGGGGCGGAGCGGGGCGGCGGACAGCGGGAGTGCCGCTTGGACCCGGAGCGGGAGCACCGCCAACAGCCGCCGCGTATGAAAACGCGGGACGCGCTAGCGGAGGGCGGTACGCCCGGTCCTCCAGGACCGCGAGGCGCCTCTCGATCGCCGTCAGGACCTGCACCGTAGTCGGTACAGGCTTCGGCGGCGAGCCGGGCGCCATGGTGGGCGCGGTCCTAGGCGCCGTCTTCGGCGCTGGTCCAGCCGTCAGAGGAGGAGGTGGCATGGGACCTGGAGGTGCCTTGACCGCTTTGGTCAACTCAGCGACCTCCCGACGGAGATCTTCCATCTCCTTTCGGGAGGCAGTGAGCACCACCTCCAGGCTCGCAACCTGCTTGCGGAGCTTCGCCTCCTCCTCTGTGACGCTCCGCTCGAGGAGCTTGTCGAGGGAGGATTGGGCTTCATCCACCAGTGAAGCCACAATCTTCTTCCTCCCCGACATATTTTTACTCCCCCGCATGGCCGCGTTCATGCGGGAGAAAATACTCATTATCTCCCGCGCGGGCGGCACACCGATATCCCTGCGACTGCGCAGGGACGGCACAGATGACGGGGGTGGTGTTGGCGGGCGCTTTCTGTAGGCGTCGAGACGCGTGCGCACCGTCTTCACCGGCACCTCCTCCTCCGAATCGCTGGAGAGGAGGGACCCCCACCCAGAGCAACTAGTGCTCCGGTCGCGCGGCAGCCCCCCCTTCTCGAGGGTCCTCTTCTGCGAAGAAGAACGGCCCTTACCCCTCACACTACTGGGAGCTGACAAATCGTCAGTCCCAGCAGCAACATTTCCTTGGGGCGTCGACGTCGCGCTGCAACTAGGCGGCGCGACGCGAGCCCCCAAATCGATAGGCATAATCAGGTTCCGGGAATAATGCAGTAAGTCGTCGGCTGAGACTGCCCGGGGAAGGGCAGTGTCAGGACCGGGGGTCTCTTCTGGCTTATTCATCATAAGCAGTTTCTCTCTGTGTTGGCCACTCAAGTTCTCGATGTCGACGTTCGGTCACCCAACTTGCCACTGCGTTACCGTGGTCAAGTTGGGGTCCAGGGCGGACGGCGAGGACGTAGTCTAATCTCTTGGGGCCCCGCCCCGCATTTCTGACACTGAGGTTCTGTCTATAGTATATAACACGTCACTGTCGCTAACATTGGTATTGTTGGAAATTTTATTCACATCCTAATGATGCTAATGAATTAGCCCAAATTAAGCTATAAGCTTGTGCTATGGGAACTAGACGACTGATAAACATACCTTTACATAGAAAACACTCAAACTCCGAAACAAACATTTGTGGATAACACAAATATTTACTTCGACCCGGAATCAAACCTGGGACCTCAGGGACGGTAGTTGTATACTCATACCACTGCGCCACCGAAGCAGTCCCTCTCTATTACATGGTACCAAAATATTGACTGGCGAAATGTCTGTATATCTTCCCCTTCAAGGATTAAGACGGAATTTTGTGGATGTGTATTTCTAACTATAGACTAGATAAGGATAAAAAAGTAATTACAAGATTGTATAACATCGACCGATAGACCTCTTTAGGATGTCGTACGTCCTTCGGTGTGAAGCATCATCACGTGGTCGAACTTTCATTGCGGCTTTACCCGCAGGCTTCGACGTACCGGCGCCCACTCACGACGCTCAGTGCCAACCGCACCGAACTACCGAAAGCACGTTACAATACAAACTCAATTCTAAATACAAATACATTCCATAAACAAATTATGACTGAAATTTGAATTTCGAAATTCTGTGATCGCGTTTTGTGTTAATGATATAAGTGTTGTGTTCGGACTTTTTTTATTGGAAAAGGAGTGAACGATGATTATAGCAAGGTATTTTTTTTATTATTATTTTAAGGTATTATATATACGGTTTAGATGCCTGAAAGTATATTTAGCGCTGCAAAACTTATGCATATTATACTAAGTGGCTTTACTAGATCCCTGCAAGGTACAAACTAGAAACAAATTCACTAGTCGTCTAGTCTAAGCTGCTGTCTGTACTCGTATTGTACGTACGTTGTGTACGTACATGAATATTTATTTTGCTGTTATTTTTGAGTTATAAAAATATATATACAAATTTTCCTGAAGGAGTCAGACTTTCAAACGTTTGTTATTTAAACTTCTTTTTTTACTTTTCACGTTGATGTCAATTACACCAGATATTATAATAACTAAGTACAAAATATAGGGACCAATTAAATTAATTATCTTCAGCGTATGCTCGTTGATGTCTTTTGCATTAAATTATCGTAGCCGCTACGAGCTACGTGCTGTAACGTAGCGAGGACAAATTAGCGTAGATATTTTCAGTACTTAAATAATATTGTACGTAAAAATACTAGCATTCATTTACAGAATTATTCATTAAATACTTATCTTTTAAAAATATACTGACTGAAAAAAATTAAGATATGTAACATTGTTGGTAGAAAAGAGTTCAACTTCAACACATTTGGCTATTAGTTTCTCGGTCTCAAGTTATAGGGGACAAGTATAGACTTATACCTCCTGTAGACCGTAATACCAAGTTATGCCGTAAACAATAGAGGACCTACCTCTACTGAATAAGACAATAGTGCTACATATTCTGGTACTATTTACAATAGAAATTCAAAACCATTTTATCTACAGAACCTAAATCTTGTAGTAGAGGTAAGTCCTCTATTGCATATGGCATAACTTGGTATTACGGTCTACAGGAGGTATAAGCCTATACTTGTCCCCTATAACTTGAGACCAATAGCCAAAGTTATTAAACTTGAACTCTTATCAGATTTTCCTTTATAGTTTCAATTAAGTTATAAAAATGACATAAGAATCAATTTAAAAAAAACGACGATGACGATGAGTCCGAGACGCCCAGGACTTTAATTGGCTGTGCTACAGCGGCTGGCACGTAAGATTTTGTTGCCTTTTACCAACATTTCATTGCAAGGCAACGGGTTTCAAATTTAGTTATCACAATTATAATATAGCTGCTTATTTTATTACTTTAATTCGGCCATTTTGGACATACCCCACTTTCTAGAGTGCCCGGAGACGGCAATAGGCTTGCCCCCTATTACGTAGGCCTAAAACTACTACCAATTTTTTTTTTTCGTTAAAAAAACGATTATTTAGTTCTTGTATGAAATAGTAACACACTTTAAAAACATTAGTTCATACAATCTGCCTCGGAGGCGCAGTAGTATGAGTATGCGACTGCCGTCCCTGAGGTCCCAGGTTCAATTTCGGGTCGAATCAAATGATTTGTGTGATCCACAAATGTTTGTTTCGGAGTTTGAATATTTTCTATGTATAATATGTATGTATTTAGATATATATAAGTATGTTTATCAGTCATCTAGATCCTATAGCACAATTTTAAAATAGGTTAATTTGGGCTAGATGACGTCGGGTGATAACGTCCAAAAATATTTAAAAAACAATCTTTCTGGTTTATGATATTAAATTACCATTAAGTTTCTAAAACTGTCCGTGAAATCTGAAGCTACAGTTAATAATTATTTATTTATTTAGTTCGAACCTTATTATTTATTAGCGGACGCCCGCGGCTTCGCCCGCGTGAAATAGTTTTATGGTTCCCAATGCCCGCGGGAACCACATTAATGGGATAAAATGTAGCCTATATTATACCTTATTACATCAGGTATCTGCCAGTTAAAGTCCCGGTGAAATCGGTCCACCCGTTGTAGAGATTAGCGGTAACAAACAGACAGACAAAAAAATTAAAAATTGTTTTTTTTATGTATGTATCGTATAAACTTTCATACGCATTTAGTGAAAAGCTGTAAAATTCACATTACACATAGACACGTCAATTTTATTTATTTGTATGGATGTATGGATATGAATACATGTGTACTTCGACCGAGTTACATAGGGTCGTGGTCACAGGCTGTCAGAGTCAACCTGAAGGCAAATTACGCGTTTAGGTCCCGAAATCGTAAATAGTATAATATGCATATAATCACGCCAATATCCCTGAAATGGTAGTCAGAGGTACACAGCGCCAGTACTCACACTTTGCCAGTAATTTTGTTGGTTCCAATTAATCAGGGGCAAATCTATTGCCGTTGCCGGGCGCAATAGAAACTCCATAACCACTTTGTAATTCAAACCAAAATTCCAACAGTCAGGACAGATGTTACATAGCACTGAGTACAATATCTGCAGTGCAAGCATGAGACAGAGAATTGTATAAAAAATCGTCATCATCATTGCAGACTGGAAACTTACTAAACAAATTTATTTATTTATATTAGCTGTAACTGTGTAGTTTACAACTTTCTGACAGACAGACAGACACATATCACGCCTATATCCCCGAAGGGGTAGGCGGAGGTGAATTACACATCCACAATTTGCCACTATTTTTGGTTCCACGTACTAGGGGTCAAGACTATTGCCGTCACCGGGCACACATATAATAAGTTATGTCCAAAATGACCAAAGAAATTTATTAAAAAGTAGCATCTGTATTGTAATTTTTAAAAGTTTTTACAACTTTCTGTTGTCTATAAATAGTCAAGACACTATCGTGTATGTAATGGATTCCTCGTGACCCAAACTCTATAAATAGCTGAGAATACATTAGACACGATCAGACAGACATAGTTTTTGAAGTTATACAAGTGGTCTCTGCTTTGCACGGGTAGACCTCGCGCACAGGGGAAACGGTACTATATTTATTGATTAAAAGAATCGCGCTTTTTTTAAGTAACCATGGAACTCTGGGGAGAAACTGCAATATCACGCACTTTAACTTAAAAAATATTATTTGGGATTTTTGCTTCCATTTGCCCCCGTCAAAAAGATCGCGATGTAGAAAATTATAAACATAAAAAAACTTGGCAAATGTGGGCTTATAATATGCTTCTACCTACCCCAGTTTAAGCGCCATTAACTATATATATATATATATAGAAGTAGGTAAGCCCCTTAGAGCGACTTCACACTAGCGTTTGTCCAGCGTAGGCGTTCGATGAACGTATGCGCAGCGCAGACGCCGCGACAAAGCGACGACGCGTTGTCGCAGCGTCTCTGCTGGAACATATGAGTACGCTGCAATAGCGTCGCGCGCGCGCGTCGCATGCGCCGCGTTACTGCGGTGTCATGTACAATCCTGTTCGCATCCGACCTCTCCTCGCCACCCGCGCCCCTGTACACGCGTTCATCCGCACGCATTATCGATATTTTGATTGACTATACCCAAAGTCATTAAGAACTCAATTTATTACTGCAAGTATTGACAATGCGTGTGGAGCTAGGCTTATTTGTTTTATGGCCTAGTGTGCCAGTGTGGTTGACTTTTAATTATACCTACTCACTGTATACTAATAACAAGTCTTTCTTCAGCAGATACACAAAGCATCAAATGTGTACCTATCCTGATATTGTATATCAGTTTGTATTTCTTGAAACAATTCATCAAATACGGGTTTCGCCATTCGAAAGTAAGAATAAAAATAATTTGAATCATTTTAAGTGTTTAGAATTAAGTACAAAATAATCACTTTCACTTGTTCGTACACTCTATAATCGATTCTCCCAAATCCTTTTATTTTCTCGTTTTCGCACTCATTTTCTTTTTAAAAGCAAAGCCATCAATAGTGTTTCCTCGTCGAAATCCATTTTGTTAATGATTATACCGAAACGACAACAAAATTGTGTGACGTCTGCGCCACGCTAACGCGGCGTTCAATTAACTGCAGAGGAAACATTCCAACCGACGCGACGCAGGCGCCTGCTAATGGTTCCTGTTGGCGTACCAACGCGCCTAACAACGCGCGGGCGGGAAAACAGAACGTTGGTCGGCGTGGCCCCCACTTACTTACATTCATACGATTTATTCTCACATTAAAACTGTCATGTTTCGACATGACAGTTTTAATGTGAGAAAAAATCCCACCCGCGATACTCGCATCTTTGTAACTAATTTGTGTTAATTATTGAAGAACCAAATATACCTATGTACCTAAATACACAGTCTACTCATTTAACACCAAACTTCAAGAACAGTCCCTATCAACATCAACGTAATTCTCATCAATACTCGGTATAGGTACCAGGTAACAGAGTAACAAGGCTCTGGTGACAATACTCAAATTGTTTGGAAACAGCAATAGGCTCACTGCTCTTACTAACAGTGACTGGTGAAATGTGGGTGTAATCAACACCTTTTTTTTTTTTTTAAATCCGCTAGCCAAGACCTTTGTTATGTCCATTGCCGGGCGCGTCAGTTATTAAGTATTTCCAGTGGCACCGGTAGTAATCAACGCCTCTGTTCACACCTTCGAGGATAAAAACTTAGTTTTGTGTTTATATATAACTATGTTTGTAATGTCAAGTTATTGTTTGGTCTAACCTTAAGAAATGTACAGTAAGTAATAAGCGCTGGTTTCGTCGATGATGTCACTTAAACGGTTCTTCACTGAAAGCGAAAGCTCACTCGCGGTTTTAACATATAACATTAAACTAGTTACGTTCTATGAACATTATGAGCATTATACGAGTATGTAATTGCGGTCGAAAGTCATGTTCACTCATTTGTTATAACGGATAATGATTGCATAATTGAATCATCTTATTATATAACACATATATGGTTTTTTTTAATTATGCGGTCGGGTTTCGGTGTTACAACAGCGACAATTAGACAACCCTAAAGAATATCTTCATCTACATCACACTAACACAAAAGTTTGTATGAATTTATTCGTGGATGGTTCCTATTTGTGAGTGGCTTTTAACGACGCACGATACCCAATAAAGCGCTTGAAGTCAGCGACTTTAAACTTCTATCTTAGTCTATCTTTGAAAGATAGCTTATAGTCTTAGATAGATGTACTAAGATTCCTTTCACACTCGCGTCATTGAAAATCTCATTTATCATCTACTGAGCTTTTCCCAATGTATTTATTTTATTTATTTATGTACACAGAAGAACGTAACAAAGCGAGAAGAATAATAGTAAGGCTAGAGGTATAGTATAAAGGCATCACTTATTTCAAAAGAAATCTCTTCTAGTGGGCCAATCTAGTTGGGATCGCCTTTTAATTTTAAGGCGCTGTCTCCACGAGCGAGAGAATCGCGGCGATATTGTCGTCGTGCCACGTATTTCTATACACTCTCTATGATCGCGTCTCCACACGGCGATGTTATCGCGGTGATAGAAGTACAGACTCGTCGCGATTCTCTCGCTCGTGAAGACAGCGCCTAACAGCGACGCGGCTGTGCTTCGGTATTTTTCGAGAAGTTACTGCCATCAGACCTACTTATCCCATTGGCGATTTCGAAATTATTCTGCAGTCTGTTATATCTAGAGACTTGGGATGGCGCTCGCTTCGCTCCCTTAATAGACCTACAGAGCGTGGGAAAGAGAAGTCTGGAGAAGTCATCATCATTCGAACATTGCCTATGAGTAATAAAGATAGGCGATGACGTACTTTTATCTATGTGTGTCAGTGTCAGTGCCAAAAATTTTCCGTAGTTTTCCAAATTACAAAAATATCATTTATCTTGTAAACTGGCGAAAATTTGATTTATAAAATGTAAGCGAATCCTTGTGTTGTTTTCAATTAAACTGTATTTAAGAGCCATGGTATCTTGTTGTTTAAGTAATTGTAATGTGACTAAAGCCGACAATCCAAATAATTACACGTTTCACAGGTAAATACAACATTTTCCAGCAATTCTTAAATAACAGATATTTGTTTATATCTTGTGTTTATGAAATAAGTAAAATGTTCTAATCATAGTACATTGACTACCCTTGCATCGTGCAGTAATATTTTCTATTCACAATGAAGAATTAATCTTAAATAACGTAAAATAGAAGAAAGTCTTTTTACGATAGGGCTTGACTACCTGATGACGTCATGATTATCGATGTATCGATAAGCCATGTCAAAATGAAGTGTAATGTTATACGTTCCCGCTGGTTTTTCGGAATGATTATTTTAGATTAGACAAATTTTTATTTGGATTTCATAAAATCATAACATAGTATAAAACAAAGTCTGTCCATCCCTCCCTATGTAAGCATAGATCTTTAAAACTACACAACGGATTTTGCTGCGGTTTTCACCAATGCATAGAGTGGTTCTGAGGAAGGTATATAATTTGTAAAACAGGTGAAGCCGCGGGCGTCTACTGTTAAACAAATTTGTGTAAAGGTAATGATTCTTAAACATAAAATAACTGTTACTGGCAAATACGATAAAGAGCATTTTAAGTTTAGTAATAAAATATGAATCAAGAAAATTACGATACTCTACACTGTAGAGTAAATAGTGATTATTTTAATATTTTTAAAGTTTCCTCGCAATTCCCAATTGAGTGATAAATGGACACCAATTGCAGCTAGATAAAACTGGACTCCTAACACAAACTACTCTGTTTGCAGCAAACATTTTGAAAAGAAATGTTTTATACAGCGGAAATGTCGTCGCGTTTTACTTAAAGGCTCGATTCCTACATTATTTACACCTGTAAGTATGATGAAAAGGGCCCGTGGGTTCATTGCTGAACTAACTTAAAGACACATAGTTTTGTCATGACCGTTCGTCCGTCTGTTTTATTCTCGGCTTTCCTCCTCAACGGTTAAAGCTAGAAAAATGAAACTTTGCATAAATATGTGTTTATACAACGGTGACGATGGACTACCTACTTTTTTGAGTTGCCTCCCACAAAGTGAAAATGATTTTTTTTCTACCGTCAACCCCATCGTGTATAAATAGACAGGTCTTTTAAAAATATTTAGAAGTTAAGAAGACAATTTTTTGGTATAAGAATCCGTTTTCGAGACATTCAACTTTAAAGCCCATATTTTCGTTAAAACAAAGCTTCCTTAAGCAAAGTTTAATCTAATAGCTAGACGGCTGGCTCAAAAAATCTTAAATAATCATGATTTTTTTTTTTTTTTTTTTTTTTATATTTAGGTCGACAAATTGACGCCACTCGCCTGATGGTAAGCTGAGGCGACGTCTGGCAATTGAGGGCGACTCTCACAGTACACAGGAATACTATAGAGAGTGGCCCTCAACTTGACGACCCTGTAATGTGCCTCTTCACGCTTCGCTTAAAGAGCCCAGGGTTATATGTAGGAGGAAACACGTGCGCAGGCAGGGCGTTCCAAGCCACCATCGTTCGGCAGAGAAACGATCGTTTAAAACGCTCGGTTCTCGCGAAGACGGTTTCCACGGTATGAGGGTGACATCTCTGCCCGGCACGCGTTGTTCGGGATCGGAAGGGAGAGGGTGGGATCAGGTTGAAGAGCTCTTCAGAACACTCACCGTGGTAAATACGGTAGAACGCGGCCAAGGAAGCAATTGTTCGGCGCTGGGCTAGCGGCTCAAGGCTTCCCGTTACCTCCGGACAGTCTATAATGCGAACAGCGCGTCGCTGCATAGCGTCGAGTGCGTCCAGCAAATACTTCGCGGAGCCGTCCCAGAGGTGAGAGCAGTATTCAACGCAGGGTCTAATCTGCGTTTTGTACAGCAGACACCTCTGGTGCGGTGTAAAGAATCGCTTTACCTTGTTCAGTATTCCTAGTTTCCGCGAAGCTAGCCCAATACATCTCTCAATGTATTTTGTGTTATTGAGCTCTCGACGAACGTCTATGCCAAGGATGTCTAGATTGTCCTTCATTGGTAATATTGCATTCTGAAGAGTGGGTAGGGGAAGGAAAGGGGATTTTTTCGCTGTAAATGCACACGCCTGTGTTTTGTGGGCATTGAACTCGACCAAGTTCTCGGCACCCCATGATTCTATGTAATTAAACTTTGAACAAAAACTATAACAGATCAGATAACTTTGTTACTTCAAGAGTTATAGGCTAATAACATGATTACGGAACCCTATTATTTGCGTGACCCACGCTTTTTTTTTTAACTAATGCCAGTGCGAGGCAAGCGAAAAGTATAACGGATTATGATATTGTATTACTTAGAAATAACACTCAATTTTTTATCGATATTTTGCGTATTCCATAGTGTACACAACACTATTACACCCATACATTTGCATTTTGTTTTTGGGATCGCCTCTGAAATGTCTTTGTGTATCTTTCTACATACTATATCTATGGTTATATCTGTTTTTTAAACTATGTAGTTGAAGCCCAAAAAAAAACAAATTATGACAGATGTGACATGTATACTATCTGTCATAATTGGTACAGAATTTTGGTTTGAATTACAGAATGTTTATGAATTTACCACAGTGCTCGGTAACGACAATAGGCTTGCTTATTACGTAGGAGCAACAAAATTATTCTCAAAGTCTTGGTGTATCTCTGCTTACACCTTCGGGTATATATGCATGAGAATATATATGTATGTCGTTTAGTGCGATACGGTTATGAATGTTCAAGTGGTGAGACGCTCAATATCTTTGGTTACTCGATGTTCGGTACATTTGGCGACTTCACCACATCCGCTGCTCCACCGCGCTGTGCGTCAGCAGAACTATTGTATTGTTTCAGCAAAATGTCTTATTTAAAACGATTATGAAGATGTTGTTTTTTGTTGTACACAGAGTTCCGGTACTTTTGTATACCAAATGAAAGTTTATTACTCTAAATATAGGTTTGTGACGCAATAGTAATAGTGTTATGAAACATACCAAACAGGTCGTAATAGGATAATACGATATTATCTCACGGCATACTTTATATCTCACGACAGGAGCAAAACAAGGAAGCAGTTAGTTCTAAAGATTAAAAAACCAGTCAAGTGCAAGTCAGACTTGCACACAAGGGGTTCCGTACCAAAAAGGGGTTTCAACTGCTTCGGTGCCGTGGTCAGTAGTGCATCGGCCAGAATCCGAACCGGAGGCCGAACTCCGGAATCTCGGGTTCGATCTCCGGGTCAAATCAAATTATTGGTGATCCACTAATCTTTGTTTCGGAGTTTGGGTGTTTTCTATATATATTTTATGTCTGTATTTAGAAATATATAAGTATGTATAGTTGCCTAGATCCCATATCACAAGCTTGTAGCTTAGTTTGGGCTAGATGACGTTGTGTGAGAATGTCCAATAATATAAAAAAAAGAAAAAAACGCGTTTCTTGCATCTAGTTCCTTAAATATATATTATATTGTTTTTTAGTATTTGTTGTTATAGAAGCAACAGAAATACGTCATCTGTAAAAATTTCAACTTTCAACAAAATTTCTCAGGCTTGACATCTGAGAAATTTTTCACCAGTTTCACGCCCAATGTGCACAAGTTTAAAAAGCAGAAGACTTCTAAAGCAGTCTAAATAAATATTTTGTTGAAAAGATAAAAAAAAGGCGACATCTAGGTAGGGCGTGAAAAAACTTTGTGTTACAGTACAAAAAAATTTTATGTCGCATTTCGTAAGATGCAGCAAGCGCATTGACGCTTTAATTCTAACTTTGGCTAATAAACTGGTAAATACAATGTCACAACCAAAAACTAGTGAATTACGATATTATATATATTATTATATTATTTAAAATTAAACGGGTAGGTATATCATTATAACGTTACAACATCCAATGTCTAGTTCAAAATACAGTTATATATAAACAAACCAAGGCCAAGTCTTATGAAGCAGACGTTCGTATCTCTCTTAAAATGCGTAAATGTTTACTTAACAATATAAGAAACCAAACAATAATATCAAAACTATATAAACAACGCGATTTGGTGACCCTTCATCAGGGAGTACATACAGGCTTCTGTTACCACTTCGTATAACACACTTATCACGCCTATATCCCTGCAGGGGTAGGCAGAGGTGCATTACACACCCATAATTTGCCAGTATTTTTAGTTCCACGTAATAGAGGGCAAGCCTCTTGCCGTCACCGGGCACACATATAATGGGTTATGTCCAAATTGGTGAAGTGAATTGAATAAAATGTAGCAGCTATATTGTAATTTTGAAAAAAGAATTGAAACGCGTTGCCTTGCGATGAAATGTTGATAAAGGCACAGAATAGGGAATAGTACTTAAAGGTAACAAAATGTTACGTGCCAGCTGCTGTGGCACAGCCAATTAAAGTCATGGATGTCTCAGACATAACTTATTTTCATAATGAATAGAATTGTAGTAATACCAAATTCCACAATTATTTTAATAAAAATGTTGTTTGTTAATTACATTTTTTATTTTAAGTATAAATATATTAATTACAAAATTAATAGAGTGTAATTACTTTGCTGACATAACGTAATTGCTATAAAACATTTCATTAGAATGCATATAATTAAAGTACGTAAATTACATAGGTATTTAACCAACGTTCACGCCTGAACTGTATTCATGTAATTTCATACTCATTATACACCAGACCGTTATCGTATATCACGACATACCACAAATAAAATTACGTCTTTATTCCCGAAAAGGTATTACTCGTTAGCCGCTTTTTTCATCCTATATAATAGGAGGCAAAACCTATTGCCGTTTTTCGAGCACTTGGCTCATCATTTTGAATATAATTACAGGTCGCGAGGTATAAACGGAGCTTTTCATTTGTGTGAGTGACCACGAAAAGTCTTTTTGTAGCTGTGTGTACAACACATATGTGTGTAAAAGTGGTCACATATACGTTCACGTACACTGCACTCACACAATGCCTCGCGACCTGTAAGTAGGTAGAGACATAATGAATCTAATATCATAAAGGCCGAAGCAAATAAATATTTTATGTTTTGTATTGAATTTGGTTAGATGTCGATATCATAACACTAAATACATTGAGAGATGTATTGGGCTAGCTTCGCGGAAACTAGGAATACTGAACAAGGTAAAGCGATTCTTTACACCGCATCAGAGGTGTCTGCTGTACAAAACGCAGATTAGACCCTGTGTCGAATACTGCTCTCACCTCTGGGACGGCTCCGCAAAGTATTTGCTGGATGCACTCGACGCTATGCAGCGACGCGCTGTTCGCATTATAGATTGTCCGGAGGTAACGGGAAGCCTTGAGCCGCTAGCCCAGCGCCAAACAATTGCTTCCTTGGCCGCGTTCTACCGTATTTACCACGGTGAGTGTTCTGAAGAGCTCTTCAATCTGATCCCACCCTCTCCCTTCCGATCCCGAACAACGCGTGCCGGGCAGAGATGTCACTCTCATACCGTGGAAACCGTCTTCGCGAGAACTGAGCGTTTTAAACGTTCGTTTCTCTGCCGAACGATGGTGGCTTGGAACGCCCTGCCCGCGCACGTGTTTCCTCCAACATATAACCCTGGGTTCTTTAAGCGAAACGTGAAGAGGCACATTACTGGGTCGTCAAGTTGAGGGTCACTCTCTATAGTATTCCTGTGTATTGTGAGAGTTGCCCACAATCGCCAGACGTCCACAGCTTACCATCAGGCGGGTGGCACCAATTTGTCGACCTA
Source organism: Nudaria mundana (assembly GCA_963556515.1). NCBI lineage: Eukaryota > Metazoa > Arthropoda > Insecta > Lepidoptera > Erebidae > Nudaria > Nudaria mundana. The sequence continues at coordinate 7,558,902 of OY748297.1, forward strand.
AATATTAAAAAAAAAAAAATCACGATAATGAAAAGTATTGCAAACACTAAATAAAATTTATTTCAATTGCGTTATTGGGGGCGTGTTTAGTTGAAATATTATGCGCAATTACGCATTTAATATTTGCAATTGCAAATAGAATTTAATATTGACAGTAATAGTCTATGTGACTCAATCTCAGAGAAATTATTTTATTCAACTGTTGCGGAGTGATTGAGTAACATATAAATAAACGACCACATTTCCAATAGTTTTAGGTTATACTACGACCTAAGTAGACCTCACAGGTAGTATACAGCCGTCAGCAAAGAAACGTTACTCTTAGATATGAAGCAATGTGTTATTTATTCCAGTTCGTAGTCAAGCCACTTATATCTGAAATTGCCACATTATATTACTTATATATTCTCGTCCGAACTGCAGGGACTGTGCAGAGGTATGTGACATTGGTGAAGGCTGTTGGGATTTAAAGACTTACTTATAAAGTTTATATATACCGATACCGATACCGCCATAGGGGCTGTGCCATTGCGGCTGGCACGTAAAATTTTGTTACCTTTCTTTCATCAACATTTCATCGCAAGGCAACGGGTTTTATTTTATTTTTTTCAAAATTACAAAATTGCTGCTACTTTTTTTTATTTTTTCGGCCATTTTGGACATAACCCATTATATGTGTGCCCGGTGATGGCAACAGGCTTGTCCCTTAGTACGTGGGACTAAAAATACTGGCAAACTGTGGGTGTGTAATGCATCTCTGCCTACCCCTTCGGGGATATAGGCGTGATATGTGTGTGTGTGTGTATATAAAGTTTATGTGTGCAAATATATCAACAATATAATAAAAACAACAAAACTCCGGGACGTATTATATAACTACCTACAGTCCTACATATATCATAACATTGTATAAAACAAAGTTGCTCCGTATGTATGTATGTATGTTAGATCATTAAAACTACAGAACGGACTTTAATGCCGTTTTCACCAAATGGATACCTTGGGTCTAGAGGAACGTTTTTGTGTACATAATTTGTCAATTGGGCATCCGCTAATATATTATATAGGTAAATATTTGAGCCAAAATTATCACCAACTTTTATCTTAGATCACGTGTTTAGCAATAAGCAACTTGCGGTTAGTAAACTACAACTTCAATCCAACTTTAACTTTAATCTAACTTTATTGTAACAATCAATAGATTCCGGTCTATTTCACACAATTTTTCAAGTTGTTAAATATTGTGAAAATTGAATTATTTCTAGGTACTGCAAAACATTGAATTCTCTATTTTATTCTATTTTCATTGGACATTTAATTATTTTGCAAGCGATTAAGGTAGGTAGATCTAGGATAACGAAATTGTGACAATAAGTAAAGCCAACGGTCAATTCCCAAGCCACTGTACGATACACACCCACAAATTTTGACTGCCTCGGTGGCTCAGTGGTATGAATATGCGACTGCCGTTGCTGAGGTCCCAGGTTCGATTCCGGGTCGAATCAAATTATTTGTGTGATCCACCAATGTTTGTTTCGGAGTTTGGGTATTTTCTATGTACAATGTGTATGTATTTAGAAATATATTAAGTATGTTTCTCAGTCGTCTAGATCCCATAGCACAAGCTTATAGCTTAATTTGGGCTAGATGACGTTGTGTGAGAATCGCCAAAAATATTAATTTATTTATTTATAAATAATCGCGTCTATAGCCCCGAGGTGGTAGGCAGTACTTATATACAAACCCAAATTTTGCCAGTAGGTTTATTAGGCCTACTAATGAATGGAACCTTATTATTACTATAACCGGTAAAGAAACTTGAAATACGGAACCCTAAAAAAGAAACATATCTATAACTCTCACTTTACAATTAAATCTTACTCTTACTACTTTCATTTAATAAGTAAATTAAAATGTTACGACAGACTACGTCATCTTATCTCAAACTACATTGAGTTGGTTAATTAATACAAATACCCATCAAAATCTTTGGTGGGTCACAAATTACAACTGTTAAATAAGTACCTAAATAAAATTATAACATAGTCATTATGTATGCGTACGTTAAACTGTCTTTAAAAAGCATTTAATTATTTATTTTACAGAAAAAACTGTGTTTAGTATGTAATTACTAATTAATTATCTGATGTTCTCACAGATAATCTTGGTGTGTATAATATATTGTAAACATACATACATAATAATGAGTTATTTTATTATGCATATAGAAAACTCGACACTAAACCAACTGAAGGCTGAACTCTCTCCTCTTTGGGGGAGGGCTATGCCCCGCAGTGGGCATGACATGACAGCTGCGAAAAAGTAGCAATAGAATATGCTAATTAAAATATTAGTAACCATTTGGCAGTTAGGCCAAACTGACCCGGTGCAATTGAATTAAACCATAATTACAAAACACGCTATATATATATGAAACAGTGCCGCAGTCACATTGCCTCGGTGGCGCAGTGGTTTGAGTATGCGACTGCCGTCCCTGAGGTCTCAGGTTCGATTCCGGGTCGAATCAAATTATATATAGTGTGATCCACAAATGTTTGTATCGGAGTATTTTCTATGTATAATATGTATGTATTTAGAAATGTATAAGTATGTTTAACAGTCATCATTCCATAACCCAAGCTTATATTAACTTAATTTGGGCTAGACGACATTGTATGAGAATGTCCAAAATATTTATTTATTTATTATTTAGGTAGGTACTGCACCTAATTTGTAGTCATTTCGATAGATATTGTGTTGTGTACTGATTATAAACTTCAGACAAACGGGTCTTTTACGCGATTATTGAGATATATACCTCTTTATTACCCGACGCGACGTTTCAACACTGTTACAAGAGCCGTGGTCACAGGTGGTCTGAAAAAAATTATTATTATTATTCATGATGACTGACTGATGTTAAAAACTCAATTTATTTAGTCCAAGCAAGAGACTAGTATGGTCCAAGTCAATATTATTATATACTTACCTATTTGATTTGTTTACAATGCTGAGTAACATAAACTATATATTTTTTTCATAATTTTAGTGAAATTATTAAATGACTTTACTTTTTTTTATTCTGACATGCTAATTATTATTATTTGTAATCTTATTGAAATTATAGAATGTGTAAAATGTTTATTGCTAAGAATATTTCAAACACAATGTAAAAATTGTTAATGAATAAATAAATACAATACAAATAATTTGTTAGTAGAAATAAATATCGCCGGGACGATTCTCTAGTAGGTATATCAATAAATAACAATTATTGATGTATCTATCTCTAGCCAGTACAATCAATGATAGAGAGTGAATTATAACGTTTTAGCTAGGTACGTTATACCAGTCCGAGTTTAGAGAAGAGTTTGTAGCTAGGTATGTGCAAAAATTATAATTTACGAGCGAAAGTCACAAACAGTTTAACATTTATATAAAACGTTTCTTATTTTAACCATCATAATCTAGTATTATTACCGTATTAAAACCTGTTGATTAATTGTTTCTAATTAAAACACGTTACGGGGCGTACCTAATGCAAAGATTGGCCATCGCTATACAGCGAGGATAACGGGGCTAGTGTTCTGGGCACCTTTGCGCCAGATTCGGTCCTGGACGATTTATTTAATTAATTGATGATGATGATGTAAATGAAATAAACAAATTTAAGTATTTATTTATATGTTAAATACCTAATTGTCAATTTGTTAATTAAACAGAATACGATTTTTATGTAAAAAAAATAAGAATATACGATAAAGCTCGAGCATAAGTACCTATGTTCTGTGTTTTGAGAGTTCCGTATATAAGTGTTAGTGTTACAAAAGAATTTTGGTTTCCTTCAAACTTTGTTTTCTGTCGACATTTACTAATTCTTCTATCGCATTAGCCAAGCCAAGAAGACGATGTCTTCAGTCCTAAATTAAAAGAGCAATCTCCGACATACCCAGGCTTCAAATGAATGTGAAATGTTCTTCACACGCCGAACGACGCGCCATAAATTGAATTTACTACCTTCAAGCAGAACTAATTAGTATGCGCGGTGACTAATAAAATTAATGTCCATTAACTCTCTTTCGACTGAATAACTACTTACCTAATACTTGTGAAAATCGCACGTAACCAATTCTGTAAGAGACCAAAAATATATTTGATTTTTTATAAGTAAATTTAACATTATTACTATTACCACAGCTATTACCACCACTGCAGACAGTACAATGACTTCACGCAATGTTTGAGTGACATGTTATTTAGTTTGTTTTGATAAACTACTGAAATGGAAAGTAAACATATACAGAGGCCTCAATACGTTGTGTGAAGTTTGTAAGATAACCGCGAGTCACAATGGTCATGGACCGTACGATTAAACCACTGATCTGTGATGGCTAGCTATCGGTCACTGGGTCAACTGTTACGTCAATTTGTTACCATAAAAAGTCACTGCGTACTTTATCGTCGAGCTTAGACTTAATGCTATGTGTCTCAACTGAGATCAAGTATTTTTAATTGAATTAAAATAAAGGAGGACGTTCTCAATTCGACTATGTTTTTTTATGTTTATTACCTCATATATTTCAACTGGGTTTCATTTTTTTTTATGAAAGTTACTGCTTCCCGATTGGTCCCATTTGAATTTGGTCCCATTCAGACAATTACTTGGTCGCATTACGGTAATTGTGTTACAATTACGGTGCGGTTGACGTGTTTTTTAAGGTAACATTTTGTTAGCATTTATCTAGTTGGTACAGCGACTACTCGATATACCCTCTGCTAGTAACCAGAGACGCCCGGCAACAGACGTTAGAGCGGCCGCGGCCTTGGGCCGCGGAATTTAAAAAAAAAGTTGGTATAGCGAAACTCGCGGGAACAATAATCATTGTAGTTATAACAGAAATTACAATTTCTGACCAATAACCTTTTACTTATTAACCTCTTGAGAGATCGATTTCTCAATTAAGCTGAATGTCAACTGAAATCAAGTCTATTAATAGCAAGCCTTTAACTTATTGTCCAAATTGGGATAGTTAGTTAAAATATGATCAATTTATGACTTCACATACCTATTGTGTAAAACAGTACAATCCTGAATTTTAAGAAGAATACTGTTTATTTACACGTCTGTCTAATTAAGTTACTGACGACGACTGAGTGATTAATATTTTTCTATGTAGCCCTTCGGGGATATCCCCGACGTTTGTATAGACGTGATCTAATTTTTGTAAAGAAAACTAATTAGACACTATGAAAGTACCACCGTTTACAAAAAAAATATATTTGGATTCAGTTTCGATAACAGAACCGACTTAATTAGAACCGATTGATTGATGATTAATACCCACGGTAACAAACTATTACCGCAAAAAATTACTCTAATTAGTTGCATTCTGTATTTTTAGCTAAGTATTATTCCGAGTCTTGTAATTATATTAACGGTCTGTCTCTCGGCGATTCATTTCATATCGGTGTTTAGTTATTTAAACCATCAATATGGAAATTATGAACTAGTTTACGAGTGTTTATAAATTCGGAACATGATCATATATTTAGATTTATTTGACATTTTATTATGTTTTCTAATGATAATTACTTTACATTAACTTCCTGCGAATGACGCAACGTACACGAGAATCTCTATACCTACTCAGAGTTGAGCAATGAATACAAAAATTGTTAAACATCTTGATTGGAATAAAATTAATTTCAAACTTGGTAATGATTAAAGAATTAACCATACAGTTTTAACTTGTTAATAATACGTTATTTATAATGACTATTGTAAGTTCGCTTACTATACGTACTCTGTATAATGTGTGATGATAAACAACTTTAAGGAGTTATGAAATCGACAGTGTAAAAAAGTTGGTAATTAATGGTTGAAATTGTGTGATATTTCGTACCAAAGAAATCCTTTCTTTGGTACGAAATATAACATTGATAGGAGATACCTATACTATACATTATACCGGTGCCTCCTATACCTTCATCATCTGCCTGCCCTTATCCCTTATCCTTGTTGTTGTGAAATAAAATTAAGAATAAAAATAAAACTTTAGATATAAATAGTGTAAGCATCTCTCTAAACAAGTATGGTGTTAAGTTTATAAATAATGCATCACACACTTGCATTAAACTTGTAAGGACATTATCACGCTAGATTTGCATTTGTATAGGTACATAAGAAGTGAAAACCGCATCGGTTTATCCTAATTATGTTATGTAAGTTAAAGAGAGTGTGATAGTGCAATACTACTACTTATATAATATTTTGTTTTAAATATATTTGTACACTAAGTAAGGATTCAGGAAGAATATTTGTTACTAAATCATGAATAAACCGGTATTAAATCACTTCCTAAATTGAAACATGTGACACTTATTATACCGGTAAATATGTTCATGTGGGAATGGAACACTGGAAAACTATCTTGTTTTGAGAATAATATAAAAACACATTACAACATATTTATGACGTATATTCTGGTTAGGATTGATGCAATGTTGTAAGACTTCTTAGTGTGATGATCACAGAATGGAAACTAAAGATTTGTTATGAATATAACAGGTGAACGGCACCTGTTACTAAAAGCGTATGTACATTGAATTAACCTCGTGTGGTTGGGTTGCCTCAACGACAGCCACTACACTTCAATATACGAGTACATGTATTTAAACCTGCTTTTAACATTGTCGAATAAAAAATTTCAATCAGATCTTCAAAAATACACGTCAAAAATTGACACAGCAACCGACTTCAAACTACCGAAATGGGACCAAATAGTTGTCGGAATGGGACCAAATTGAAATGGGACCACTTGGGAAGTAAAAGCTTCCAATTTAAAAAAATAAAAATCGGTTCACCCAGTCCGATGATATGAGGTAACAAATATACAAAAAAAAAAGACAGTCGAATTTAGAACCTCGTTCTTTTTTTGGAGTCGGTTGAAAAGATGAAAATATTTTACATTCATTAGCATTTATTGAGTGTAAAACACGAAAAGGTGGATTTTAAGGATGGTCACGTTTTGGAGTAGAGGGATTTTAAACGAAATAATTTTGAAAAGTTTATTACAAGTAGATGAACGATGACGAGAAGATTCAACCCCCATTGCAGAATCTTTGTTAAAAGCAAACGTTCCTTGTTGTAACGTTATATTTAAATTCAGTAAAGTTAACATAAACACTATCTTAAAAACTTTTAAATCTTTAAATATCAAGAAAACAGCTGACCTCTGGGGCATCTCTGTGTATTTAGTAAATTCTTTTATTGAAATGGTTGCTCCTGAACTAGTAATAATATTTAATAATTGTGTTGATAGTGGTGTGTTCCCTGATTTAATGAAATCTAGTAAATTAATTCCCCTGTTTAAATCGGGTAGTACTTCAGATCCGTCCAATTTCCGTCCCATTTCTGTACTACCTACATTTAGTAAAATTTTTGAAAAAATTATGCTTAATCAAATGCAAAATCACTTTAACGTTAATAAACTATTACATACAAAACAATTCGGTTTCACTCGTGGTCGGTCCACCACTGATGCCGGTATTAAATTATTAGAGTGTATATACAGGGCCTGGGATGAGTCATATGATGCTTATGGTGTATTCTGTGACTTATCTAAGGCCTTCGATTGCGTTCAGCACCAGACTTTAATTAAGAAACTTGATCATTACGGAATCCGGGGGACGGCCTTGAATTTCGTCAATTCTTACTTAAGTGATAGGGTCCAGAAAGTAGTGATCAATGGTAAACAGTCACCTGGTTCTCCTGTAGCAATGGGGGTACCGCAGGGTTCAATTTTGGGACCTTTTCTTTTTCTAGTATATATTAATGATCTCCCTCACCTCATAAGAGACGACCACGAGGTAGTTTTGTTTGCTGATGACACTTCTTTAATATTTAAAGTTAAACGTGGACAGCGCGAACTTGACGATGTAAACATTGCCCTCTCTAGGATAGTCCACTGGTTTTGTGCTAATAATTTATTATTAAATGAAAATAAAACTAAATGTGTAAGATTCACCTTACCTAATGTAAGACTTGTTAAAACCAGTGTTAAGGTTAGGGATGATATAATAGAATTGGTCGATGACACTGTCTTTCTGGGCATAACGTTAGACTCCAAATTGCAATGGGGGCCTCATATCGGGAAAATTTCGGCCAGGCTTAGTTCAGCAGCCTATGCTGTCAAAAAGATCCGACAACTTACAGACATTAAAACGGCGCGTCTTGTCTACTTCAGCTACTTCCACAGTATCATGACATATGGCATACTACTGTGGGGTAACGCTGCCGATATTGAATGCATCTTTGTGTTGCAGAAGAGGGCTATCCGGACTATCTATGGAATGGGGTCTCGGGAGTCATTAAGAGATAAGTTTAAGCATATTAACATCCTTACAGTGTATTCACAGTATATTTATGAAATTTTATTGTATACCCACAAGAACAAAAGTAAATTTGTGAAAAATAGTGATAATCATAATCTAAACTTAAGAAATAAGGATAAACTGGCTGTTCCTAAATTTAGGCTTCATAAAGTGAGTAATTCTTTTGCGGGGAACTTTATTCGAATGTACAATACATTGCCAACCGAAATAGCAAATTTATCTGTCAATAAATTTAAAAAACTAATAAAAAGTAAATTGTGCCATAAAGCTTATTATAGTATTAATGATTTCTTAGATGACAAGGCGGCCTGGTTGTAACAACGTAACGAATTGCTCCTTTCTAAATAACTCTGTATTAGATTTAAGATGAAATATTTTGAAAAAAGCCGAGCTGAGTTTCTTGAGGGCTCTTCTCAGTCTCGTTGCATTTTGGAACCCTCGGTAGAGTCACACCAACTTCTGACGAATCTAAATAATTTTCTGAAAATTTCAAAGATAATAAACGTTATTTTATTTTATTTTTTATTTTTATGATATTAGTTCTCCAATACTGAAGATAAACTGCGATATTTTTTCAAATGTATAATAATAATGATATGTTTTTATGGAAAGCAAAATTTATGGCCTCGTCACTCGACGTAATCGTAACTGTAGGTTATCCATATTAAATATGTAGTTCATTTCGTAAAGAAACTGGTACACAATAAAGTCGAGTACTTTCTCTGATCTCTGCCAACTCAAAACTTGTTATTTTATAAGTATTGTGGGATGCATATTGCATTATATTGAACATACCTACCGTTGATTTTACTTTATATAAGTATACTAGCTGTTGAAGAGCTCTTCAATCTGATCCCGGTTTTATTGCGTTAGGTTTTATTGCGTTCATAAAGCCCCCCATACATACCCTACAACAGTTTCTCTATTATATTCTCTACTAGCTCTTGCTACCAGCTCCGCCAGCGTGTTACTTTAGATCTACATAACTTTTTTATTTATGAAACGATTGAAAACCAAACCGCAAATTCAAATCGGTAAAGCCGGTTCTGAGATTAGCGTGTTCAAACATTCAGACAAACGTTCTAAAAACCATTGTTTTGGGTTTTATTGCGTTCATAAAGGCCCCTACAACAGTTTCTATATTATATCTTCTATTATATTCTCTATTATACCATAAAAATTCATCTTAAGATACGAAAATATGAAATATTATTTATTATCTTCGTAGTTTGTGATTCGTCCATTGAATTGTATGGCGAGCGATATTGTATCTTAAGTTAAAATATTATAGTATCTTAGCCGTGTGCAGCGCCCCTTAGTGACCTCCATTGCGGGTGATGTAACCTGTTCTGAAGAGCTCTTCAATCTGATCCCACCCTCTTCCTTCCGATCCCGAAAAACGCGTGCCGGGCAGAGATGCCACTCCCACACAGTGGATAACATGTTATCGAGAACCGAACGTTTTAAACGTTCGACGATAGTGGCCTGGAATGCCCTGCATGTGCACGTGTAACCCACATATAACCCTGGGTTCTTTAAGCGGAGCGTGAAGAGGCACATCAGTAGGTCGTCAAGTTGAGGGCCACTCTCTATAGTATTGTGTGCTGTGAGAGTGGCTCACAATCGCTAGACGTCGTCACGACTTACCACCAGGCGGGCGGCGTCAATTTGGCGAACCCAATATAAAAAAAAACCCTAAGACAAACTTATTATTTGCGGTTGGTATAGTAATGGGTTCTAGGGATCGAACCGCAAAATTAAGTTTGTTTTTATTGTATATACCTTTCCGGGATAAAAAGTACCCAGTGTGGTGCCCAGGATATTAAAGAATAATTATACCAAGTTTCATCGGAATCGAACCGGTAGTATTTGCGTGATGCCTGAACAAACAGACAGACAGACAAAATTTTTTTTAATCACATTTTTGGGTTCGGTTTCGGTCTAATAACATCCTCTGCTAGTTATTTTTAAGATATTTTCAATGTACAGAATTTTCACTTCTACAGATTTATTATAAGTAGGTATAGATTGTTTAAAATCGCTTTGTGTTCACTGCCGTCATTGGCCACCACCGCGTCGCCGCGCTGTTATTTTTCTTTCATCACGAGATATCTCTAAGTCATTTGTCAAAATTATATGGTTTGAATGGCAATTTTGGTCTAAATTAAATGCACAACGTATGTAAAGTATTCAATTAGATAAGGAATAATACTGCATTGTTAAAAATAGCTTGGCAAATGACACATTATTTTTTTGTCATTTATAAAAGATAAAAATGGTTACTGTGAGTTCTCCTTAAGAGATAGACATATGCTATAACGGACTTTTTTGTAGACCTTTCTATGGTGTACAATACTGTAGTACATTATACTAAGTAAAGTTCTAGGTGACTCCGTCTTCGTGCACAATAGAGAAACAAACGACACACATTCAACATCAAACACACAACAATTAACAGAAACACAAATGACACATCATTCTTCTGATACACAACCTGCACAACCATCGTCTAACACACGACCAACACAACATCCCTCTAACACACAAAATTCAACCCAGTCATCAGGCACACAACAATCACACCGAACGCACAGAGGTAGGAAAAGAAGAAATAATAATACTTAGAATATCATACTATATTTATTTGAATATAATATAATTAGATTTATATACATATATTAAAAGTATTTATTTATATTATTATGTATTTATAACTTAACTAGACAAACAGCAGGGGAAATATGGATACCTTTATTCCAGTGGGTCACAGGACGGGGTATCCATTATACCGACAGATGTCGAGAAAAACATCCGTTTTTTTTAATATAATATAATATATACTATACTATATACTATGTAAAGATTAAGTATACATGTGGCACACTAAAAGTTTTGCACTTCTAGCTAATCGGAACTATTTGAATTTCGAATGTTATATTTTTTTAAACGTTGCAACCTTCTTAGTAATAAAAAAATAAAAACAACTGTCAATTGTTTGTCAATTTATTGTTTTTTATCACACATCAAAGTTCTACGTATGCAACGAAACTGGAATTAAATCGAAAAGATTTTAGAGCGATGATTTTTTATTATTTTAAAAGTTCTCTCTCTCCGCAAGACTGTGCCGCTCGTCTTCAAAATGCTTTTGGCAGAGAAGCACCTTGTTAGACCACCGTGAGACGATGGTTTGCTGAATTTGAGAGAGGTCGAGTTTCTTTACATGGCAAATTTCGTGAAGGGCGGCCTTCAACGGCCGTCAACGAAAATAATGTGGCTACTGTTAAGCGGTTAATTGAAGAAAACCCGCGGATTACCTATGAGACAATTCGAGGAATATTGGGGATTGGTATGAGTTAAATCCAGAAAATTTTACACAAAGAATTGAAAGTTCGGAAACTTTGTTGTCGTTGGATCCCTCATGAACTGACAGCGGAGCAGAAGCGGGCTCGCGTGGAATGGTGCTCACAGATGCTGCTGAAGTACGACCACGGTCATTTTAATGCTGTTTATGACATTGTCACAGGAGATGAAACGTGGATTTATTGTTTTGAACCCGAAAAAAAACAGCAATCTTGTGAATGGGTGTTTGAAAAAGAGAACAAGCCAACATAAGTGAGGGAGGCGAGAAACGTTGGTAAAAAAATGATCGCGTATTTTTTCTCAGCTACGGGTCCCTTCTCTACAATTCCACTTGAAGATCAAAAGAGTGTTTATGCCGAGTGGTATTCTACCATTTGTTTACCTAGGGTGTTAGAAAAAGTTCGCGAAAGACGACCCAAAAGCCGCGTTCTCCTACCTCATGACAACGCTTCTTCACACACGGCCAACAAAACAAAGTAATTTTTAGCTTCCGAAAAAGTACAACTCGTCACCCATCCTGCGCATAGCCCCGACCTAGCACCCTGTGATTTCTGTATTTTACCCAAAATCAAAGATTTGATGAGAGGTTTCACTTTTACCAACTCCGAAGAGGCAGTGATAGCGTTCAATCAGCACGTAGAAAACATGCCTTCAGATCTGTGGTCCTCCTGTTTTAAAAAATGGTTCGATCGCATGAAAAAATGTTTAAAATGTAAAGGAGAGTATTTTGAAAAGCAATAAACATAATATTTTGGTTTTAACATGTTGTTTTTTTAAGTTACGCAAAACTTATAGTGTGACCTATGTTAACAAGCTGATGCTCAAAACAAATCGTACCCCTTATTTTCTAAACTGCAGGAATACATAAAAAACCGGCCAAGTGCGAGTCTGACTCGCGCACAAAGGTTCCGTGAAACAAAACATGTTATATGTGTATGGGAGCCCCTTAAATATTTATTATACTCTGTTTTTTAGTATTTTTTGTTATAGAGGCAACAGAAATACATAATTTGTGAAAATTTCCACTTTCTAACTATCTCGGTTCATGAGATACAGCGCAAGACAGACGGATGGACGGACAGCGAAGTCTCAGTAATAGACTTCCCCTTTTTACCCTTTGGGTACGGAACCCTAAAAAGAAAAGTTAGAAAATATTAATCTAGTAAATGGTCTAAACTACGAGTATGTTACAGTTTTGCTCCCCAAACACTTCCTAGGATCAACGATACTTAAGTTTTCTGGCTAATGGGCAACACACACCGTCACGGCGCGGGCTTACTCGCAAAAATGTACCGATATCAGCCAATAGTGGGTTGAAGACTATATGATATTAAATTAAAAGCATATTTATTACTCAGGTTACTCGATAAAATGTGTGAAGGTGATCTTTCATCATTACATACAGGAAATTTCTGAATAACTTTATAACATGTTATTATTATGTTGTAACTCAAAAGATACAAGGACAGTAATCTTTAGGCGTCAGAGGTCAGAAAATTAACTTACATTACATATCAATAACGATTGGGTAATGGTTTAATTAAAATATCATTTATTTTAGTTACAAAAATTTACATTGCCATAAGTATAACTTATTTTAAAGTACATACTTAATTTAATCATTTTAGATCTAGCCTAATTTTTAGTTTTAACACAATGTACCTCTGCCTACCTCTTTTTTACCGTCGTGATTGTTTGTATGTATATTAATATCAATTTAGTTTTTGACAAAATTTTATGTAAAATCACTTGACTATATTTTTCGTCTTATTTATTCCTCCCAGGCCCAAATTAGCCAGAGTAGTAAAGCAGCCCAGGCAGGGAATCAATGTCACCAAAATTCCCTGATATTATGAGAGCCTTACACTCCATCTAAATGTTAAGTTGTTTGTGTTGTAACTATGTTAATATGAATTTTACTTTGTTTTTGTTCACAGGACGATAGCGTTGGCGCTGTTATGCGCCTCCACTAGGGCGTTGTCTCCCGCAGTGCCCCTACACGTGGTTGGTGACAACAGTGACTGTGCCCTGTACCTCAGCGGACCAGGGCGCACCTCGGTATACGACTATAGCATTAACCTTCTTAAAGGAAACTTGTAAGTAACAACATGCTTTCTATTCAAACGCTCTGAATTCGTCAAAATATTTTTTTTTATGTTCATCGATTACATATTGCCTGCACATTCTCTTTTGCTTAAATGCCAAAAATGAGGGCAGATAGTATAGTAGACACTATTATCCCTCCAACTCCATTGAAGGTCTTCTCCCGCACGTATGTTTCTCATCTCATTAAAAATATTTAATCGAGTTGAAAAACTTCTGTAGAAGTTTTTGTTTCTTTTTACGATTTTTGAGGACTGTTTATTCAAAAAACCGGCCAAGTGCGTGTCGGGCCAGGCATAAGATAGGGTTCCGTAGTTACCCGTAAAAGCCTCTATGACTACTGAACGAACAGAGTCATACCATCCGTTATAGTTTTCCTTTAAAGTTCATTACATGGACTACCATCACCCGTTTAGATTTTAGAGGGGAGGACGCCCTGTTTTCGCAAAAATATGCTCTTCAAAGCTAAATATCTCGAAAATGGATACTTAAATCAAAAAATCACTCTAAACTCAATAAATTTAAAAGACCTATGTAATGATACCCCACAAGATGGATTAGACGTCAGAAAAAAATATAATTCCCATTTTACGTGTAGGGGAGGTACCCAAAAAACATTATTTTTCAATATTTTATTTTAGCACTTTGTCGGCGTAGTATATACATATCCATGCAAAATTTCATGTTTCTAGCACTAACCGTTTGGGAGGAAAGCCGAGGAAAGACGGACGGACGGACATGACGTAACTATAAGGGATCCGAAATTTTTACTACGGAACCCTAAAAAGAGCAGGACGCCTCTTGAATTTTGCGCACCAAAAAAAAAATCTAAATATCTTTATTCATGTAGGTCACAAAGTAACACTTATGAACGTCAAAAAAAGAAAATGCTTCTACATTTACATTTACCGCCAGATTTGCAAGGCAATAGGTAGAGCCTGTGAGGAAAGAACCTGGCAAGAAAAACTCACGGCCACTCTTTTATTCGCCAGTAAATACAATGATTCTGTTACAACAATAAAAAGAGGGCAAGGGCAGTACGTGACCATGTGTGAACCAAGTGAACTTAAAAATTATGAATCTCTGTTATTCACAAAAAAGTCAAATACTAGTTAAAGGTGCCACATAATCTCAAAGTACCCATACCTTACAATATCATAATAATAATAATTTAACAATAATAAGTGAGTTTCAGCAATAAAACAACATTTCAAACAGAACTAACCCCTATGTAGCTCGAGTGATGAGCAAGCAACTCATTGCCATTTCTCTGTATCGTTTAGATAATCTTTAATAGTATAATATGCCTTTTTTAGGAGGTGTGTCTTAACAGCCAGTTTGAATTTATTCAAAGGAAGGTTCATAATGTTTAGAGGAATTTTGTTATAAAAACGCACACCAAATCCTGCAAAGGAGTCATGAACCTTCTGTAAACGATAATACGTCCCAACCAATTTATGCTTATTTCTAGTATTTATTGCATGTATGTCACTGTTCATACTGTATTAATGTATATTCTGTTTAACGAACATAATATTCGCATATATATATATATATATATATATATATATATATATATTGTGGAGCAACTGTTAAAACAACATACCGCATTCTTCACTACAAAATTTCTTTTCAGATGGTCATTGCTTTAGTTTAGATTGATAAAGTTAATTTGAAATAGTAAATTCCCATATAACCTGGAAAACAAACATTTGTGAATCACACAAATATTTGATTCGACCCAGGAATCGAACCCGAGACTCCGGACGCTACCGAAGCAGTCTATATAAATTACTTCTATCAATCACCGTTTATTTTATTGCACCAAGGCTGGTACTGCACTGAACCACCCAATTTACATCTTAACAAAAACATAATTTGCTTAAAATAATACTCTATGCGTGGTTAAGAAATCATTGCTACTCGTATTAAATAAATTAACTTTTATATACCTACAATATTATCAAATTCCATGACCACACAGATGTATTTAGTACATGTACGGTTGTCAAGTCAAGCGTCCTTACTTTCAAATGACGATACGCTTATAACATCAGATTATACCAGATCAAATTATACCAGTCATCATCATTCGCCGAACTTTAAAACTCGGTTACAATCAATACTTGTTTATAAACCTTAATTTTTATTATTCCGTGCTCTGATATTCATCAAAACATATCAAACCTGTCAGAATGTATCCATATAGGTACTTATGTTATTCTCAAAACAATCCGAACAGTAGGTACATACTTAATTTTTAGGGCTTTTTCTTGTGGCCTGACGTCATAAAACTAAAATATCTACATTGAGTGATAGTTTTTAAAATATTCTCTTATCACTAAAGTGTCAAACCGCTGCACTTATTACGCCTACATATCGTCAGAGACGTTGTGGGTTCCATCGAATAGGGATGAGCCTTTTCAGGCTTTTGGGTATATTTGCCAGAGATTCATCCGTCTGTGTCAGCAGATGCACCGCATGCCGGTGTATTAAAATTGTTACATACAAGTAATTATTAACAATGTCTGTTAAGGGGGACTTAACAAACATACCTCCTCATAACACATAGTATCCAGTTATCCACCCACATCCCAAACAAGTATCATTGAGGAAACGGTCAAACGACTCTACATACACAACATCTTCGCGTCGATAATTGGTCAACGACATTCTAAATGATTACATCCTTGCAAGAACAACTTTCTATATCCGAAAGTATAGCAAAATTCTTAACAATCATATGATACTTTGTGTGAATTGTAGCAAATCCGTTCACTAGATGACCTCTATGACGTAACACGATATAAGGTACATCCCATAATGCTTTCATCTCGGAGTTAGCTAACGGACGGATCAGTTACGTTCACTTTCGAAATCCTTTCGCTTAATTTGTACAATAACCACTTGAAACATAAACACATGGGCCTTCACTTGCGCACACCCTATCTTGATGTTACAGACTCATCTTCATTTAGGATCCTACTTAATACTGTTTCTTTTTGCGTCTCTTCCATATGGATGGTTGGCTTGGCCGCTAACTTCTTGATCCATTTCCTTACCTACTTTCTCTTCTTACTCTTTTTCCTGTATCTTTGCGAAGCACCTCTACGGTTGGAATCGGATAGATTAATTGTTGAGAGCATGAAAGAAGTCGTTCCAAGAAAAGAAAAGCAACATAATATAACCAAAGTTGGAGTGAAAGAATTCATAATCGAGATCAAGTAAGGTTAAAAACATCTCATCACAATAACGCGCGGTCATTCAACTATTGGACAACAGTAAATTGTACAATTGAATACAAAGTTGGAAACTCACCATAACTTGTCACACATATTAGCTTTACACATGAACGCTAATAATGACATCAAATAGTAAGGTATGTGTTAAAGCTTAGTTAGACTTTGCACTTTTGTTATTGACAGTCGAAGCTATAGGTACGTCCGGCTAACGGTGCGACCCGTTCAAGGTAAACCTAGTGCCCATCACATCGTTTGTCAAACACTCGGTCACGTCTGTCTCTTGAAGATCATTGTGCTATATGGTTATAACGGTCTCCGCGTTAATGATTATGCCTGAGCATTCGAAGGTAACTGCTGTCAAGACTATTAATTTGTTGAAGTGACCTTAAACATGAAAGATAAAAGAAGGGCTCTTTAGACTTTGTTGTAATATTGAGTTTCTATACGATGTATTATGTTCATCAGTCAGTATTCCTAGTCCTATCTCCATACTGCCTTTCCTGTCTAAAGTACTTGAGCGTCTTGTTCACTCCCAGATCAATTCTTTCCTTTGTAAAAACACTCTTCTAAATCCTTTCCAATCTGGTTTCCGTCCAGGGCATAGTACTGTCACTACTCTTGTGAATGTAACAGAGGATATTAGACTGGGCATGGAGAGGGGAAACCTCACCGTCTTGGCCTTGCTGGATTTCAGCAATGCTTTTAATACGGTGGATTTCGAAATCCTTCTCGGCATACTTCGCTCTATTAACATATCTCCAACGGTGATTGACTGGTTTCAAAGTTACCTGTCTGGTCGCCGGCAACGAACGCATCTGGAGGAAACCTTTTCCTCTTGGTGTGATGTTACAGCTGGTGTGCCGCAGGGTGGCGTTCTATCTCCATTGCTTTTCGCTATTTTTATTAATTCTATTACAAAACAACTAGTTTCAAACTACCACCTTTACGCAGATGATCTTCAAATTTAGACACAAGCATCATTGGATCAACTGCCTGAGGCGATTTCCACCTTAAATCTGGATCTTGATCGTATTTGCCAATGGAGTGTCAATTATGGGCTTCGGGTGAACCCGGCCAAGTCGCAAGCCATCATTGTCGGTAGCCCCTGGATGGTGTCGCGAATTGAATTTGAACAACTCCCTCAGGTTATTTTTAACGGTTTTCCCATCGAATTAAGTGATAACATCAAGAACCTGGGTATATATGTCGACAGAACTCTTTCATGGGATTTTCAGATGAAATAGGTTGGACGCAAGTTGTATGCATCCATGGGATCACTACGCAGTTTGCGAAATCTTCTACCGATAACCACTAAGATTGCGCTCGCACAGTCACTTTTGCTGCCAATCCTTGATTATGCCGATGTCAGCTATCTCGATCTCACTCAGGAGCACCTAAATAAGCTTGAGCGCCTTCAAAATGTCTGTATTAGATTTATATTTGGCCTACGCAAATATGATCACGTGTCTGAATTTCGGCAGAGGCTCGAGTGGCTCCCGATTCGCCTTCGAAGGAATACTCACATCCTATCTTTGTTATACAGTATACTGTTTAATCCACGTACTCCCAGATACCTCAAAGAACGGTTTACGTTCCTGCATGACACACATTCGAGGTCCTTACGGTCATCAGAGAATCTGAGACTAAAGATGCCAGCGCACTCCACAACTTTTGCGGATAAGTCTTTTTCTGTGCAAGCAGTTCGCCTATGGAACGCCCTACCACTGGAAATAAGGCGTGCCCAATCAATCACAACTTTTAAAAAAAGGGTCAAGGCACACTATCTGTCTAGTTCTAATTAGATAATGTTATTATATTTCTGTTTTTTACATTTTATTTCCATATTTATTTAATATCACAATAATAATATTTAATACGTCTCTATATAGAATTATTATATAAGGTATATGTGTAGTATGTTAATTAAGTTATTATGTATGTATGTGTATGTATTTTGACTGCTCTTGAGTTACTTATCAAGTTATAGAAGCTTCCATGGCTTGGTGATTGATTTAAGAGTTATAGATAGGTCATTGGACTTTCTTTTTGTACACTACCCCTCTATATTTCATATTATTTCTTCTATCCATCCTAAGGTTGCCTGGAAGAAATCGCTATACGCGATAAGGCCGCCCTTTGTACATAGTTTTTTTTATTTAAACTTGTTTGTACTTAATATTAAAATTTGTATTTAAAATGTACAATAAAGAATATTTATTATTATTATACTCATTTATTCAAATTATTCTCTTAACATAATTTTTTTTACAATATTTATATGAAAAATTACATATAATATTATAAAAAAATCCATGTCAGACCACCACCAGTAGCGGAGCAGGGCCCAAACTACCAGCGGTAGAGGTCACAGACTGAGAAACCTCCTAACGATGCGTGCCGTGTCGAGGACGACAGCCTTCTGTATCTGACCCTTGATCCAACAGTCTAGCGAGAGTCTCTTGAGATGTTGATCGAGACTCTTCGCTATTAGTCCATTTGCCGAAACGACTATCGGGACAATGATCCTCGAGTCTACGTCCCACATGGCGGTTATCTCGAAGGTCAGATCGAGGTACTTAGAAAGTTTGTCCTTCTCTGCCTTAACGATATTCTCGTCATGTGGGACGGTGACATCGACGAGCACCGCCCGGCGCTGAGCCCGATCAACCAACACGATATCAGGCCTATTGGCAACAATAGTCCTGTCCGTGATGATTGATCGGTCCCAGTAGAGCAATGCACGACCATTCTCGAGAACTGGCTCTGGTGTGTACTTATAGTACGGTACCTCGGACTCAATAAGGCCGTATTGAAGAGCAAGTTGCTGGTGGATGATCCTGGCCACTTGATTGTGCCTATGCAAGTACTCGGTGTTAGCAAAATACGAACAACCGGAAATAATGTGGCGAAGTGATTCACCACGACGGTGGCATGCTCGACAAATGTCGACCGTACCGTCCTTCATGATGTATTTCCTATAGTTGTTCGTCTTGATAACCTCATCTGCAATTGCACAGGCAAAACCTTCAGTTTCCCCAAAGAGGTCACCGAAACGCAGCCAGTTCACCGAAGCGAGCAGGTCTACGTCGGGTCCTGTTAAGACCCGGTAGAACCGCCCGTGTAGCTCCTTACTCTTCCATACGTCCCTACGGTCTTCAGTACCTAGCACCTTTGGTTTACGCCAGTTCTCGTTAGCCAAGGAGAGAGGTGTCAGGCCCTTGTCAACCATCACAACATCGCAATGAATGCCACACCCATTCTGTAGGAAGTAATTCCTCAGACTGCACACTTCACGGTTATGGAGGTTCTTGGCATTTAAAAATCCTCGACCCCCCAACTTCCGTGGAATGTACAGTCTCATGACAGAAGATCGTGGGTGTAACATTCGATGCAATGTCAGTTGTTGACGGACTCACCTATCCAGGGCGTCTAGTTCCGTTTGAGTCCACCTAAGTATGCCAAAGGAGTACAACAATAAAGGCATTACCCAACCGTTGAAAGCCCGCATTTTGTTACCCCCAGACAAAAAACTATTAAGAACTTTTGTCAGGCGGCCAAAAAAACGGTCTTTCACCGATTTCTTAATATCCTCTACCGCTATACCCAATGACTCTGACATACCTAGGTATTTGTATGTTTCGGTCTCGGAGAGAGATCTGAGAGTTATTATCTCAGAAAGTTGTAAATTCGGTGAATTTACAACCTTCCCCCGTTGTACATGCATAACCGCACACTTATCAACACCGAACTCCATCTTAATGGCATTACTAAAAACTTCCGTGGTTATTATTATTATTGTTTATTCATTTATATTCTTATTTTATACATTTTTAAATACATTTATAAAAAACACAAATACATTTAAAAATATAAAAAATAGTGTCCCACCAGTAGCGGAGTAGGACCCAAACTACCGGCGGTGGAGGCTACAGACTAAGAAACCTCCTAACAATACGGCACGTGTCGAGGATAACAACCTTCTGAATCTTACTCTTGGTCCAACAATCTAACGAGAGTCTCTTGAGATGTTGATCGAGACTCTTCGCTATTAATCCGTTTGCCGAAACGACCACCGGGACAATGATCGTCGAGTCTACGTCCCACATGGCGGTTATCTCGAAGGACAGATCGAGGTACTTACTAAGTTTGTCCTTCTCTGCCTTCACGAGATTCTCGTCATGCGGGACGGCGATATCGACGAGCACTGCCCGACGCTGGGTCCGATCAACCAACACGATATCGGGCCTATTGGCAACAATAGTCCTGTCCGTGATGATTGATCGGTCCCAGTAGAGCAATGCACGACCATTCTCAAGAACTGGCACTGGTGTGTACTTATAGTACGGTACTTCAAACTCAATAAGGCCATATTGAAGAGCAAGTTGCTGGTGGATGATCCTGGCTACTTGATTGTGCCTATGCAAGTACTCGGTGTTAGCAAGATACGAACAACCGGAAATAATATGGCGAAGTGATTCACCAGGACGGTGGCATGCTCGACAAATGTCGACCGTACCGTCCTTCATGATGTATTTCCGATAGTTGTTCGTCTTGATAACCTCATCTGCAATTGCATTATTATTATATCGTTTATTCATTTCTATTCTTATTTTATACATTTATAAAAAACACAAATACATTTAAAAATATAAAAAATAGTGACCCACCAGTAGCGGAGTAGGACCCAAACTACCGGTGGTGGAGGCTACAGACTAAGAAACCTCCTAACAATACGGCACATGTCGAGGATAACAGCCTTCTGAATCTGACTCTTGATCCAACAATCTAACGAGAGTCTCTTGAGATGTTGATCGAGACTCTTCGCTATTAATCCGTTTGCCGAAACGACCACCGGGACAATGATCGTCGAGTCTACGTCCCACATGGCGGTTATCTCGAAGGACAGATCGAGGTACTTACTAAGTTTGTCCTTCTCTGCCTTCACGAGATTCTCGTCATGCGGGACGGCGATATCAACGAGCACTGCCCGACGCTGGGTCCGATCAACCAACACGATATCGGGCCTATTGGCAACAATAGTCCTATCCGTGATGATTGAACGGTCCCAGTAGAGCATTGCACGACCATTCTCAAGAACTGGCACTGGTGTGTACTTATAGTACGGTACTTCAAACTCAATAAGGCCATATTGAAGAGCAAGTTGCTGGTGGATGATCCTGGCTACTTGATTGTGCCTATGTAAGTACTCGGTGTTAGCTAGATACGAACAACCGGAAATAATATGGCGAAGTGATTCACCAGGACGGTGGCATGCTCGACAAATGTCGACCGTACCGTCCTTCATGATGTATTTCCGATAGTTGTTCGTCTTGATAACCTCATCTGCAATTGCACAGGCAAAACCTTCAGTTTCCCCAAAGAGGTCCCCAAAACGTAGCCAGTTCACCGAAGCGAGCAGGTCTACGTCGGGTCCTGTTAAGACCCGGTAGAACCGCCCGTGTAGCTCCTTACTCTTCCATACGTCCCTACGGTCTTCAGTACCTAGCACCTTTGGTTTACGCCAGTTCTCGTTAGCCAAGGAAAGAGGTGTTAGGCCCTTGTCAACCATCACGACATCGCAATGAATGTCACACCCGTTCTGTAGAAAGTAATCTCTCAGACTGCACACTTCACGGTTGTGGAGGTTCTTGGCATTCAAAAAGCCTCGACCCCCCCACTTCCGCGGAATGTACAGTCTCATGACAGAAGATCGTGGGTGTAACATTCGATGCAATGTCAGTTGTTGACGGACTCGCCTATCCAGGGCGTCTAGTTCCGTTTGAGTCCACCTAAGTATGCCAAAGGAGTATAACAATAAAGGTATCACCCAACCGTTGAAAGCCCGCATTTTGTTACCACCGGACAAAGAACTGTTAAGAACTTTTGTCAGGCGGCCAAAAAAACGTTCTTTCACCGATTTCTTAATATCCTCTACCGCTATACCCAATGACTCTGACATACCTAGGTATTTGTATGTTTCGGTCTCGGAGAGAGATCTGAGAGTTATTATCTCAGAAAGTTGTAAATTCGGTGAATTTACAACCTTCCCCCGTTGTACATGCATAACCGCACACTTATCAACACCGAACTCCATCTTAATGGCATTACTAAAAACTTCCGTAGTTTTTAATAATGTCACTAAATCTTGGTGCTTCAATGTGAACAGTTTGAGGTCATCCATGTACATCAGGTGAGATATAACCTCACCCCCTCTACGAAACCGATAGCCTAGCCCTGAATCCTTCAGCAATGTGCTAAGTGGATTCAGTGCTAAACAAAACCACAATGGACTCAAACTGTCGCCCTGGAATATACCACGCTCGATCCTTATCAAGCCTTGCGGGTCAGAGGCGTGCCCACCACTACCTGGTTGACGAAGGACTGTGGTCCACTGCCCCATACACGAGACTAAGAAGGATTTAAGAGTCGGATTAATTTTATACAACTCTAAAATCCTCCTCAGCCATGAATGAGGCACCGAATCATAGGCCTTCTTGTAGTCAATCCAGGCAGTAGAGAGGACGCCCCTACTCCGCTTGACTTGTTGGCTAATGGCCATATCAATGAGGAGTAGCTCCTTAGTACCACGAGACCCAGCCCTACATCCATTCTGAGCGTTATCTAAGATATTATTAGATCCTATGTGCGAGTTTATTTTACTTCTCAGAATAGATGTAAGGAGCTTGTAGATGGTAGGTAAGCAAGTGATGGGTCTATAGTTTTTAGGTTCCGTGGTACTACCTGATTTGTGGAGCAGGAAGGTGATGCCAGTGGTCATGAAAGCGGGTAAGGAACCAGACTCAAGGGCTTCTTGATACTGTGTTGCCAAGCGTTCATGCGAACTCTGAACCCACTTTATCCAAAAGTTGTGCAATCCATCCGGCCCAGGACTTTTCCAGTTCGGGGCCGTACGAATTGCACAACTAACGTCTTCGGAGTCTATGGTAATAGACTCCATGGGTTCGATGATACTGCATTCACGCTCGACGACACGGATCCAGTCGCCCTCCGAATGTTCGACGGGTACCGACCATATGTCACGCCAAAATTGATTCATGGTGTGAGCATCTGGCAGTTGTCCGTCGCTCAAACGTTGTCCAGTTCCCTCCCACTCTCGGTACACCTTCCTTTGGTCACTTTGGAAGATGCGATTCTGCCAGTATTTATTTACACGCTCTCTATAACGACGGATACGGCTTGCCCATGCATACACTTTCTGTTTCAGAAAGTCAATACGTTCCGTGACATTGGCTAAGTATTGCTGGGGACGAATACCGGTCCCAGCAAATGCCTGAGTCACGAAACGCATGACCCGGGGACGACTATTTCCCCGGCTGAAAGAGATAAGCTTTGCAATGAGAGTCCTAAATGTGCCGATACGTCGCTCGATTCTTGCCTGCCATACGGGAACACCATCCGGTCGTGGTGCACGGTTAACTTCAGGGAATTTAACGCGTGCAACACGACAAGCGGCAATCGCTCCACAGTAAAGAATCGAGTGAGTATCAAGCAAATCACTACTAGTCCGTAAGTACGGTTCTAGCAATGCATTTAGGGCTCCCATCAACGCCAGATTTCGCTTATGCATTGGCAAGCGTGGTAGCCGCGGTCTAGAATTAGGTATAAACCTATACTGCGAGATCACATCTTCCAAAGTACTCCTCAATTGCTCGCTTACCTGGATAGACGTATCACTCGTATCATTTCCTGCGTCGAGTGCGGGTTCCGCTAACGTCGCACTTGTAGCAACCGTCTGTGTCACAGGTGACGGTGCTCTCGTTGACACTGGAGCTGTACGAGTAGATAATACTTCCAGGCGTAGTCGATCAAGCACAGATTGATCCAACAACTTACATCGTTGGATAGCCCGCACTTGATCCGATAGTCGTTGGATGGCAACGGTAATTGTTGGTTCAAGAGCCTGAAACAAAGGAAGCATCCTTGAACGATACGCAGTCAGGTTGGTTTCCCCATCTGTAGCCTCATAATATGCCCGCATAACGTTTTCATTGATGGATGAAGTCCATCGCATGCGGTGCACAATACCACCGGTAGTGGGGACCCTACTCGAAGCTGGTAGGCTTCGGGGCCCCAAACTGCTCGGCGGCCGGCCTCTCCCTCGCCGGCGTACAGGTGTTGGCGACGACGGCGGAGAGAAATACTCGTCACTTGAAGAGCTCGACGCCTCAGCGAGCACCTGTGTCAGCGATGTGCGGTCCGGTGCCTGCGAGGCGGAGTTTAGTGACGAGTCCGGGGGTGTTATTTGCGCATTTCTGCTTCTGGCTCTTGTTTGCATCTCACAATCACATCATATTGTTTGGCCATAATATTGAATGTGATGTTGATATTTTTGAATTCATTGAGTGACATGTGTCAAATCTTCGTTGCATATTTTGTAGACTATGTTTATTGTTCTAAAGTTCTAAAATATTATAAAATCCTTTATGTATTGACTTTTTGCTGATATTATTATGAAATCTGAAGTAATTGTATAAATTTAGGTAATAATATATAAATAAAAATATTAAAATATTTTAAGAATGAAAATGATGTATGAGACGTTCAGAGTTGCCAGTTATTATTATTATTATGCTCATTGTTGTAAATAATAAACATTTCATTCATTCTTTAGACAATCTTGCTTCGTTCATCTGTCTGTCTGTTTTTATCCTATCTTCACAAAACTTGACACAAGTTTTCCTTGATTTAATACAATTTTTTTGCTAAGCTTTTTTGGATTGGGGAGGGGGATGGGGGAAAAGCTCAAATAATATTTTTAATTTGCAAACCTGGGTAATCTCGGCTTGCTGAATTACAAACAATTATCACACAGACACACATACACATTAGTACTTGTACAACTTCAAGAATATAATGCGTGACGCTTTACCACCGCTTTATAAGCGACAAAATTTACAAGTTCCCCTCTTGTAGGTCTTTGTAAAACAAGTCAAGTATGTACTTATATACCTATATTATTATCTATTCTTGATTGTTTGTTGTTGGTTTTGATTTTATTTGTAATTGTTTTTAACAGAGACTTAAATCTTAAATTTATTATGTCAATATAAAGTCACAATACACAATACCGCAGTACAAATATAAATAAGGTCAGAAACACACAAGCATTCTTCTCAACAAGTAACTATTCTATTGCCATGTAAATGTTTTCGCTTCAAGATGCAAATGTAGCGAAAATAGAGCTTATAGACAATAGCGTAGCGTGAGAAGTGAGAAGCCCTCTTGAACTGTTTTATAGATATGGTATGGTGAGAATGGGAAGTTTTGTCAAATTAGGGTAATTAGATATACGTACGCGAGGTTTTTATTGAAGTTGTAGAAAATATACGTGTCTTAAATGCCTGAAATCTTCAGAATTTCGGCGTTTTCACATTGCACGATATCGTCACGATAATTTACATTCTTACCTTAAAGTTTCTGCTGCTACTTACGATATCGTCACGATATCGTGTGTCGGTATCGTGCAATGTGAAAACGACCATTGATGAAGCTGGAAAACCCTTTAGAATGCGAAATAAAGTACATTTTCGGTTGCAGTTGGTAATAAATAATCGGTTATCTTTAATAATACTTCGTTTTGTTCCATTTTTATAATTTGATATAAATAAAATATAAAATCGCTGTCCCACCATGAGCTATAATGAAAGTAGTTTAATCAAAAAAATTAGTAATAAGAAGCTTAAGTTTATTTAATTTATGAGACGTTTATGCAAAACTGTTCATAGTCATATGACTTGAACAGTGAAACATATTTAAAAATAACTTAAAATAAAACGTTGTCACGTAATAACTATTATCATATTATTGTTACTATTCCAATATATCCATGATATTATGCATAAGAATACTTATCGGCAGGTATAATAACATCGAATTTATTCATAAAGTTATACTAAAATAGAAAAATTTAGGACAAATTGGTCATAAAACGACAAAATATACAGCAGTTGTAACTTCACTATTGACATTCTTTTTAAGAATATCGTCCTCTTCTATGGCTCCAAGACAATTCCCTTTTCTTTTTTATTTCTTTTCTGCAAAACCGTAGGAATTGTGTTTGAAGCTTTTGTTGATCAGTAGCTCTTTCATAATTTATTTTTATAGGTTTATACATAAAATTTGGTTCTTTTAAACAAGTATGTACCTAATTTACAAATGACAATTGACTTTGAACTTGATCTGCATGACTCCGGTCACCATTACTACGAAAATGAACCCGCTACTGGAGCTGAAGGTAATTTTACTAATCTCATATTTGCGATTGCTAGAATTATGTTCATGTTCAAACAAAATATTTTTCTTTTAAGATATGATGCGATATAAAATTTTTCGCCACTTTGACATGCTTTAACATAGTTTTGAATAATTTTGTTATCAATATTATCGGTTCACGAGCGAAATAGTCCCACTTATCATAAATGAAACATAAAAATAAAAGGTAAGTAGGTTTAAAAGTAAGTTAAAGTTTTAGCAGTTGGTATATGAAGATTACCTATTGTGTGGCCTAAAATATGAGTTTGACCTGTGTGACCTCCATAAGTTACATGTCAAGACATCCAGCAGGTCAAGTATGTTCTGTTCCAATGGTTTTTTATACTATTTGATTAGTGAAAAAACTGTCAGCCCGCTTGATGGTTAGTGATTACTGTGACCTATAGAACAGAATATAACGTACTTGCGGGGTTAAGGCACTATACCATTATGCAAGTTTTGCATACTAGGATAGTGCCTT
This sequence comes from Nudaria mundana, assembly GCA_963556515.1. Taxonomy (NCBI): domain Eukaryota; kingdom Metazoa; phylum Arthropoda; class Insecta; order Lepidoptera; family Erebidae; genus Nudaria; species Nudaria mundana. Next base: position 7,586,754 of record OY748297.1, read on the forward strand.
TAGGGTCTAGTAATGTACAGTGGCGTAGCTACACGACCAGGAGGTCATGTCTTCCATTTCAATCGTAACGAAATAGCATCGAAATATTTGTGCAATAGCAGTATCTCACGATTGCCGCAAAATAGATTTCCAATAGCCTGGTCACTGGTCAGTCATTGTTATCTTTGATTAGGAATCTGCTTACATGCTATGCTTTAGTAGCCATTCGTGAGTGCTAATGGTGTCTAGTCTACTAATATTGACGTACCTACCAAAATTTTATAAGATAGTAAATATAAAGTTAAACATAGATAGAATTTAGTGGCTCACCAACTTTTAACCAATTTTTAACCAATCGCAAAATAGTAATGCAGTTCTACATCAACGATAGTGTGGTTAAAAACTGGACTTGGCTCCCAGTATATCATCTAAAAATACAGGCAGACGCGGCGCACTTTATAATATTATTTGGTTGCGAACTATTCTATTTAAATTCCCAGAGCATCGCTGCATGTAAATAGACCTTTAGAGGATTCAAGAGGAGAGGAAACTGAAGTACTTCTCCGAAAATCTTTCTACCGGCATGATTATTTGATATAGATTTTAGCCCAAGTGAGAGGGTGGTAATTACCTGATCGTGCCGACCCATTCGTTCTAAGAAAAGGAACATTCGCTTTCCTATGATGTGTAAGAAAGTGAATGTTCTTGTCTTAAGAACTTCAAGCCACTCATTTGAATTTAATTTTAATCAAAAACTACATAAGACCTTCAACCTTCCCTTCAGTGGAATATTAAATTACCTACTAACTACCTTTTAGGAAGACCGTACCTATATGCTTAGATTAACTTGTATATTATCATAGCCTATATGCTTCCTGTAGACACAAACAATACTACTGATTTCACGGTTAACCCTGGGTACGTATTTCCAATATTACCTACACCTTTTAAGACCAGAATGGCCGGAAAGAAATTTGATTGGCAGCAATCCAAAAATTTCGATCATCATTGTAATCCTTTATTTTTTTGAACAAAGAACAGCAACTTCCCACACACTAGTGTTACTTAAGACGTTATTTATTTCTATCTAGAAAGATAACGTCTGCTGTATCAAACGTACCATCACTTACATTAACAACCAAAAACAATGTCAGAATCACGTGAAAACACTTAAAAGTGTGTTGAATAACAGCGATTACTATCATGTTAGGTAACAGACGGCTTTAGACGTCGGACATGATTATTAGATGTAGGTCATAAGAGTAATTGCATAGAATAAAGTGGATGATAGATAAATATATGCGGCGTGCGTGTCAAATATTGCCTAAAATATTGATAACATTGGGGAAGGTTGGTTGTTTTGTAGTAAAAGTGCGCACAAACCAAACAACAATGCAGTTGGTAGAGGCATATTATACACCAATATTTTCCCTGTTATTTTGTTTGTCATTTGAAATAGGGCGCGGTATCATTGCCGCTAACCTAAAAGTTTTATGTGGGCCAGTGCAAAATTCCAATATATATCGTAGACTGTTTTAATGGTGCTGTGTGGTGGCTGTAAAAGAACACAAACCACTTTCTAGGAGGTACGCAGATGGCATCACTGCTAGAAAACAGCTGCTTTTGGGTTCTCCCAAAAGTTTTAGTGGGATCTTTTTGGCATAAACCTTTACTAATTCTATAGTACCCAACTAATAGCATTTATTTGTTGGTACGTCGCTGACCGATTAACTAAAATGAAAGGCAGTGACAGTAATTGATAAGGTTGTATTACCTCTATAGCAACACTGTAATTTTCCTATTGCACGGTGTGAAAGAAATACGACCACATGCCCAAGGTTAGGTGCCATTACCTTCAAACTTAACGAGCTTAGTGGACTTTTCTATGAACCACCAGGCGGGCGGCGTCAATTTGGCGAAGCCAATATAAAAAAAAAATCTCCTTCATAAATTGCGGAGGTTATCAATTCGATATTCTTTTTTTATTTAAAAGCTGGGGCTTCTAATACGTCATTCCAATTTGGTGCAGTTCTGACAATGACATCCATGAGAAAGTAATATACCTAAGTTCTAAATGTGCATTTGAGGTAGGTTTCTTTCAGAATAGTTTTTTTTGTTAGGACAATTCACACAACGCCGTCTCAAACTAGGTATAGCTTGTAATATGAGTACTAGATAAACTGATATAAATACTTAATTACATTTTTTTTGTAAATAAATACATATTATACATAGGAAACCTCTAGTCTTCGGTGCAGACGTATCTGTCTTCTCACAAATTTTGTCCCGAGCGGGAATCGAACCCGAGACTCCGGCGTCTAAAGCAGATACACTACTGACCACGCCACCGAAGCAGTCAGAAGATTTATTAAGTTGAATATTAACGAATGTGTTTTCTTTGTTGCAGTGGATATGAAGGACAGAGCAACTGCATCACCTATGAAGCCATTAATCAAGCTTACCTTGAAGCCAGAAACAGAATACGTTAGTATTAAATGAAGCTTTCATAACATAATATTACAAAACTGTAAAAGTTAACGAATAAAAGATAACTAAAAAACTGTCCCAAGGCGACTTGCTGGACCGATTTTGTTAAAACTTTGTATACGGATACTATAAAGAAGTCTCAGAGTCTCACCCCGGGCAGATTTTATTGCTACTTCTTGTCCTGAAAGGTTGTTTTCGTAGGAAACGGGATAAGCTGACCGCGGTAGTGGATCGCAGGCTTTCGGTTATAAATAATAAATATTTTTGGACATTCTTACACAACGTCATCTAGCCCAAACTAAGCTATAGGCTTGTGCTATGGGATACATACTTACATACATAATATACATAATATGAAACACCCAAACTCCGAAACAAACATTTGTGGATCACACAAATATTTAATTCGACCCGGGAATCGAACCATAGACTCCGGAGTCGAAAGCCGATGCACTACCGACCACGCAATGCAATTATATCATGCCTATTTAGCAAGATCTGCTGTTAGACATGATCATTCATCAGTCGGAGCGGCTGACAATATTTTGTAATTTTCTATTGCAAATTCTACAGCAGAGAAAATAAAAAGATAGTAAGTCCGGGATGACATAAGAGATGTTATCATTTTTCATGTCATCAAGTGCGTGAAGCGGAAGAAATTTGTATTGTTATGTACCTCTTCAGACATCAAATGTAAATTGTTTTTAATTCACGAGTATAAATTGCGTAATTTAGACTCACTCTATAACCTAATCAAACTTAATTTCATTAAAAGTCCTTAGGCTCTTGTAAAAGGTTTGTACATACCGGCTATTTTTTTTACAGACATGCAATGATAAACGACTAAGAATATCATTGTAAACGACCATATCTTGTACTAGCTTCTTAGAAACCGAAACAAATACTAACATCCCTACCAAAGAGAATACTTCATCTTCATCGGCCTGGGCGGCAAAATTAATTTCTATCGTGTATGTACCGTACCATACACTGACTTTATTTACGCACTAGTCATTTAGAAAAGTATCATTCGTCTTCGTCACAACTAAGTTTTGCAAATTCTTTTTGCAGTGGTGTCTCAGCCTAAAGGAGATTGGAAGGCGGAAGACTTTGCGAGTGTCGGTGAACTAGTCCTAGATATCTCCACGAACATAGCTCGAAGGTGAGTCTCATTATACGTAATGTATAATTGAATACTACCACGAAAATGTCAATAAAGGTGAACTAGTACTTAACTAGTTCGATTGACCAATCGTTTAGAAAATATCAACCTTTAGACAGACAATACTTGAATTGGATTAGTAAGTTGACCAAGTCTGTTTTATGACTTAGTTACCTTTATGTCTTAAAAAGTCAAGTTCATATCAACTTAAGCAACTGACATGTTACGAAATCACCATAATCGTATGAACTTATTAATTACGTTATAATTATAAAAAGTCTTTCGCTTGGCATTCACCTACAACCCACATGGATTGTAATTGAAAACAATGCACGTTAGCAAGGTTAAACTTCTTTGAAATTTGCATTTGAATTCTTTTCAATAACGACCGTAGGCCACTCACGATGCGGAAACCTTAAAACTATGAATGTAATGGACCGTCTCTATAACTACTTACCTGTACAAGATGTTCGTGCAGTATAGTTGTGTTGATCGTATTGAAACACAATGGGGCATAGAAAAACCGATCGATAGCAAACTTCAATGCCAAAGCGACAGGGATTTTCAGGTTTTTTTTATATATTTATTTATTGTTACAAAGAAACTTTTGCAAAAAGCTGGTTACACCTACAAAAATACATTCATATCAACGTACAGAGGTAAGCGTTGGCGACTGCAGTAGGTACTCGTAGTATGAACTGTGTCACAGTATGAACAAAATACATTAAAATTGCATCAGTAAATTGTAGTGTCTGTCATATTTGCAATTACATAATAAAGTAGATACATAATTTTCAAGTTTACTCAAGAAATATAAATTAAATTTTCTGCTCTACACCAATTATATGTATTATATTTATTTCTAATTGAGGTAAAGCTTTGCCCGCGTGGTCTAGTTCGGCCCAGTTTCTACGGGAATGCATTACCGGGATAAAAGTAGTCTAAGTTACTACTCATAACAACGCCTATCAACCAGTGAAAGTCACATTAAAATCGGTTCGGTAGCCGTTACTCCGAAAACACTCAAATGACAACCGCCTATAGAGCCACCAATGTTCTGTATTTCGTCATCGTCAATATAATTTACTTTATGTATAGATATATCGTAGACACATAATATAAGTCGATTGTGATTATTGATTAAGGTGACAACTTTATTGACACTAAACCACATAGTTGGTGACGCGGTGTTGCTACTATGAGTATCTAATTACACTTTGATCAAAATTAGCGCCGCACCAGTCTCGGTCATTTAGGTGTCAACCGTAATCAGTCAACTTAATTATGGGATTGTGATTTTGTCAACACGGATTACCATGAAAAAATTAATTGAATTTGCAATTGCTAGAATGTCTTTTGCAATTTATTACCCAAAAGCAACATTTTAAACGCTATCTATAAAATATTTACTCAATATTGGTATTCCAAAATCAACATTTCACAACGTTCTGACCAACTACAATTAAATTTGTAAAGTGTTGTAATGTTTAAGCTAATTGAGACTTATAACAAGTTATCATTGCGTATCATCATGAAGGTCGATGGAAGAATTTTATTGCTCTCTGTCGGCCTAATTGATTGACACAAGTAGGTCGATAAATATAATAGGTAGGTACCCACATTGTTTAATTCGTAACTAGACATTAGACTTTTGGGTGGCTGGAATTTAATCGCTTAATTAAAGTAGGCGCGTCAGTGTTACTATTTATTTTTATCTTATTTTATTTTAAACTTTTTGCACAGGTATTGTACAATGGCGGACTTAATGCCACAGGCATTATCTTCCAGTCAACCTCAGGGTGATGCAGATAGATCTAGTAGTAGGTGCATAGTGTTGAAAAAAAAAGAAAAATTGAAATTGGTGTATCTATATATATATATACTTATGTGTAGGTATATTTTAAATTGAAAGAAAGTAGTCATAATATTTCTATGGGTTTCACTTATTTTTTATCGTAAATTCAACGTCATTTCTTCGATCAATAAAGTAGTTCATTAGACCAATCTAATGTCCCTACTACCTACGTTCACAAATTTTTTTAAACCTGGTATCTGTTTCGTGGGTAATGGGAGAAAATATCAATTTCACAGTCGAACAATATTAAATATTTCCTCTTTTATAATAATGTAGATTACATAAGAAAATAATATTATATTGCGATAAAAATTACCAAAAGCGTGTTGTATAACTTCTATCGTTGAATTCTAATAGTTCAGTGATCTACAAATGAATTATAGAAATCCATGCACTATTGTTATTGTCCAAACTAATTTATTTTCCATCAATATTATAAACGCGAAAGTTTTGTGAGGATGGAATTATATTTGTAACACTATCATGTAATTGATGAATGGTTTTTTATTTAATTTGGAACCCAGACACCTTATGTAAGCTGTGGGGTGAAAGAATAACTAAAAATAAGTAGGTAATTGAATTTCAGGTGAAGGCGGATACGTGCTATACCTAGTGGTTATTTTGTATTATTTCTATCTGCTAATATTTGTAATGGGAAAGTTAATTATTTATGTATCGTAAATATACACATACATTACATACATAATATCACGCCTCTCTCCCAGTAGGATATGATTTTAGTTAATAAGAGACCACGGTGGAAATCCACCTGCTACGATCCTGGCATACTTCTTTTGCTGCCCCAAATTTCTTTAATGTCTTCACGCATGTTTGCCGGTTACTGGTACTTTAAACCTGGCCTTTATTTAAGACATCTGCGAATTGGTCGCAGTATGTTCGCCTTGGTCGACTCTTACTAGCTTGTCCATTCACACTTGCTTCATATATCTGTTTTGTCAGTGTCCTGTCATCCATCCTCTGTACTTGTCCGAAACATCTAAGCATCCCTTTTTCCACCTTGGTTACTACATCTTCTGACATGAGTTTCTCAGTTTGTCCATCAGAGTCACACCAGCTATACTTCTCAAACTTCATAAATTCATAAATACAAAAATATATACGCCTGCTTACCCATTAGATTAGGGTATCTATGCATGTTAATCGCCCGCTTTTCGCCAATATCTTTAGCGATCCCACGCAATAGCAGGAGATTGTTGCAAACTGTGATTAGTTATATGTATTAGCTAGCACCTCGTCCATTGTTCGGCAGGAGCACGTCCTGCAGGTGTGGTCCTGTGATTTCGCCTCCAAGATCTTGATAGAACCCCTAGTATGCACCAAATTATTCGATTACTGTATCCTTTGTGTATCGATTATTCCTATTTCTGACGACTCACTTGGAAATAATAAATCTTATGCAAGGATTTTATTCATAATTTTCATGAAAATTTTCTGTGCACCAAAACTAAAGCGAAGCGTGATCAACTGCCTAGTTCATAATATTATTTTGTTAGGTACATACAAATAACCACAAATAATGGATGGAAACAGGCGTTACCTGGCGAAAATCCATGACAAAGTAATGGTAAGTAAGTTGTTAAAACTTTTTAAATATAATAGCATTATCTTCTACACTTGTTTCTTCTTCGACAATTGTTTCACCTCTAAACGAGGCATGATCAAGACTGTCTCAGAGAGAACAGCGCTGTTCTCTCTGAGACAGTCTTGATAATGCCTCGTTTAGAGGTGAAACAATTGTCGATGTTTTATTGTCTTTTAATTTTGCGAAGATAATGCTATTATATTTAAAAAGTTTTAACATCTTACTTACTAATTATTTATGGTTAAGTAATGAACCATAAATAATTTAAAAACTTTCGCCTACTTCGAAAGTCTAGCAGCTAATTAAACAAGAGTTATATAGTTGCAATAAATCTATCTAATTCCCAAATATTGGATTGAAGCAGGCGTTACTTGGCGAAAATCCATGACAAAGTAATCCTTTTTTATTTTTGCGAAAAATTAATACTATTATATTTTGAAAGTTTTTAACATCTTACTTACCATTAATCTATCTAATTCATTAAATATAATAATATTGATCTGATCTGATTAATAATTATAAATTCTTCGTGTCAACCAACATGTATGTGACCTAGAGAACATTGTTTAACATTACCCAATTAAGAACAGTAGGTAGTAGGTAGGGAACTAGGCCGCCTTGAACCAGATATACCTATGTTTATTTTTATATATAAGATTTACACTTTAAATTCATCGATCAAATGGAGATAGTTGATAAAAGTTATTAGTACCCGAAGCAATAGAAGATTGGTATTTGCAATATTTATTTATTTATTTATTTATTACAGTAATATAAAAATAAGCCAATTTCATTGTCCCCCAAAACCGAGTCAATGGTTCGACTGGGGATCGAGTCTCCGTACATTTACACAATATAATATTTACATTATACTTACAAATATGCTATTCAGTAGGTATTGTATATCGCCACAACATATTACCACACTATAGCGTTAAAACGGAACAACAAAAACACTATAACGAATCCAACAGATCCAATAGTCTGGAGATTATACTCGTAATTAGTGTAAGATCTATGAAAGGTACAAATACCTACTTATAGGGAAAGCCTACTCTGTTTCTGCGACATTGGTATTCAGACCTCATTACTATACCATACTGTCTGCACTATCATCTGTTGATGAATTCTAACATAATCAAGGGTTGTAATTTAATTACCTACAACTGTCATACTGTCTGCATCATCAGTTGTATAATTCTAACACAAGCAGAGGTAGGTATATGATCTAACTAAGGAGGTCGAGATAATCCTTATGATAATTTTTTTTTTACTAATGAAGTACCGTAGTACTTTATTTATATTACAATCTAGCCAAGTTGACTAATAAGTAAATACATTTCACCTAATTTACTTTGTAAACATAACACTAAGCATGTGTCCATTAACATACTCAGTTTTTATTAAGGCGAAGACACTTATGTGTTCTAATGCACGATCTCCGGAGAGGCTGCATGTCTCTTAGCCGGGACCCCTCCATGGGACCTGGAAGCGAGAGCCCTTGCGTCATTGTTCCAATGGCACAAGGAGGCGCTGGAGAGGGACCACAGGCCTGCGACTCGAGAAATCGAGGACCAGCGGTCCCAACTCCGCCAGGATCTCATGGAGACTTGGAGGGTGCGACTTGAGCAACCAAAGTGGGGAACTACCGTCATCGCGGCGGTGAGACCGATCATGGACGAGTGGCTGCAGAGGCGGCATGGTGACCTCACGTATCGTGCGACGCAGATCGTTACCGGGCATGGATGCTTCGGTAGCTACCCGTTTCGCATCTATCGTGAGGTCACACCCCGGTGTCAACACTGCGAGGTTTCCGACGACGACACTGCACTTGGGCGAATCAGCGCCAGGACCTCGTCGTGGGTCTGGGCGTGGATATCCTCTCGCTGGAGACCATGCTCCAAGCCATGGTCTCCAGCGAGAGTAGGTGGAACGCGGCCGAGAGGGAGCGTACCCTCCCCGCTGAGTTTCGCAGGCTAGAAGGGTTGCGTGCTGCGGGGCCTTTTCCCCACAGCAAGCAACCAGATTCACTCACCGACGCGGGATAAATCATCACACACAGTTCTAATTAGTAGATAGGTTGGCACCTACCTAATTAAAACTCACACTTGTTAGTCTACTCATAGTAGTAGGATGAGGAACTATACCTTACGTTTATATACGTGTATATACCTAGTTACCTACTTTAGAATTAAATTGGTAACTATAATACTAAAGGACACGAGTTCATGTCAGTGATTTAGAGTAATGAGATCTCATTGCATGTAAATAGGTCCTAATGATGATCGGTTAATGGCTCACATTATCCGATGTGCAGAGATAAATCTTTAAATTAACTGATTGTTGCAATAAACCTTGATATTTATTGTATCCGTTATCGATATGTGAGTAATTAATATTTTCGAAATGTATCAATGGTCGTTGCATCTAAGTCACGATTATATGCCGCCAGAGATAATTCATTTCCAATGTACACGGATACCAAATTCCGATGCTATTCAACTACTATTGCATATAACTCGTATGAGTTTATGTGGAAACAACTAGGCACTTAAATTCATTCTGTTTTTATAATTTTTTTTATAATAAACTAGCTATCCCGGCAAACTTCGTAGCGTCTTAATTTATTTTCTTCCTAAAGATTCTTCTCATGATAATAACGAGCACAAAAAAAGGTATTAGCCAAATTGATCCAGCCGTTCAGGCATGACGCTATTTCGTCACAAATACGGATTAATTTATAAATAAGTATACACTAGCGGACGCCAGCAGCTTCGCCCGCATGACAAATTATAGACACAAACAAACTCTTTCCTCAAGAACCACTCTATCCATCCATCCATTTATTTATTTATTTATTTATTTAGTGAAACCGCATCAAAATCCGTTGCCTAGTTTTAAGGATCTAATCAAACTGGGAGGGAAGCGGCTTTATTTTATAATATATTATGATTATGATAAACAAGCCACAATATACTTAATTGTGTCCACACCACTTCAACATCTTGAAAAGACTCCCATATCAAGTGAAAACATTACTGAAGTTGGCTAAGAAATAAATAACAACTCTTTTTACCTTGTAATCAATCAGTAGATGAACTGGAATCGACAGATGGTAGTTAATCAATAATGCGCAATCAATAGTTACAAAATGTTTGTCGACCAGTAAGTTGAATCTTACGAAACATGATCCTAGGTTTCAAAATAAGTTCGTCTGCGGCTAACGATGATTAATGTGGTTTTGTTTGTTTACGTCCTCAGATACGGTCTTACTTATGAAGAAATCGAAAAGGGTCTACCTCTCATCGACACATCGAGAACACTGATTAGAGAAGTTTGCCCACCTATCTTTTCGCACGTAGAATGCAGAGCCGGCAAATATAGGCGTCTGGATGGACTCTGCAATAATATTCATCGCCCAACATGGGGCTCCACCATGGCTCCGTTCCAGAGGTTAGTTAGAATGATATTTGTTTTCTAAGTATACATAAATTAAAAATGAATCGATCTACAAACACAAATGCACCATGGTTGCTAGTACATACGTAAATACTTACAGTGAAATCAAATGTGTGCGAGTCCGACTTGCACTTGGTCGGATTTTTTTACGGTTCATTCTTGTTTGGTATGACAACGTTTGGTCGAATGTTACTAATTCGAACAACGTTTGAGAAAATAATTGCTCTGAAAAATGTTCAGTTGGTATAATATGTATTTCATCGAATATTCAATTGCTATAATGTAATGTAGTGTAGAAAGGAAAACATTATAAATATTTGCGTAGTTATGAGACAGAAATCGATCTAGTGCTAGTACTAGATGGCGTTAAAAGTCCACTGAACATATTTTTTTGCAAATGTAAAGGGGGTTTTCATTATTTTTTTCATGTTATTTATCTGGCACAGTTATATGGCTTATATGGTCACAGTTCTAACCTAATCTAATCCTGCCGATTTCAGTGATGTAAGAAAACCACTAAGAGTATATGTTTCATGAAAAACAATACAAGTAAAATTGAAAAACTCTCAGTGCAATCGGCAGGGTTAGGTTAAAGACAGTCAAAAAACAAAATATGAAAAATAAACAATGAAACCACCGTCAGTTTATTGACAATGAAAGGAAACTAATTATTACTGAACTGAATATTCGATATGATCTCTCGACTAAATCATTATTAGTCTAATGAAGCATTAGTTTAAATAAAATTTGTGCAAATGAAAATTCGGTGAAATGACATTATTCCAAATAAATAATTATGCTAAATAAAATTCTACCAATTTAATAATCGGTCAAATGAATAATTATGTGATTTGACTTTATTGTAACTGAAATTAGTCGAAGTGATTTTCGACCAAACGTTGTTATACGAGTACCAAACAAGGGTGCACCTTTTTTTGCAGACTATTAAATGTAGGTAGGTACACAATTCGTTAGTTTCAGAATATGCTTCCGTGGAACAATTTCTCGTTCTTAATTCCCACGGGAACACATTCATTTTTTATTATTATATAGAAATGTATTTTGAAAAGGATCCATGTTCTAATTTGCATCCAGTATCCTGGTCTACCCCATGAAGCAATTTGATTTTATGTATTACCCTGAACTGGGACCAATGACAGTTCTCTAACAGGGAGAGTGCTCTTACCAATGCTACCAATCAGTGTTGCGGTTTTGGCAGCTCTGTTGTCAATAAAATATCCATCCTTCACAAATCTTATTCTAATCTCACACAAACTACTAATTATGGTACTAACACTTATGCAAGTACGTTACCCGTCAAACGTAGATACCATCATGATGATCAGTGAAAGCTGAGTCTATCTTTGAATCGAGTCAAAACGTTAATCAACAAGTAACATAGTTTATACAATTTACTTTCTTATTGCAGATTAATAGGTCCGCTTTTCGCTGATGGTATCAACTCCCCTCGTATTGCACACCACGGTCGTGACCTACCGTTGTCTAGAGTGGTGTCTCGTACTATGCACCCTGATGAAGGGTTCCATGACCATGCTGGAACTGTGATGGTCATTGCTTGGGGACAATTTATGGACCATGATTATACACTTACTGGAACACCACTTGGTTAGTATATCGAGATATATTTACGTCTTGGAATCGTAGTTTTATTTACTCCAAGATATGGTTACTTTGCTAGCAAGTTTGATGAGAAAATAAAGGGCGAGGTGTTGTAGCTAGCTCAATATTTTGCTTTGCTAATCTGGTTGCACTAGTTATCTTAGTGGCCGTCCCCTACATAGAGAATTTATATAATCTGCATTAGCCTGCCTACGTGTAAAAGTAGGAGAGCGTTTAGCTGACTTGGCGCTGTGTGTTCTCTCTCGATAACTTACTTGGAAAATGTATTTTAACAACAGATCCTAAAAATCGTAACGATCCCGAAGAATGCTGTAACCGCCCACCACACTTGAAGCACCCATACTGTAACGAGATCCGAGTTCCTGATGATGATTACTTCTACCGTCTGTTTAATGTCAAGTGTATCGACTTCGTTAGGGGCTTCCCGTCTCCGAGGCCAGGATGTCGTCTTGGTAAGATTGGCAATTAATTATATTTTATATGTGGCAATAGGGACCTTTCAATAAAGCGAAATGCTGTAAATAAAATTAAGGGGCTCAGGTTCCTAAAATTTTCATTACAACCCATCAGCTAGTAAATTACACTTGCACTTTTTACCTAGAATTACTTAGAATTACTTAACTTTCGTTTCGTAGAGCTATAACAGTTAAATCAGAAAGGAAGCCGCATACAAATGTTGTTATTAACGTCGCATTAAGAACAAACTGGTGCGTAAGGCACGTAGTTGGGCTGACTCGGTGACCCGGTGATCAACAGTAGATCTTAATGGCAGTTCTTACCGTTATCTTGGTGCTCGTCATCTGCCACGCCTCAGGGGAAAGTGGAGATTGTTACGTGGACGTTTTGTTTTTCATATTGCATAAATTTGTAATAATAATTTCGAGGTATTTTATAAAAAGCCATGTAGATGCTGGAATACGCTAATGGTTTCTTTTCGGAGTGGCACTTCTATTAGACATCTTCTGGGTATCCTCATTGTCATACATCATAATAATGTAACGTAACGTAATGTGTTATCCAAACAATGTAGTGCCAATATGGTGAATATTCAAATCTTCGTAAATCGTCTCAATTACAAAGAATACAAGATAAGTTTTCCTTTACAGGTTCAAGAGTGCCATTCAACACCTTGACTGGCACCATTGATGGAAATACTGTTTATGGAGTGACAGAGAAATTTGCCAGGTAAGCGAACATTATTTTGCATCTTCACATTCATCGAAGAGAAATAAATGAAATGTGACTGGATTGTTAACGTTTTACATAATTTCAAGGATTAGTTAAATCATTTTGAAGATCTGCTGACTATTTTTTACTAACAAATATTATTTTTGTTTGTGAACAGGAAACTGCGTACTGGTTTTGGTGGACTGTTGCGAATGAACCCGGTATTTAAAGACTACGGTCTCAAGGACCTATTACCACTGAAACTTGACATCCCTGAAGAAGGTTGCACCAGGCCAAATAATAATATGTACTGCTTTGAGGCCGGTATGTACAACTTTGATGCGAACAGCTTCGTTTGAACCTCATTATACACATGTACCCTTCTTCACAAAGTTCGCCCTCATTTCATCTGTTGTTTAGTGGTTACCACGCATTAAGGCGAGCCTGCTGCCGTTTCCATAAACCTTGGATATATTTCCCGAAATTTCGTTCGTTAGTCATCATGTACATAAACAATATGAAAGTAGACTGAAACCCTGCAGATATTGATTGAAGCCTTAACTGGATATTCCAAAATACAGCTTTATTGGTAAACAATGGGTTTTGATTTTAGGAGAAATTCGTGTGAATGAACAGCTAGTACTGACTGTCATGCACACCTTAATGGCTCGTGAACACAACCGAGTTGCCAACGCTCTGGCTGAAGTTAATCCTCACTGGGACGACGAAACACTGTTCCAAGAAGCGAGACGTATCAACATTGCTGAGATCCAACACATCACTTACAACGAGTTCCTACCAATTCTACTCGGAAAAGACGTCATGGAGAAATTTGGTTTGGTTTTGGAGAAACAGGTAACAGCAAATTCGAAAATTGTAACATCGTATTAGGTTTGAAATCGAACGGCTTATTTCATTAGTATTGGGTAAGGATCATTTGCTTCATAAAATATGGTACAGCCAGATCTAATAGGTTCGTCAAGTTTCTAATGAATTGTTATCGATTACCTACTCAATTATTCGAATAGATTCGAATGAAATCGAACTTAGCCAATAATCGTTGTCTACAGATTGCTTTTTTTTCGAAGTTACATTGATCGTTTGTCCTCAGGGATATTGGGATGGTTATGATCCAGAAGTAAATCCTGACGTGATTGATGCATTTGCTTCTGCAGCCTATCGATTTGGACATTCATTGTTACCTACCGCAGTCGAGAGATGGTCTAAAGCGCACAAATTTATTGGTATGTCAAAATTTTTGTTATACTTTGTTAATAATGTAATATATAATATATAATAATGTAATATTCCTACCGTGGTATCATATTTCCGATTAGTCATGACAGCGGCTCTACCCGCGCGTTCATAAAAATTGCTCTACTTATTTCAATAAGTAAATAATTAATGATAAACGAATAAAATGTTTATTCCAGCCTCTAAGAGATTATCAGACCTTATTCGTAGACCATTCGATTTATACCGAGCTGGTGTTCTTGATGAATATGTCATGGGTCTGATGAACCAAGTCGCTCAAGCTATGGACGACTCCATTACCCAAGAAGTAACAAATCATCTTTTCAAGAAGGCTGGAGCTCGCTTCGGAATGGACTTAGTATCGTTCAACATGCAAAGAGGTCGCGAATTCGGCATCCCTGGCTACATGGAGTACAGGAAGTTCTGCGGTCTTCCTAATGCTAATACCTTCCAGGATCTGTTCGGTTCTATGCCTAACGAAACTGTGCAGAAGTATGAAACTATCTTCGATCATCCTATTGATGTAGATCTTTGGTCCGGTGGAGTATCGGAGCGGCCTTTGTCTGGGTCCATGTTGGGACCTACATTTGCCTGCATAATAGCTACGCAATTCTCTTACTCGAGACGTGGTGATCGATTCTGGTAAGTTACTCTAAATACTTTTTTTTTTTTTTTCTTTTTTTTTATCTTTGAAATTTTTAGCAAATTATTTAGATTCGTCAAAAGTTTGTGTGACTCTACCGAGGGTTCCAAAATGCAACGAGACTGAGAAGAGCCCTCAAGAAACTCAGTTCGGCTTTTTTCAAAATATTTCATCTTAAATCTAATACAGAGTTATTTAGAAAGGAGCAATTCGTGTTACAACCAGGCAGCCTTGTCATCTAAGAAATCATTAATACTATAATAAGCTTTAGGTATGGCACAATTTACTTTTTATTAGTTTTTTAAATTTATTGACAGATAAATTTGCTATTTCGGTTGGCAATGTATTGTACATTCGAATAAAGTTCCCCGCAAAAGAATTACTCACTTTATGAAGCCTTTGTTTGATACACCTACATATAAAATTTTATGGATCCCATTGTCCTCTTTGTCTACCTACTTTGTCCCATTGTAAAACAATTATTGTACCTACTTATTTTTCAGGTTTGAACTGCCAAATCAACCTTCGTCATTCACCCCTGAACAACTCGTTGAAATCAAGAAATCGCGACTAGCGCGTGTCATTTGTGATAACACTGATATTATCGACACAGTACAGCTCTACCCTATGGTCTTACCTGATCATGAATTGTAAGTACATATTTATCATTAATCAAGCAAGCCAGCGTCTACATTTCGAGACCTTACTGAACAATTTTGCATTCGTCTGCCTATTTGTTATATGTGTTCCGGGCTAGCAGCCACATTTTCTATGTGATCTCCACAAAACTTGACACAAGTGTTCCTTCATTGGCTGTGCGAAATGGGGGCAAAAAGTTCACATAATGTTTTTAAAGTTTAATAACGATACCGGCACCTGCTATGCTAGCGAGGCATAGGTGTTCTACTCTTGAAATTGGTACCGAAATGTGGGCGTGTGATATATACTCGTACTACCCATCCAAAGGGAAAAAGACATTCTGCAGGTGTTTGATTTTTGATATGCAATTCTCAGATTAGTTTTTTTGGCTTTTCAGAAACCCTCGTGTGCCATGCAGAAGTGGTATCCTCCCACAGATGGACTTCAGTAAGTGGGCCGAGCCCGCCCCTTTCCACGGCTCGGCTAAACAGTTTGTGAGTAGCTTTTCACACGAGAATCCATATTTGGGCAAGAAATAGTTACGAACGCACCATAGAAGTAGCAGTACTTAGTTATTTATTTGTGTAACTTAGTCAACGGTAAATAATACTGTACCTATCTATTCATAGTGAATAGTTTTGAAGGTTATGACTTGTAGGTATCATGTTCGTTTATCACATTTGGTTTGTAATATGTTTAGAGTATTTGATCACGTAGTGGTTTTTTGTTAAAATGTTGTTCTAGTTAAGTCATATTGTATATTAAATTATGTAGGTTTAGCGAGAGCTTTGATGAGGTACCTATCATTTATAAAGTCATTGAATCGTCGCCGTATATACCTACTGTGATTAGTCTACTAAGAATAGGTACAGAATATCACTGTACGTACCTAGAACAAGTTGAGGGTGGAAATCGCGTACCCTTAATACGAAAATTGGTCAAGCCCTTATAATTTTAGAAGTAAAATAAATTTTACAAGAATGAAAGCTATCTCGCTGAAGTAATCGGAGTGTATTTCAAGTCAATGTTTTAAATAAAAGACAGTTTTTTGGAAAATCCTATTTTATAATGGACAAAACTAATTATTTCAAATTCTTATACTTTATTCTCTCTTCCTTACTCTTAAATTAGACATTCGTTTTTGCTGAGAGCCTAACTTCAAAGTTACGACTGGTATGGAAATGAACTTATGTCAACGTTAGTAAATTCAAATTAAATAGTGGCTATTACCTACTTAATAATAATTTTTGTTCATTGCTGGTAAAGTGCAATCAAACAAATTGCATATGCATGTTATCAAAATAAGGAACCTATTTATAATTAGAGTAAGTTGTCTTGTAAAAATAGTTAAGTAGAAGTCTTTATTGTAACTGAAATGCTTTTAGTTGCCATATATCTTTAGTTACTGTAGCCTGTAGCTTTGAATTTTGATCAAATGCGCCTATTGTACAATTATATTTTTGTAGTCACGTAGAAGTATTATAAAAATAAGTAGATTATTCAATAGTTACCTATTAGATCGAAACCTATCCCTGCATAGTCACGTGTTGTATACGTAACCTATGCTTGCTTATAAATGCTTGATTTCTTACTAACTTCCTCAAATCCTTAAAATTGTTTAGATATTCTTGCCAATACTAATATTTGTAAACAAAACGTTGAGATATCAAAAACCGGCCAAGTGCGTGTCGGGCCACGCATAAGATAGTATTCCGTAGTTACCCATAAAAGCTTCTATAACTCCTGAACCAACAGAGTCATACCATTCATTATAGTTTTTCTTTAAAGTTCATTACATGCACGACCATCAAGAATTTTTTCAGGTTCTTCACGCCAGCCGTTTAGATTTTAGAGGGTGGTGCCCTGTTTTCGCAAAAATATGCTCTTCAAAGGCAAATATCTCGCAAACAGATACTTAAATCAAAAAATCACTTTCCCAACCTCTCAATGAATTTAAAAGATCTATCGAATGATACCCCAAACGATGGAGTAGACGTGAGTAAAAAATATCATTCCCACTTTACGTGTAGGGGAGGTATACCAAGAAAAAAGTTTTTCAAAATTTTATTTTAGCACTTTGTCGGTCTAGTAAATATACATATCCATGTCCGGACGGAAACCAAACGAAACTATAAGGGTTCCGAATTTTTACTACTGAACCTTAAAAAGGGTAAAATATTTAAGTATCATGGGTATTTATAGAATGCACATATTGAACATGGCATCGGAAGAGTTTGTCGATAGCCAATGATATCGCAGAAAATGTCGATGACGTGTCCTAATCAACATATTGTTTGAAATTTCCTGCCATGTCATTGGCTTTCGACAAACTCAGTCAAAAACAGGACATGCTTAGTGACATATGCCATGTTCACATCAGGATGATGTCCACGTATACAAAAAAAAAATTAAATAAGTCTCATTGGCGTATTTTCGACTGCACCAATGAGATTCTCGATACCGAACGAACTCTCATTTGTAGAGTCAAAAATCCGCCAATGAGAGTTCGCAAGTCTATATTGTCTATGCGTGGACATCGGTCTAGATTTACCACTACCACGGATTTATGGTCTCTGAATATCTAGGTAGTTTCTTGTTGTAAGTAATTGGTATAAACGTAAACAGCCGCCGCTTGTTTGTCAATGACACTTTAATTTTAGCTTTTATATCTAACTAAAAGTAAGGATACCTTATAATTTTACTAATATAAGTAGTATGTAGCTAGTTTTTACACTGTATTCTTTATTTATTGATAGTTCCGGTAGTACAAATTGTACTACCAACGCATGGTTAAATGTTGTATGTAATTAGTGTAAATACCAGTAGCTACAATGAAATAAAAAATAGTACCAAGTAGTGGTTTCATTTCAACATAATATTCAACGGTCTACATTCAGTAAGTATTTATTTGTTAATAGTAAATCAGTATAAATATTATGTATCTTATTAATTCACAGATAACTCAAGCTGATGTCGTTGAAAGTAACACTACTGAGCATAAAACAGTTTTGGAAAATCAAAAAGATTGCAGTGATAAAGGATGTAATAAAACCGACATTAACACCGAGATAATCACTGTGGGTACAAATATCACGGATAATACCAGTGCTAATAACACAATTGATAACGACCACAAGGACAAAAACCTTACAATCATCACCAAAATTCCGGCAAATGACACAATACTTAAATATGTCTACAAAAATGAAGATAAAGTTGAACCAGACCTAAAAACTAAAGGACATCCCAAAAACCAATTAAAACGCCGGAAAAGGTCAATTCAAGATCCACTAAGCCCACTTCCAAGTAAATTCCAGAAACCAGCTCTTATTGTTAACTATGAAACTTCTCATGGGCCTCCTAGTGCTAGAGCAGGCTGGACTCCTCCACTGAATTTGCAGAATATTATTAACGAAGCAAACCGAGTAGATTTTAAGATAGAGAGTACGCATGGTAACACTAATGATAAAGAAGAAGATCGAAACGTCAAAGTAACTCAAGATGATTCTAGTGAGATCAAAAACGAAGAGAGTGATGAAAACATTGGTAGAGAACAATACAAGCAACTTGATAGTAGAGAGGATACCAGCGGTGAAAATGATGAACAGCAATACTACGGAAAGAAAAAATATCAATTGCCCTACAGAGCAAACAGTGCCGAAAATAATGAAGAAGACACTGAGGGAAAAGGTCAATATGACGCTAGTAAAGAAAGTTCAGAAAAATATCAAAATAAACCTAATTACAAAAATGCTGAGAGCGATGAAAGTGTAGACAGTGATGAATCAAATCATTATACAAGTAATTATGAGCCGTATATTGAAAGTGGAGAAACCAAAAAGTTCACTCAAATTGCTAAACCTTTTACGCATCCATCTGCAGATGACCATAAAGGTAGAAAAGAAGATTACCGTAGCAGTAATCTAGACTCATCTAGGGAAAATGTGGGTGAAAGTAGTAGTGAAAAATACATTCCCAATTCTAAACCAAATGAAGCGAGATCTTCAGACCGTGAAGACCGTGACCATGAACTTTCAGTAGACCATCCCAATAAAAATAGTAGAGAAAACATATACAATGATGACAATTATAATCATCAAGACAAATATAATTCAAAGTATGCCGAAAATAGTCAAGAATTATCCACCAAAAACAGTAATGAAAATGAGGGAAAACAAATAGATATATTGCGAAATAAAGATCAAGAAAATGATTCTTTTAGTCCTAGTAAGAACCGATCATCATTACCCTTACAAGATATAGATTTAGGAGACTTCAGCTATGAACGAATAAATGTCAGTGAGAATGGAAAAGTAGTGGCTGTGAAAGATAGCTCCGAGAATATTAACACTAATTCTGACGTTGAAATACTGTCTCCAAAAAACATCCCCGGTAAAGAGATTCATGATGTCTTGGAACTAGTCAAAAATATACACAAACCTTTAAATTACTCTAATAAATTAGTAAGTATTAATGACGGTGAAGTGAAACCAGTTGTAGAAATAAACACAAGTGATGAAGACTCTAGCGAAGAAATTAGCAATAGCAAGTCCAATACGCTGGAAAGCTTAAATGATAGTTTAAATAAAGAAAATACAGATGACCGTGGCCAAAAAACATACAGTTTGCATGAACATAAAGAGAATGGAAATGTAAAACAACAATATGAACGGATACCTACAAATTATAATCATGATCACAACACTCAGATTGAGAATCCAACAATAGTCCCTAAAGCAGAAGACCTTTCAAAGGTCAACGACTCTCCTGCGGACAATGGTCCCAAGGAAGATGTTACTGTAACAACATCGGAAGGCTCAATCGATGCACCCGATGATACAAAATATGATGAACATCTTAAAATGAAATTCGATGATTTACAAATAAATCTCCCAGAAATAAAATTGCCAGATGACATATTAGGTTTTACTAAATACAACTCTCCGTTTGAAGATAATGATGAATACAGTAACTCCCAGTATAAAGACCAACTTAATGAACGTAAAAATGAGCAATTTGAACAAAATGAGCAAGATGATAAAGAGGATGTCCCCTCCTATTATGGATATTATGGTGATGACACTGATAGAAAACAAAATGTGAGGAAAGGAAAGAATAATGACGATGAAGATGATAATGACGAAGATGAAGAGGATGAAGATGACGAGGATGAAGATCTTTATGAAAAATTTGTTCGAGAGAGATTTGGTAAAAGTGGTACTTTTGGAAAAAGATCAGAGAATTTAAAAAGGCGGCCACGTAATCCACAACTAACACAAACTATACAAAATATTCTTAAGAAGACTGCCACTATTGATGAACAAGCTAAGAAAAGTGGGGATCCTAAGGCAGGTTACATGTGGACTCTAGAGTATGGAGAAGATTTGTAGCCAGATAAAGTGAATTACGTATTCATTTAATTATTTTTAACGTAGTAATTTATAAGTCTATCCACATATAGAAACATAATATTAGACAATTTACAACATACGTACCTACCTAATTATTTTCAAGCATTTAAGATAGGTAGATTATACGGTGGGCCAGCTGAAAGACAAACCTAAAGTGGTGGGTACCTAGCAGAATAGTGTGTGAGGGTGTGTGAGGGTGTGTGTGTGTGTGTGTGTGTGTGTGTGTGTGTGTGTATGTATGTGCTTAGACCATTTGCTCCGTAAAGTATCAAAGTCCTCTGAGCTCTAGACAAGCTCTACCAATTTTAAGAATAAAGTTCGTTTTATTCTTATGATTAGTATGTCAACGCCTTTTATAAGTGTCATTGAGTATGTAATGCACCTCTGCATCCCCTTCGGGGATATAGGCGTGATATGTGCCTGTCTGTTTTTTATAATAATAAGCCCATTATAGATTGAATATAATTTTATAAGTAATGAAGTAGGTAGGCTAACTTATTCTTAAATAATTTTACAATATGAATCACAAAAACTATAGTCTTATCTTCTTTGGATAGAAACATCTGAAACCAGCGTCTGTTACCTTTCTAGGAGGAACCTTCTACATAATTATAGATCATTGAACATTATAATAATGTATTCTAAATCATAGAAAGATGTTATAACCTATAGCAATACGCAATCATTAGGTTAACCTACCTAACTGAATTAAAACAATATTGCAACTTTTATTAAATTCAGCATCATACTAACATTCCTTCTATCTACCCTGTCTACCCCGGCTTTACACGATTGTATTGTAATTTAGTCATTAACAGTTGGTAGGTACCTACTTACACAATATTCGTATAGGTACGTACCTATAAGTCAACAAAAGCTTCCTATGTATCTAACAGTAAAATACAACACTCCTACCATTTGATATCGCGACTAAAATTCGTAGATCCACAACAATTCCACTTTGAAAATACACACAGAGAGACATACATCACGCCTACATCCCCGGAGGGGTAGTCAAATGTACATTATATAAGTTATGCTTTCGATTGTCGGCACTTGGTGGAACGTATATATTTAAATAAATATACAAGTGAGTCATTTCATAATGTAAAGTTGCATTACCGATACACACCCACACTGTCAGTAATTTTGTCGGTCCCACGCAGTGAACGGAAAAAAAACATGTTTTTTCCGTTCACAGGTTCCACGTAAGAGGGAGCAAGGTTTTTGCCGTTACCGGGCACTATAGAATATTCAAAACCACTCTGTTATTCAAACCAAAATTCCCACGACCAGGATAGATTTTATATACCACTAGATAAATAGAATTTCTGCAGTCCTAGCAACATCAATGGTATGTTTTTGTTGTATGTAGTTTTGAAGTAAGTATTGAAGTACCTATAGATTACTTACGTTATAATGTTCAGACACAGCAAAAGTGGCTACGATGTGGAGTATAAGGACACAAGACCAATCTGAACCGAATAAACTATCCTAGTAAAAATGTAAGGCTACGGCCACACAGGCAGGGACTTTAATGTCTATACCCCCTCAGTCATTCCCCAAAAATAAATAAATATCTGTTTAGACAGGTGGGATGCCTACCTGTAATGTGTGAAAGAAAGTGCAAAAAAAGTCCTTTTGAAGCATTGAAATGTAAGAAACATAATAAAAGTAATGGAAAGAATGGGACCGTAGAAATTTCTGAACGTATGCGTGATCTGTCATTGTCAATGTCATTTAAAGAGAAAGACAATTATAACCTAAAGATTTCTTGACAAAATTTTAATTTAGCAAGAGAACTGATTTGACTTCTAGAATAACAAGCTAATAAAGTTAGTTTTGGGTATCTATTAAATATCGAAGCAAATATTTCATCAGAATGGCCGAAGAAATTCAAAAGAAACTGCAAAAAGAACTTGAATTATTAGGAGGTATTCAAAAAGAGTACCGTAAGGCGGTCGCATTGAAACAACAATTAGATAGCCAGTTAAATGAAAATAAAGCTGTAAAAGAGGAATTAGTGCTTTTGAAGAAAGACGCTGAAGTATATAAGTTAATTGGTCCCGTGCTAGTGAAACAAGAGTTAGAAGATGCCACACAAAATGTTACAAAACGTATGGAGTACATTAGCAAAGAGATGAAACGAGCAGATGATCATATATCTGCTTTAGAAAATAAGCAGGAAGCACATCAAGAGAGCTTGAATAAACTGAAGAATGATCTCAACAAACTTAAAGCAAAGGCTTGAGGAATGCCTTATCATAAGGACTGAAAGTGTCAGTACTGTGTGCCCAAAACTTCAGTTTGCAATAACAACTAATTTTGCGATATTTACGTTTATGTAATTTTATTGTAACTAAAATATTAAAAAGCTCTTTTTACTCCATGTGATACTTTTATTTTACCAAACACTACAAACACAAATAGGATGAGTGCCATGAATTATAGCAATAATTTAATATTATAAAGATAAAGAGATTGTTTCGTTGAATTCACTATCAAAAATTTATACTTTTATTTTACCAAACACTACAAACACAAATAGGATGAGTGCCATGAATTATAGCAATAATTTAATATTATAAAGATAAAGAGATTGTTTCGTTGAATTCACTATCAAAATTTTTTTTCTGTGTTGAATAGGTAGTCAATTAATCGAGGAAGGCTATAATAACATCAGACTATGACCAAAAGAAGCAGAGCAGCAATAAAATATATTGCAAAAACTGGAACAATACAAAAACATCTCATCAAGCCATGTAATCTTATTGACTAGTTGAGCACAACTGGATTTGCACTTCTAAAATGAAAGTGCTGCTAAGATAGATGATGTTCGTCAGAGTTCATATTAGTTAAATCCCTTTGTGAAACCTTTAAAATTTCCTTATGCATTATTCTGCTATGCTATGGCACCTTAGAGTATACCTTATGCTAAAGATTTTATGTAGGTGTACTCATGCCATAGCGCTCGTAAATGTATACAAACCACCTCCCTCTTGTTATCCAGTGGGTGTTGTACAAGGTGACTAAAGAAGGGTATGTAGATGGCATCGCTGCTAGAGAAGGAAAACTCAACACAAAACCCTATTTCAAGCCGTCCGGTCAGCATGGTAAATGTAGCCTCTCTGTCTCTGCTATCTTAACTAGTCTATTTGATACAAACTTCGCAGTAGTAGGTAAGGAAAGATTTCAATTAACACAAAAATGTTCAAGTTTTATAAAAATATGTATTTTCCCTTAAGTTCATCAAAAAATAATACAGATGGCACTTACATAAATATATATTTTTTTAATTTAGATACGGCACTTATTGTTGGAGTTCTCTAACTCTGGAACTCTCTTGTTATCACATAAATATCTAATAGACTTAACTATTTAAAAATAGCACATACAATTCTCAAAAAATTGGAATCTTACAAGCTAATATTTTCTCTTATTCTACATCAACATTATTTATGGCAAAGATCCCACAAAAATATCTAATACAAAATTGGTCCCAAATGTTACATCTAGGCCACAGTAAATGGCTACTCCATTAGCCATACCATACAGTTTATTAGTAAACTAATTACTAAACTTATTTCTGTAGTATTAAATATTAATAAAATACATTACCACCAAGCATTAAAACCCCCAGGTTGCTTGTGAGTCTTATGACCATTCTAAGTGAAGTATGTTTGGAGCACCAGGTACTTCTTATTATTACTTAACATACTACTTATTCGTATTATTATTATAGTTCTTAGCACTTCCCAGATTATTAGCTTCTATGAAAAAATAGTAGGTTAAATAGTAGGAAGTTTGCTAGTTACATGGTAAACATATTATAGTGCCAGTTAACAGCCAGCAAGACTGAAGATCAGGTTATTTTAAATTTTTGTTCATATGCTTAGGTACAGTTATTTAAAGTGATGTCTTATAATATTGAATATTTGTTTTTTCCATTGAACGAGCCAATTGGAGATTGGTTTAGGTCGAGAAGCACCTAGAAGATTTTATGGCTTATAATAATACCGCACGAACGAAAACATCTGCTACTCTTAAATATAATAATGTAAATAATACTATTCCTATAATCTACACAAAAGTTATCAAAAATATAACTATGTATCATAAAATATGTGTACATGTTTTTGTATCACGAAATTGTTTTATAAACTTTTCATTGCTTTATTCTACTTTGAACACATGGCACACTGCAAAATGGCATTTCTTGCTTGACGACAAAACGACCGCTAAGCAGACTCTTCCCACACATTCGACCAGAACAAATAAAACAGTCAGCGTGCCAATGCATATTGCCCCAGGACACGCCCTGTTGCTCTGGGCCTATTACTCCACTACAAGCTCGACAACGTTCAGCGTAGAACTGATCGTAACACTGTAAACATACTGGAAGACCGGTCTTATCATCTGGCACATACTTTTTCCCTCCTAGGGGTGCGTCACAATGATAGCAACAGAAATGTTGTACATGGAACGCTCTGCCTTCCGCGGCTGTGTAAGGACGTGTAAATATCAACTCGTCGCACCCAGCGCAACGAGGAATCTCCAACACATTCGCTAAATCCCTGGCACAGTATATTTCTCCCTTGTAGTAGAAATACACAAGGTCAGCGAGTAATTCCCCACATTTGCTGCAAGTGAAGCACTGTGGATGCCATATAGCTTCCTGTCCTGCACGCTCAGCCTTAACGGCAACTTCGCCCGCGAACATAGATTTCTCACAACGTTGACACGGAACACCTTCATTATAAAGCTTCCTGTTGAATTCAATTTCATCTGGACTTAGTGATAGATCTGCAAGATGGTCAATAAGCTGGTCAGGGTTCTCTCCACCTAGTTGAGCATGTGCAAGATATTCAGCATTTCCTGGGACAGGCATGTTATCAACAGGATGATTATGCCATTCAGCAGTACCAACTGGTGGTGGAACTCCACCAGGATAAGTGCTGTAATTGGGCAGCGGCGGCGGGAGTTCATCTTCAGAGTGAGTCCGAAGATATTCTCTCAATGGAGCAGTCTGTTGGGGTTCAACTTGGTTCATTGGTTTTGTTACAGTTGAATATTGAGGATTAATCTTTGTGGAACATAGAGTCCCACTGTGTTCTGGAGTAACTGGCTCCTGTTTCCAGCTCCATATTTCGCCGTTTGGTGCGAATATAGTTCCCTTCTGAATTCTACTGTCCATCAACTTTGCTGTGTTCATAACATTATTATTAGTAGGTGACCACAAATCTGACATGATTTGCGTTCCAAGAGCTTTGCTACAAAATTCATTTGTTTCATCTTTGAACTGCGAGTTGCTGTTGTATTCGTCGCGGAAGAGCTTGATTGGTTGTAAGTAGACGTCATTGGCGACCGGCATGTTCAAATCTTCCAAGTTTTTGAACAACTTATCGTAAATTGGTCCATGTTCGACTGCACTCTTTATTCTATCTGATTCAATATGCATGATATGGAGCTTATCCTTCACTATGCGACTTAGTATTGGACTTGATTTATAATCTGGTAGGTTGGCAGCACTGCTGACGACATTCCCTTGTGAATCTAACACCAGTTTTTTGTCAGAGGCATTTTTCGGTACAATATTATATTTGACACCTCGGGACACATTTGATATTTTAAGAGGTAAGGCATAAGATTTGGGAGCACTATGAGTTTTTCCACTTTCAATAGTGACGACATCTCCAGTTTGAAGCGGAGCAACTCTAACGACGTTACCCATACCCACGACATGGTCTTTGATACGCGTAATGTATTCCTGTAAACCAAGAAATTATTATAATTAACTGGTAGAAAACACTATTTTAATGAGTACCTATACCTACCTAATAATTTTACAATATGAATCACAAAAACTATAGTCTTGGGCTGGACTCGAACCAGCGAGTGATCCCTTTCCAGGAGGAACGTTCTATCAACTGAACAAGACACCACTAACCCAAGACCTCTAATGTTGTGATCATATCGTGTTAATATCGCGACTTACGGTGCGGGTCGCCAGATATTACTGGTAGATGTACCAGTAATAGGGGAACTAATTACTATGGTAAGCTTAAGCTATGCGTAATGTTGCAATTACGTTAAGACACAGCTAGAGGGCACTGATGCCAATTAATGAATATTATTTTTATAAGCAATGAAGTATGCTAAGTTTTTCTCATTTATTTTGTATACAATAGTAAGTGATTCAAATTGTAAAATTATATGAGAAAAAGGTAGCATACCTACCTAAGTCATCATTCACCGAGCCTTTTCCCAACACAGTTGGGGTCGGCTTTCCAGTCTAACTGCGATTCGGCTGAACTTCGATATTTTCCGTGAAGCGACTGCCATCTGACCTTCACAACCCATGGGCGATATCGAAGTTCTGCAGTTAGACCGGTCGGATTTATGATTTAGGGCTCCCACTACCCCTAACGACTGCCATAGATGTTAGTATGACAACCGGGACCGACGGCTTAACGTGCTCTCCGAGGCATACCTACCTAAGTATGAGATCGAAATGTTATCAATGTTATTGCAACCGGTGACCTAAAGGTAATTTAGTATTCTGTGCACTGCAAATTCTGCTGTCTAAATGAAGTATAACTGTTATCTATGGGTATGGGACTAAAGCAATAGACTTTTGGGTTGAACATATTCTAAGCATATTTTCATAATACTCACGGTATGTTCCGACTTCTCGAAATCCGTGGCATGTTGTCTGACGGCAGGTGCGACGTCATGGGGCGGCAGTTGCGTACGTAGCTGGGCGCGCCTCTTCTTAGCCGCCTCGGAGCCTGACACGGGCGCCAGGGAGCCGAGACATGACATGTACTCTGATACCTATATTAGGGTAACAAATATATAACAATCGATTCTCATAAACTTTGAAGGACGCTGAAGGTCTCCTTCATTTGTAGCCAAAAACAACATTTCATCATTCTATATTCCTTCCATGCTGGCCTGGGAGCGAAAGAAAAACAAAGAATGTGCCAGCCCTAACTCAACCCAGGGGTGTCGTAGAAGGCGACCGTGGGACGTGAAAAGAGTGAACGACAGGATAATAGTTGTGAAAGTAGTATGTGAGAGTCTGGTGCTAAATGTGATCAGCGTGTATGTACCACAGAGCGGATGTGATGACAGGGAGAAAGAAAAGTTTTGGAAGGAATTTGATACAGTAATGATGAGTATACCACAAAGTGAGGAAATATGTATAGGAGGTGATTTTAATGGCCATGTAGGAAGAGTAAATGATGACTATGAAAGAGTGCATGGAGGATGGGGCTACGGAACCCGTAATAGCGACGGTGAAACACTGCTACAAGTTGCTTCTTGTATTAACCTGACGATTGAGAATACTTGGTTTAAGAAACGGGATCCGCACCTAATTACATACAAGAGTGGTATTCACTTGACACAGATCGACTACTTTCTTATCCGGAGGAGTAGGTTGTTCTGTGTCAAAAACTGTAAGGTGCTGCCAGGGGAAGGAGTAGTGAGACAACATAAACTACTCACTCTCGACTTAATTGTCAAAGTAGTTCCACAAACACGCCAACAGCCCCTACCTCCTCGAATCAAGTGGTGGTTGATAGAGAAGAATGGAAGCAAATTTAATGAACGAGTGGTAAATAAAATGATAATAATGAAAGATATGGTGGATAAATCAGTGAATGAGTGTTGGAATGAAATGGCAAGTTGTATCAGGAAAGAAGCAAAAGAAGTGTTTGGCGAAACAAAAGGTAAAAGTGCTATTGATAGGGTTACATGGTGGTGGAATAAGGAGGTACGGGAGGTGATTAAAGAAAAGAAGAATGCTTTTAAGAAATGGCAGAAAGAAAAAGGGAATGAAGGTGAAAAAGCAGCATAAAAGTTAAGGTATAAGGAATTGAGTAAAAAGGCAAAAAAAGCGGTAGCGATAGCTAGATCCCAGGCTCAAGAACAACTATTTAAAGCCCTTGACGGACCTAAAGGCCAAAAAGAAGTTTAGCGAAAGAACGAGAAGATAGAGGGAAAGATGTAAAACATGTGAGATGTATAAAAGATGAAAAGGGTACAGTTTTAGTAAACGAAAATGAAGTAAGAAATCAATGGAAAGTGTATTTTGAAAAACTTATGAATGAAGAGAATGCGTGGAGTGGAAATTTAAATGAGGGACGAGTAAATGTAGGTTTAGTGAAGGATATTGCCAAAGATGAAGTAAGAATGGCGGTACGAAATATGAAGAATGGGAAAGCCGTAGGGCCCGACGGCATTCCAGTGGAAGTGTGGAAGAAATTAGGAGAAGATGGATGTCTGTGGCTGACTTTATTTTTCAATAAGTTATTGTATGAGGTGACGATCCCCGATGAATGGTGCAATAGTTCACTAGTGCCCATTTTTAAAAATAAGGGTGATGTACAAGACTGCGGTAACTATCGAGGAATAAAGCTCATGCCACACAGTATGAAAGTTTGGGAGAAATTGATAGAGAAACGAGTGCGAAAGGAAAGCGAGATTGCCCAAAACCATCAGTTCGGATTTATGCCTGGTCGCGGGACTACAGACGACATATTTGCACTCCGCCAGCTCTCTGAGAAACATAGGCGTGCACACAAAAACTTGCATATGGTGTTTATAGATCTCGAGAAGGCATACGACCGGATACCCAGAACGGTTTTGTGGTGGGCTTTGAAAGAGAAAGGTGTGCCTGGGAAGTATGTAGAGTTGATCTGTGCAATGTATTGTCGATCGAGAACCTACGTACGCTGCTGGCAACACCGACGAGATCAGTGTGGAGGTAGGCCTGCATCAGGGCTCAGCGCTAAGCCCGTACCTCTTCCTTTTAATAATGGATGCCTTAACATCGGAGATACAGGAAGAGACCCTCTGGTGTTTGCTATTTGCCGATGACATTGTTCTTGTCGGTGAAGATGGGCCTGAGGTACAGAGCAGACTGGAGAAGTGGCAGTGTAAACTGGAGAGTGTAGGCTTGAAAATCAGCAGAACCAAAACGGAGTAAATGTTCTCCGATTTCGAAGGTCTCTCCAGCTTTACACCCATAACGCTAAACGGCGTACCATTGCCAGTCTGCTTCAGCTTCCGGTACCTCGGCTCTCTTATCCAGGACGATGGGGAAATCGATCGTACAGTGAAGCACAGAATTGACGCAGGTTGGATGAAATGGCGGCAGGTCAAAGCCACTATATGCGACCCCCAATTTCCTTCGAAACTTAAGGAGAAAATTTACAAGACTGTCGTCAGACCTGCCGTCCTGTATGGACTTTCATGTGTGGCCGTAAAAGTTACGGATGAAAGAAAACTGCATGTAGCGGAAATGCGAATGTTAAGATGGATGTATGGTGTAACAAGGATGGATAGAGTAAGGAACGAGTATATTAGAGGAAGTTTGAAAGTTGCCCCAGTAAATGAAAAAGTGAGAAGCGAACGGCTATCATGGTATGGACATGTTATGAGAAGAGAGGAAAGTAATGTGGTAAGAAAGGTGCAAAGTATGAATGTAGATGGCCTGAGAACTCGAGGTACGCCCAAGAAAAGATGGATAGAATGCGTGAAAGAGGATATGACCAGGAAAGGAGTGACTGAGGAGATGACGTGTGACAGGGATGTATGGAAGATGAAAACATGTTGCACCGACCCCAAATAATTGGGTTATCCCAATTATTTGGGGTCGGTGTTATAGGGCAGGCAGATGATGAACATATCATCATTCACCGAGCCTTTTCCCAACTAAAGTTGGGGTCGGCTTTCCAGTCTAACTGCGATTCGGCTGAACATCGATATTTTCCGTGAAGCGACTGCCATCTGACCTCCACAACCCATGGGCGGCATCGAAGTTCTGTAGTTAGACCGGTCGGATTTTTGATTTAGGGCTCCAACTACCCCTAACGACTGCCATAGATGTTTGTATGACAACCGGGACCGACGGCTCGTGCTCTCCGAGGCACATAAAATAGGCCTCAAATAATTATATTGCTGCAAGGCTAATTCTTCGAAATGGTATTGATTTTGCAGCGTTAAGCGTTCGCGCGCCTCATAGTGTTGTTTGTGAATACGAGTATGAGTGCTTGAGTGTCTGCATGTGTACAACAAATTTTTAGTAAGGTAAAATATTTGACCTCTGACTCTTACATTACAAACAAAACAGCGCCCAGTTTTCAACAATAGGTTCGCTACCTATTACGTGGGTTCAGCAAAGGGGAAAATTGGACAAATATAATGACTCTCCCCACCCCTTCGGGGAAGTAGGCGAGATTATATTGCAAATATTTTAAGGCTCTGACCGAGCGCCTTAAGTACAGTAGTAACATGATGAAGGCTACAATCATATTGACTTACTACCAAACAATAATCTATACTTATAATAAATCTGTAGAAGTGAAAATTCTGTACATTGAAAATATCAAAAAAATAAATGGCAGGGGGTGTTACTACAGTGGCCACGCAGGTGGCCAAGGTCCGCCGGGCGCCACTGGGAATTCTCTCAGTCTCTACCAGAGGCGCTCGGCAATGGACGTAGGTGCGGCCGCGGATTTAAAAAAAAAGTGAAAATTCTGTACATTGAAAATATCAAAAAAATTAATGGCAGGGGGTGTTACTACACCGACACCGAACCCAAAAATGTGATTAAAAAAATTTTTGTCTGTCTGTCTGTCTGTTCAGGTATCACGCAAAAACTACCGGTTCGATTACGATGAAACTTGGTATAATAATTATTCTTTAATATCCTGGGCACCACACTGGGTACTTTTTATCCCGGAAAAGTATGTACAATAAAAAACAAACATAATTTTGCGGTTCGATCCCTAGACCCGATTACTGTACCAACCGCAAATAATAAGTTTGTCGTAGGTTTTTTTATTTTTTTATATTGGGTTCGCCAAATTGTCGCCGCCCACCTGGTGGTAAGTCGTGACGACGTCTAGCAATTGTGGGCCACTCTGACAGCACACAATAGGTACTATAGAGAGTGGCCCTCAACTTGACGACCTACTGATGTGCCTCTTCACGCTCCGCTTAAAGAACCCAGGCTTATATGTGTAAGGAAACTCGTCAACAGGCAGGGCGTTCCAGGCCACTATCGTACAACAGATAAACGAACGTTTAAAACGTTTGGTTCTCGCGAACATGCTATCCACTGTGGGAGTGGCATCTCTGCCACGCGGCACTCGTTGTTCGGGATCGGAAGGAAGAGAGTGGGATCAGATTGAAGAGCTCTTTAGAACAGGTTACGTCACCTGCAGTGGAGTTCACTAAGGGGCGCTGCACACAGCTAAGATACTATAATATTTTAACTTAAGATACAATATCGCTCGCCATACAATTCAATGGACTATCACACACGACGTAGATAATAAATAATATTTCATATTTTCGTATCTTAAGATGAATTTTTATGGTATAATAGAGAATATAGCAGAGAAACTGGTGTAGGGGGCTTTATGAACGCAATAAAACCCAAAACAATGGTTTTTAGAACTTTTATCTGTTTGTCTGAATGTTAGAACACGCTAATCTCCGAAACTTTGATTTGATTTTTGATTTGAATTTGCGGTTTGGTTTTTAATCGCTTCATAAATAAAAAAATATGTAGATCTAAAGTAACACGCAGGCGGAGCTGCGGGCAACAGCTAGTATATGAATAATATGAACAATATTATTCATATACTAGCAGCTATAATACTAACTAAAAAATACTAACTATAATAATTATGGTTTGATACTACACAAAAGCAATTAATTTTTGGCAGGTGTACCTTGCGATAAGGCGAATGTTATCATTACTTATTAAATACAAGTTCAATGTCAAATGCCAACCATACAATACATGACACAGCTGGTTTATTCGTTCACATACAGAAATACTTGATACCTAACTACTATTGTGTAGTAACTAACATTGTTTAAGTCGGTGTGGAACGACCTACTTTCAAGCCATTTGGTGGCTCTTCACTAATGTGTAGGTACAAAGTCTGCTGTCGAATCCGATGCAAAAAGCATACTGATTGGTGAATGAAAAGCACTATTACGTAGATTACCGACTGTTTATAATAATTATGAAGCAAATATAAAAGTTGTGCTTTTTGACTACTTACATAACAATATAATATCCATACAGAACAAATCATAATTTATAATGTTAAATACTTAAATCAACCACATTTAAATCGTAGAATTCTAATTTCATATCTTAACTAAGTATTTGTATTGATAATATTGATATTTTAAATGTTATCTGTATTTTTTAATCAGAGCCATTGTTTTAGTAACATTTTACTTGAATGTGAGATTGCACAGAGCCTTTGAAATCTTTAATTTACATTACAAATGCCAACCTCACTTGCTTATCAACGGAGGAGGCTCTAGCAAATATAGAAGTAACTAACCAGAAAAGTTACCTGCTAGAAGTGTGCAAATAATTTTTTCTCAGGCTAGAAGATAAATGTTACAGATGGTAATTAATTTATTCTACGACCCATAGATACATGCCTTAAAACTAAAAATCCACACACACGTATCACGCCTATACCCGGAAGGGGTAGGCAGAGGTGCATGACACACCCACAATTTGCTAGTATTTTTTGTCCTACGTAGTAGGGGACCAGCCTATTGCTGTCACCGGGCACATTTATATTGGGTTATGTCCAAGACAGCCGAATGAATTTAATAAAAAGTAGCAGCTATATTATATTGTAATTTTGAAAAAAAATTGAAACCCGTTGCCTTGCGATGACATGTTGATGAAAGGCAACAAAATCCTACGCGCCAGCCGCTATGGCACAGTCAATTAAAGTCCTGGGCGTCTCGGACTAAAAATCCAACCCTTATTATAATGTACCTTATAGGTATAAGCAAACCTGCCTTAGCCTACCACTTCGGGGATTAAGACGTAATTATAATTATATGGATGTAATTATAACTTACCAATTCAGTGGATGCATTAGGTGGGACCCAATCAAGTTTGACAGGCTTATCCGTGACGCCGCGAATCTTAATCAGAGGTACTGGAAATATAAACACCAATATTAAGTTCAGAAATATCTAGATAATGCTACATTACAGGATTTGTAGTGGAGAGTATAAGAGATGGAGAAGGTAAGACCATGTACTGAGAATAACTGCTACTAAAATCAACAAAGAATTTGTGAACATGTTAACATATTTTAGAATACATTAGAATACATTTGAGCTCATTCACCCTACTGTTGATAAGATAATATAATATGTGTTACACAAGTCTTATGCAGTTTAGAAGCCATTCAAAGACAAAATAATTAAATTGTCATGCCATCAGTGGTACTTGTATTAAACTGTGTAGGTACTCAACTATACACAAGCACATCTACCATGGATCGAGATCTGGTAATCTTTTACTAAAAACACATGTCAAACTTTTACATAAAAACCGACAAGACCAGAATGGAGCCAAATTTAAATGGGACCACTTGGAAAGCTGAAGCTTTTAATTTAAAAAAATCAGAATCGGTTCACACTGTCAAAAGATAATATGTGAGGTAACATAGAAAAAAACATAGTCAAATTGAGAATCTCCTCTTTAATAAATACAAGTGGTCGCCCATTGGTAGAACCGTGACCATTCTTTGGGTTTTGAAATCATTATTTAAACTCACAATCAAAAATATTGTTTCAAATAAAGGAACACTTGTGGCAAGTTTAAGTTAGCTCTGAACACACACAAACAGACAGACAAAAGCAAAATTCTCCAGTCTCGAAATATAGTTTGTTTCACTCGCTCGATAAATGTTACTCACATGAAGCTTTTTTGGGTTTTGCTGTACCAAGCAACTCAAACTGCGCCCACCCAGATAAGTCATCATCTTGAACATCGTGGACATCTTTGCTGCAATGACAAGAACGGCAAACTTTCCTCCAAAAATGTAGATCCAAACCAGGACATGTTGGACCTGTGTAGTGAACAAAACATGCATAGTTATAATTAGGGTACAATATACTATCATCATGCCTATATCCAGGGCAAAGGCGCATTACATACAATTGCCTGATATTTTGTTGGAACCACATAATAAGGGTGAGACATGCAATTGATGTTGAATTTAAACACTACACAATCAGGGTATTTCCAGTTGACAATGAAACAGGATTCTTAACACAAATGTCTGTGTTTAAATATCAATTTGTTGCTTTTATTAAATTTAAATAGGTAACTTAAATCATATAACTGGTATGACCAATTATATGATTTAAGTTACCTTACCAACCACCTTACCAAAAGTTAGTAAAACTAGAAACAGGCTTCGACAGTATAAACATGGACTAACTTACCACAAGAGTTGCAGGGAGCTCCAGCACCACTATCGTGACCCAACCGAGCCTTACTTAGTTTTTCTCTCTGACTTTCGAGCTTAGACAGCCATGCCGGTGCCTCTGGAGTCTCTACACAGGACCCACCCACCTTAAAGCAAAGCTTTATATTAAAATATAATATATATTAATTTTAGTGTTTACAATAAAAAAGCAACCTTGAAATGGTTTTATAAATCTATGAATTAAAGTAACTTTTCAAAAGTTCATTCTTTCTTTCTCAACGTCTCTTACCTTTTTATCTTGAACAGACGACATGAATTCGGTAGGTACTGTTTTACTCAACTTCAAATTATATTCATTTTTCCATTGAACTTCAACGGAACTACGCGAAACGAATTCGCGAATTACTCACACTGATAAGATAACTGATATTATCAATCTTATTGAGAATTAATTGATATATGTGTAGTAGGTAAAACGGTGAGGCTGCGGCGAATTGACCGCTATAGTGGTGTTTTCGGAATTGACTGATGAGGGGTGAAAATACTGAAAATGTTAACAAATCTAACAAATAAATAAATCGTTTGTTGGATGATGAGGCTGGCTCGGCTGAGGGTCGGGATACAGTTTTTTATGTCAAATTGTAATTTGTAATGTCAATAATGTCATATCTTGAATGTCACTCCTAATGAAGTGTAGGTATGCACTTTTGTCAGACCTACAGAGTCCACCCCACTCCTACAGAGTCCACCCCAACCCACTTTTCCTTTTTTATTTTACAATGATCCATTTTTCTTAGCTCAGTTAATATTATGATTATGTATTGTCTAGTTTGTTCTTACCTTTATTTTAAACAAGTGTAATCTAATGTCGCAAAACATGTATAATCTGTGAAAATTGGTATAAAAAAAAAAACAAAAAAGTCTTCACCCATTCATCCATCTTTCAATGCGTTTCCTTTCATTTCATTCCAATTTGAGAAGTAAAATTACTAAAAGACTGCTTGTTTTCTATAAATAGTATAAAAGTGGTTCAATTGCTTCTTGGTTATATTGTGCCTGTATCTTGTAATAGTGATTTTTGTAATAATACGGTAATAAGATTGCATGGTTTTGAACATACGTAGGTTTAACAATGAGTCATAAGTTTACGTTTATTTATCAATAATATTATATTTCCTAGATGTCGTCAGGGAGGCCTATTAAGTGCGTGGTTGTTGGTGATGGCACTGTTGGAAAAACTTGTATGTTAATATCTTACACCACAGACAGTTTTCCTGGGGAATATGTGCCCACAGTGTAAGTAAAGTTCCACAATCTTGTCTAGTAAATTTGATTAGCGCTAGGCTCTTCCTGTATGATCTTTCCGATAACTTTTTAACTTCTACAGGTTTGATAATTATTCAGCACCGATGGTTGTGGATGGAGTAGCTGTGTCCTTAGGGTTGTGGGATACTGCAGGGCAAGAGGATTATGACAGGCTTCGACCATTAAGTTATCCACAAACAGATGTCTTCCTTATATGTTTCAGTGTAACAAGGTATGCCTAGATTTTATTGCTATATAAAAAATATATCCGTTTACCATTATATCATTCATGTGCTGTGACTACTGTTGCCAAGATCTAATGTTCGGAATTCCATCTGCTGGTCTAGTTTGAAATCTTTGTTTACTATTTGCTCTAAGTTTGTATGTAACAAAGCATAAACAACTGCTTTGGTGGTGTGGTTGGTAGTGCAGCAGCTTTTGACTACAGTCTCAGGTTCGATTCCTGGGTCGAATCAAATATCTGTGTGATCCACAAATGTTTGTCGGAGTTTGGGTGTTTTCTATGTTTAATAGGTATGTATTTAGAAATATATAAGTATGTTTATCAGTTGACTAGATCCCATACCACAAGCTTATATTAGCTTAATTTGGGTTAGATGACATTGTGTGAGAATGTCCAAAACTATTTATTATTTATTTATAAGTCTGGGTGCTTTCCACCAGTGCATTTTTGTTCATGTTGCAATTATACACTGCCCTTTTATTCTGAGGCTTCAATACTTGTACTTTCATTTTCAGTCCCTCATCTTATGAAAATGTAACATCAAAATGGTATCCTGAAATAAAGCATCACTGTCCTGATGCACCTATAATATTGGTTGGTGAGTATGGAATACTTTTCTAACAATATAGTAATATAGTCTTTATTACTGAGCTACATAAATATGTACAATGTTAAAATATATATTTATTTTTTTTAATAATGAAATCTCGACGCTCGTTGTGCCTTTTGGCAAATGCCTCCTCTAGCTTGTGCCATAGTCATCGGTCCGTAGCAAGTCTTCACCTGAAAGGACCGACTTTTCCAACAATACTTCATGCTATGTTTATCATGAATCAGTTCCAGCAATTCATCAAGATGTCAGTAAAACAAAATATATGTAGATGTATAGTGTAGGTGCTCTTCACTGGATTCAGGAGTATTTTTTTAATTTAACTTAGATGGACTACATAAATGATAATTACAAATATTTTTTGATTTGGTGTATTCCCCACACCAAATAATGTTTTAATGTTTGCAAAGTATACTGTGCGGCCAAATATGTGTCGAACAAGGAGGGAACACAGAATTAATTAGTAAACTTTTTACAGGTACAAAAATTGACTTGAGAGATGATCGTGAAACTCTTAGTTTACTTTCCGAACAAGGTATGTCTCCATTGAAAAGGGAACAAGGACAGAAACTGGCTAATAAAATTAGAGCTGTGAAGTATATGGAATGTTCGGCACTCACTCAACGTGGTCTTAAACAGGTAAATAACTTATAAGGATTTTTGAGCATCACATAGGGTAAAAACTTAAATCACAGCACCTTTCACAGTAAAATGTGGCATTCCATCTGTCTATTATAACTGATGATGTCATGATTTAAGCTCTCCTATTTGGATTTCATCATATTTTACCATCAAACATACTACTTTTTAATATCATTTATATATTTTTTTCTTTTTTAACACTGCTGGCTAGACATAATATTTGTGATAAATTTATCCATTTATGCTTTTCAGGTATTTGATGAAGCGGTGCGTGCAGTATTACGACCTGAACCCCAAAAGAGACACCAGAGGAAGTGTTTAATTATGTAAATAGATAACTCTGTGACAAAGTCGACAAATCATATATGCAGGAATCTCTTTACAACAGTAATAATGTGTTTCTATACCAATGAGTTGCTAGCATCACATACCGTATTTTGTACATTTATATAGCAAACATAGTTGTATGCCGATAAGTGCCATAATATAATAATCTCCATACTCCATGGAACTTAATATTGCATACATATATAAATATCAGGATCATCACAAAAATTATTATGTATATTTTCTGCCTATATTTTAAGCACTTGAAAATGCCAAAGATTTTAAGAATAGTTGTAAGGCTCAGTATATGTTATATTATTTAGCATATTTTAATTCAAAGGCCGCTAATGGTTAGAAACAAATTGTTACTGTTATTTAAATGACTATAATGTTATTTTTGTAAATGCAACTGGACCTTAATATGGGTAATTTTTAAATGATATTCTTATGTAACTTATGAATACGACTGACAGTAGATATTACTCGATTTATTCTCGAATTAACTAATTCGAGAATAAATCAATATAAAGCGCAAAACGATAGCATTTATTATCCAGCTCACTACATATATTAAACGAATATTTATTGTGTTATTTTTTTCGTAAACAATACTAGTAACTGCAAGCACGAGTTGCTGGGCTTTAAATATTAATTAATATAAATTATATAATTATACTAACTTGTAGGATTTGTATTTTGACATTGATTGATAGTAACATATTACGTATATATTATGTAGTACATTTATATACTATATAGTTCTGAATAATACCGAACTAACAAATATTGAAGGCAATAACTATAAATATTTTCTACATTTCATAGAATACGTAATATTGAATGACAGGCAGCTGTAATAAACTGGCCGAGCTTTAGAAAATGGTGGATTTATTATTGCATTTTTACTGATATTATCGGTTTTCTATTTAGTTATTTTATTCTTATAATTATATTGTTTGTGATTAGAAAAAAGTGTGTTTATAGCGATTTATTAGGACGAAATATTTTTGTATGAAACCTTAGATATAAGAAATGCATTTAAAAGTACTAATTTTTCAACGAAAAAGCAGAACAGAGTTTCTCGTGTTACTTAAACAAGGAATATAACTTATTTGTTCACCTATTTAATGGGTCGTACTGTTTAAGTGCAACAAATTATTGACAAAGAAGCGAGACCGTGTATCTGGGCGTGGCCATGCATGTGTATATTATGCAAAATTGATATTATTTTGTAGACTGCTTTGATTTACATATTAAGCTTCAACAATGATTCATGTATATACTTACCTATTTATGTAAGAGCTAAATAAAACTTGTGTATTATGCACTTCATAAGTTATTGAACATGAGTTTTTTATGTATTTAATGCATCTCTAGCTACCCCTTCGAGGATGTAGGCGTGGTTTGTGTGTGTGTGTTTTTTTTTATCTAAACCAGAATATGCTTTCATAGAAAAGTACCTGCTGTCCTTGTTAGTCCACTCATTAAGGCGAAAGATGTTGGTTGTTTAGGTATTCGATTGGACTCAAACTAGCAACAACTCTGCCCTGCTGATCACAGTTGAATGAGATTCTGGGAACTGAACGGAGTCTGTTTGGTGCTGTCGAAAATCCGGAGCGCTTTTCCTGTCAAGCGTTTTCCCACTAGGCAGCGTACGGATCTCGCGTCTCGGTCGACAGTTATATTTGTTTAACGTATTTATAATAACTAGTTATCCCGACGAACTTTGTATCGCTTCAAAGAAAGAAAAAATGTATGTAAATTGAAAGACGAGACAGACGGACAGACAGACAGACAAATTGTCGTATTAAATATATAGATATAGTCAATATTTCTGTACAGCAGTGTTTCTCATATATCTACTTATGTCCTCTCGCTGACATAAATTGCGATACAATAAAATGCGTTTCACGTCGCGCGGGCCGCCCGCACGTCGGTTGCTATGGTAACGGGGCTAGTTGTGAGCTGATTTGACGTTGAGATTGACACGCATGGACGTGGATACCCTCTCGCTGGAGAGCGGGAGTGGGTGGAACGCGGCCGTGTCCTGTAAGCAGGTTATGCTCGCGAAGGAGGCGGCCAAGAGGTGTGCGTTCGCGAAGCGGAAACAGTCGGCATATCGCGCCTGGGTCAGGGCTCGGGCGGCACGTGACCCGAACGTGAACCGCCTCAAAGCAGCGTACAATAGGGCCACTAGGTTCAGCAAGAGGGCCTTCAAGAGAGCGGATGCCCAGCGCGTCGCGCGGCTTGGTCAGGAGCTCACATCCCATCCCACGGGCAGCCGTGGATACTGGCAACTGGCCAAAGCCGTACAATCAAATTTTTGCCAACCCTCGCTGCCACCATTGCGTTTTCCTGATGGATCACTGGCTCACAAAGCCCAAGAGAAGGCGGACATGCTCGCAGACCTCTTTGCGGCTAATTCGCGGGTCGATGACCGTGGCCTGCAGCCCCCCGCCATCGCCAACTGTGGCCACATTATACATATCAGGCAATGTGATGTACGGGCAGTGCTGCGGTCACTCGACACGCGGAAAGCCAGTGGCCCTGACGGCATTCCGGCGGTGGTGCTACGAAAATGTGCTGCTGAGTTGTCTCCAGTATTAACGCGTCTGTACCGCCTGTCATACTCTAGAGGCCTCGTGCCGGAGGTCTGGAAAGAGGCGAACGTACAACCGATCCCCAAGAAAGGGGATCGATCCGATCCAGGCAACTATCGACCCATAGCTGTCACCTCAGTCATTTGCAAGGTGCTAGAGCTCCTTATCAATAAGCAGCTCATGCGATACCTGGAGGATCACTTGCTAATCAATGATCGGCAATATGGCTTCAGGCCAAAACGATCAACGGGTGACCTCCTGGCATTCGTCACGCATGTATGGGGTGAGGTTATGGAAAAGTTCGGCGAGTCCTTGGCTATTAGCCTGGACATCGCCAAAGCTTTCGATAGGGTCTGGCATGCTTCGCTCCTTTCCCAGCTTCCGGCATATGGTCTACCTCCTCAACTGTGCAGCTGGATTGCCAGTTTTTTAAACGAGCGCCGAGTGCGGGTCCTCTGCGATGGCCAGGCTTCTCGCTTCTTGCAAGTGAATGCCGGGGTACCGCAGGGGTCCGTACTGTCACCAACTCTCTTTCTTCTGCATATCAATGATATGCTTTCCCTCGGGAACATTCATTGCTATGCAGATGACAGCACATTGCACGGGAGTTACTCGGTTCGTCCGACGGCGGGGCGATCTGTGATAGAGGAGGAGAGACGACATCTCATGGCTGATCTCGACCGAAACCTCGACAGTATCTCCCAATGGGGTGCCGAGAACTTGGTCGAATTCAATGCCCACAAAACACAGGCGTGTGCATTTACAGCGACAAAATCCCCTTTCCTCCCCCTACCCACTCTTCAGAAATCAATATTACCAATGAAGGACAATCTAGACATCCTTGGCATAGACGTTCGTCGAGAGCTCAATAACACCAAATACATTGAGAGATGTATTGGGCTAGCTGCGCGGAAACTAGGAATACTGAACAAGGTAAAGCGATTCTTTACACCGCACCAGAGGTGTCTGCTGTACAAAATGCAGATTAGACCCTGCGTTGAATACTGCTCTCACCTCTGGGACGACTCCGCGAAGTATTTGCTGGACGCACTCGACGCTATGCAGCGACGCGCGTCTTCGCGAGAACCGAGCGTTTTAAACGTTCGTTTCTCTGCCGAACGATGGTGGCTTGGAACGCCCTGCCTGCGCACGTGTTTCCTCCAACATATAACCCTGGGTTCTTTAAGCGAAGCGTGAAGAGGCACATTACTGGGTCGTCAAGTTGAGGGCCACTCTCTATAGTATTCCTGTGTACTGTGAGAGTCGCCCTCAATTGCCAGACGTCGCCTCAGCTTACCATCACAATTTTTTTTACCATGCACAATTACACGACGTCATACACTAAATATCTGCATAATTAAAATCTTTAAATTCAACAACATTCCGCTGCGCGAACGCACACGGCCAAGAGGGAGAGGGCGTACCCTTCCCGCCGAGTTCCGAAGTCAGCGGCGAAGGCGCCGCACTTATCTACGCCCAACATCATCGACCTCCATGATCGGGGCCTGAGGACGTCGGAATAGCCAACCGCTTTCCTTACAGAAGCAGGCTAGAAGGGTTGCGTGCTGCGGGGCCTTTGTTCCACAGCACGCAACCAGATTCACTCACCGACGCGGGATAAAACCCTACCCCAACGACGCGGGATTCTGATCCCGGCCAAACCCCCGTAGAGACCACACAGGTGGTCAAAGTCCGCCGGGCGCTACTGCAAATGCCTTCTGCGTGTGCGGCAACGGACGTAAGAGCGGCAGCAGCCTTGGGCCACGGAACTAAAAAAACAAAAGAAAAGGGTGAGATCACCACGCTGTTGAAAAAACGCATGACAGGAAAAGTGCCCTTCTCCATCACGTTCAAACGTCTGGACCACTTTTGGTAAAATTGGTATGGAGGCAACTGACACCCTGGATTATCCTGGTAATGGGTTATTGTGGGAATAAGGAACGAGATGATGTGATTATGTGATTATGAATGATGGTTTATCATTCATAAGGATACGACTACATATACATTAACTTCGACTAGCGACTGAAAGTAACTCTAAATGGCGTGAAAAAGAAAACTCCATTATCTATACAATTATTTTATTACATGTCACTGAAACATTGATTATAAACAAATACATTACCTACACGAGGACCAACATTTAAACAAGGGGAAGAGTAACCAGCTCTTAGTACAAGTTGACAAACATCAATTTCTTATTAGTACAATATGTATTACCTAAATAAATATGCTGATCAGTTTTAAACTGTCATGGAAAATTAATCTTTTCAAATCTTCTCAAAAAATCCATTTGTGACTAGAAAATTAGACACACTTCAAAATCAATACATTTATTTTAATAGGTATCTAGAAGTTATCAAATCTTTGATAAATTTTAAATTTAAATGATATTTTCTGAATTTCGTAAAGATTGATAACTTATCGAAATATACTTTTATAAAAGAATAAGTATCGCAATAACTAAACATGGGATTCGGCACCTCCATATTTGAAGTCAGTTAATAACATTAATTTTTTGCTCTACAAATGCATTATCTTGTTGGTACATAATTGTACTGAACTAAACTAACAATATAAATGAGTTATATATCTTAGTAATATATTGTCACATTTAATAAACACAGGTTTGACACATTAATTAATAGTATAGCTTAACACAACATCC
Source organism: Nudaria mundana (assembly GCA_963556515.1). Taxonomy (NCBI): domain Eukaryota; kingdom Metazoa; phylum Arthropoda; class Insecta; order Lepidoptera; family Erebidae; genus Nudaria; species Nudaria mundana. Next base: position 7,630,729 of record OY748297.1, read on the forward strand.
ATTGAACTAATTACTAACATTTATAAACATAGAGAATATTAAATGCAACACTTAGGAAACCTATGATAAAATGATTTATATTCTTTATACATAAAGATAATTTAATCAAGTATGTACGTATTAGGTAAGCATTATATTTTCTTAGATTCAAAAGTAACTGGCATGCCACCATGCCACTCATAGTGAGATCTTGAAATGTTCAAATATAGAAAAGTCTTATCCATATAACTGTTACCATTAAAATTGTCACATTTATGAGACAAACAGTGCCTATACCGACTGAGTTGTATTTCCACGACACCAACCTTTTTACCGGTAAAATGGTTAAGGATAAGGTAGGTAAGTATATCAAATATATATACTCAACAGTTGAAATTTAAACATGTAAAATACTGACTTACAAACGTTGTTTCTCATTATTTAATTCCTTACAAAATTTATAAAACTTGTCTCAAATTCATAATGGATAAAAAATTATTTTCATGGGACGATTTAAATAATACCTATCTACATATTTATGTAGACTCAAACTTTATTTTAAATAAAATTTCTCAATCGTTCAAGAACTTCCTCTCTCCATCTCTCGCGGAAGAGGTGCCAACAACTCAATACTACAAACATAATTAGAAATTAACTAATTTTAAAAAGTATTTTTGTATTTAACTTAATATTGCTTCTATTGTGTATTCCTAGATGAAATTAGAGCTGTAGGTTCGAAACCCCAGATGGAAATTTACCTTACAAAAATTCTGTACAAAGGTATTCTCTGGTCGTACTTGTCTTAAAGCGACACAACCTCTTCAAAGAGTGAGACTCTTTGAAGAGGTTGTGTGGTAATTCAGATCCTATGATGCTAAGCTCAATCATAATAAGAGGGATGTGCAATTGCACATCCCTCTTATTATGAGTGATACACAATATTAACAATAATCAGAAACTAGCTAAGTTTCATTACATTATTAATAACAGCTTAAGTTATTTTGATCGTTAAACATCCATTCATATACTTATTTAAAACATTGATAATAATGATTGTGCATTTACATTATATACAGCATTATACAATTATATTTTTTATCCAATAACATACAAGTTATTTTTTTAAATTATTTTTGTACATACACATAAAACCTCTAAAAAACATTCATTTAATGACAACATTGATTAATATCTAATAGACTGGTTGCTAAAAGATGAAAATTAACTGATTGGCAGTACCCCATAGAAGTATTATAATCTTCAAATCAGGTTTTATTTTAAAAGATAATTACAGCAGAGCATGGTTATAGTTTTTATAAGGATCTTTTTTTAATATTTTCCAACTGGTTTTGTGTTTACATTTTCTGACAAAGCTTGCACTTGATAAGCATCTACCAAACTTATGTTCCTTCACTGCTTGGTAAGAAGTTATCTTCCTGATATCACATAGCTCTGTATGGGCCCTGTGATTTCAAATATTGAATGACTAATGAAGGGCCAGCGGATACAACTTCTGGTGGCATAGCCGTCAGTGGACAATTTTCAATGCTCATAATTTGCAGACTCACACATAATGCCAACTCAAATGGCAAGTTGCACAAATTGAGATTGTCATTCATGTACAGTGATTCCAAATTCTCCAAAGTACCTATTTCTTCAGGCACATATTGTAAGTTATTTTCACCAACACTGAGGAAAGTGAGGTTGGTCAGATGACCTATAGAACGTGGCAGTGATGTCAGCTGGTTAGACTGGACAATAAGTTTCTGGAGATCATGTAAAAATCCTATTTCATTTGGCAACACCTCTAATTTATTCTCTTCCAAGTCCAATACTCTTAATTTCCTTAAACTGCCAATACTTGGTGGTATTCGCTTCAAGCAATTGTTTGACAAAATTAAAATTTCCAAATTTTGCAAGCATTGAATGTCGTCAGGCAGTTTGCCCAGTTGGTTTGTTCCCAAGTTGAGCTCTACCATATTCGCCCATGTTCCAATATCAAGTGGAAGAGAAGTTAATAAATTTTCCTTCATATTCAATTTTGTCAAATTTTTTGCTCTTGAAAATATTCCATATGGAATTTTATCAATTTGGTTATGTTCTAAATTAATAGAATATACGTTTGTAAATTGTGCTGGCCCTCCAGATGGGTAGCTCTGGAAAGAATTGCGTGAAAGTGTGATGCTGGTTAGCTCATTTAAACTAGCTAAAAGGCCATCAGGCAGCTGAGATATTGAGTTCCCTTCAACATTGAACTCATCCATGTGTTTGCAGTTGCTCAGTGTGGCTGGAATAGCTGTCAGCCTGTTGTACCTGAGACCCAGACGGCTAATAGCATGAAGGTTACCGATAGTCTCTGGTATATCAAGAAGTTCATTATGCTGCAAGTCTAATGTAGACAAGTTAATACAATTGCCTATTTCCTTAGGTAAGTGTTCCAAATGATTATGAGAGACATCAAATGTGACTAAATTTACCAAATAACCAATCCCCGATGAAAGTTCTTTGATTTTATTCTCTCTCAAACTTAGCATTGTTAAATTTGTTAAATTGGCTATTCCATCACCAACCACTCTGATCCTATTGAATCTCAAGAAAAGAGTTGTTAAAGATGTCAATTTGTATACCACATCTGGTATGTCATTTAGTTTGTTATGTCTTAAGTCGAGGACTTTAAGACTTTTTAGGTTTGACAAAGAGTCTGGTAAACTTGTTAGTGAATTTTCATTTAGAGCTAGAGTCTGCAAATTTGTGAGACATCCAAATTCAGCAGGCAAGGCAACAAGTTTATTACCATATAAATAAAATTCAACCAAGTGTGTTAAATCTCGAACATTTGGTGGAAGAGATGTAATAGAAGATTTGCTTAAATCCAGTCGTTTAACACCTTCGTCGCGGCACCTCATAAATTCCTTGATAACGTCCAGATCAGCTTGGATTGGTTTATTTTTCTTTGCTGTTGGTTTGGGTTTATTAGACTCTGGATGTTTTACAGTTACAACTTTGGGACGCGCACCCTCTGTATTTGTTAGTGATGCAGTGGATAGCTTCTTTTCTCTCATGCTGTGATATTTTTCTCTCGGACTCACGGTACCAATGGAATCCAGGGCCTCTGAATTGTCCCTCGAATTATCGAAATTCATTCCGTAATATTTCAAATCAGCTAGTCTCAGTGATAAGCTTTACCTTCCTGAAATCTATGTTAAAAATTCTAGAAACAGATTTGTCATCTCATCGTACTAAAATAAATCAATACATATTTGATACGAATTCGATACGATAACGGGAATAGATTTCTTAGACTACAGACAGAACACTGTTTACACTGGGCACTTTTAATTCGAAAAACACAATGAGATTAAGTGATATTAGTATTTTCAATATCAAAGTAGGTAGGTATTGATTTTATAAATACCGAAACTTTATCAAAATTGTGGCAGACAAGACACACTACTCCTCTCCTCGGGAAGAAATACAACCACAGACAATTAAATCATACAATACCCAACCCACAGAGCATTATTTAGATTTAGATCACAGACAAATTCTATCCATAACAAATTACCAATCCATCTTAAGCCCGCGCAGACTATCAGTATTTTGATTGTCAATTTCACTCAATAATAATTTTAATGATTCAGGAATTACTTCTAATTGTTCGTTATTAATTGTCAGTGTTTTCTTAATGGCGATTGAAGCAATTGTCAATTGGCGTTGGCGTCATTGAATTTCTTTTTCTTCGTGGCGAATACTAAGCGGCTCTGCCTCTGATATAAGTTGCCCAATATATGTTTGCGTTCCACTAGGGGCGCCACATTACATTAAAACACGTCAAAACCAAGATCTCAGAATAATGGTTTACTAATGAAAAGCATAAAATATATAGACATAATTTACATTGGCATAACGAAATGAAGCATAATGATCAAAAGGCATAATATTATTAAAAATAAATATTTTGGTATAATGCTTGTTGTCATAAATACTAATAACATAATAATAATGAAGCATAATTTTATAAAGTATAATGTTGGAAACGCATAAAGATATAAACACATAATGTTCTTTAGTTTATCGATTTTGCTTATCGAGAATAGGTAAGTTTTTCATTTTTACTGTTCTACTTGTTTGATTATAATTCATACAAAAACAAACATGTTCGCGGCTCATGGGCCAAAGGGTCACCCTCGCCGCACCTTAACCTATTCCAATCGAGTAATTCGCCAATTATAATAAATAACCAATTATGACCTTTTATATTTATGGCTCATAATTAATAGACGAATAAACATTATGCCTTTAAAATGTATGCAACTCCTTATGGCTGGATTACATTGGTCAAGCTTTTAGTACAGTAGCCAAGTACAGTGAACAAGGACAGTGAACAAGGACAGTGGTGTAAACCAATCGGACAGTAGCGAGTCAACTTGGCTTGCAACCTGGCTTGCAAGTGAATCCGAATAGAATGGCTTTCTATTTTTTGGACAGTGATCCCCCCCGCCCGACACTTGACTCGCCACTGGCGTAGTGTAAACAGTAAAATTTAGTACAGTGCATAAGTGAGCGGCTTCAAGACGTGTTATTTAATTCATAGCTTGTTCCTTTTTCTAAAGAAATGGCAGGAAAATGATCTGAGGTCACCACAATGCACACAGTACCCTAAATAAATTGTGCATTTAATATAGATTAATATGGCCGTTTACAGCATGTAATTTAAATGAATATTTTGGGAGATATTACAGATTTGAAATGCAGGGACATAGATATTGCGGCGATCATTCGTATTTCATCAGACGTATTTTTTGACGAGACTCATTCATTTTCCTATAGGAAAGACACTTGACTGGCCGTAGTGTAAACAGTCACTGTCCAAACTTGAAATACTCGCCACTGTACTAAAAGCTTGACCAATGTAAACCACCCATTATGGCAAAACATATTATACTAAATGATAGTTATGCTAACATTTGCATTATGCCAAAGGATTATTATGCAGTAGTATTATTACGCTAATAAAAGTTATGCGAAAACGTTATGCCAAACTATATTATGCCTTCAAATTTTATGCCAAGAGGAGGGATCCCCTCAGAATAATACCTACAACCAATTATTGGTTTGCAAATTGGCAAATCTATGATATTATTTATCTCATTAAGTCAGCGAAAAGTAGGCTGTTTGTGTCAAAACTTTGACATTTTTTTAAATGGGTATCTACAATAAGATGTAACAAAAGTCCTTCGAACATGATTCATTCCTCTCCAAAAAAAACAACATTTTATTAAATACGAATAGACAACTATATTCTTAGCTCTTACATTTTATCTATACCTTCAACTTTTTCTGTTATCCCTATCTCCTTTCACTTTACCCTAAAAGTTACGACCATAGGACCTACCTTACAACTCTGTTTATCGATTACGTCGTCATGACTAAATCGCAGAACTGATGATTTTTGGCTTCAGAATAGGTAAATATAGGTGCTTTAACAGTAACATTGCGCAGACGGAGTTGCGAGCGTCCACTAGTAAATATGTACATAATTATTAAGTATGGGTATTGTGAAGAATAAGAACTACACGTCGTCGTTAGTAATGGAACTCCTCCTTTACAGCAGCGCCACCTACCGGTCAAATTGTAAAACTAAATCATTTTTGAATCCTCCTCAACGCACCCATGATCCCTAAGCTCCTCTGAGTCAAAAAAGTTATTTTTGGAAAATTTATGTAGGTTTGTATGTAAGTATGTACGTACGGAGAGCTACAGCCAGCGCCATTCGAACGTTTTCCCTCAAAAGCTCAAACGTATATTAGACAGCTGATGTGAAAGCTCCGCTTCGGCCGCCATCGTATCTACAGTTTCGTAACCAGTTGAGAACGAGGAAAAATGATCCTTCGTACCACGGATCATTTCGTTTCAGTAGTTACGAAAAAAACCAATTACTAATTACGAATAAATGAATAATAAATATTAGGTCTTTACCTATGAAATTGCCGTTTTGTATAAAAAAAATTTAACGATTTTTTTTTCATGTATTTTTTATTTGTATTAAATGAAGTAATCACCCATGCAATCAATGCATCTTTGCCAACGCAGCGTTTTATTGATGCCTTTCATAAAGAAATCAGCTGGACGGGAGGCAACAAATTCTTCTAAGGCATTTTGTACTGCCTCTCGGGTATTGAATTTCTTTCCCGCCAAGAAGTTATCCAAATTCTGGAAAAGTAGTAGTCTGTAGGCGCAAGGTCTGGTGAGTATGGTGGATGACGGAGACGACGGAGCTTCCAACCCCAGTTCCTGCGACTTGGAGACCGTCTGCTGTGCAGTATGAGGTCGCGCATTGTCGTGCAGGAGCAGTGGAGACGAGCAATTGACAAATGCTGGTTGGAGATGTGCCAGCTTCTCCATCATTGTGTTCAGTTCTGCACAGTACACATCTGCAGTCCCCCCATGCTCACCCCGTTTGGTAAGAAGCTGTGATGAATCACACCGGCGCTAGACCACCAAACAGTGACCATCACTTTTCTAGGAGTAAGTTTTCGTTTAGGGCATTGTTTAGGTGCTGAACCAGGATCCAACAAACGCCTTCCACAATCAGCTTTAATTCGTCATTGTCGACCAGTCTTCGGACGACCGCGAGGTTAATTTTTCAGGTCGAAATTTCCAAAACGTAAGCCAGCAAAGCAATAACAGGCGGTGCGTTGCTTTGTAGTGTTAGCTCCGTAAACGTAGATGGGTGCATTTCAACAACTAAATAATTCTTCTTCTTCTTCTCCTTTTTTTTAAAACGTGGCTCCATCGATAATGATCGATGATTCGCCAATGTCAAGGTAATGCTTGATTAGTTGATAGTCCCGCACAGAAGAACTAGTTATTCCTAACTAGCTCCAGGGTCAGGACAAGAAACGTTGTTCGGTATGTGAGTATCTGGGAGCCCGATTTTCGCGGAGCGCCAGAGGTAACCTAAAAAGCCACCAGCCATGCGCTCATGCTAAATAATTAATCTCGAATATAATATTGCATTCTTGATTGAAGTTATTTATTTTATTTTGGTACCCTCAAGTCATTACATAGGGTAAACAAAACCACGGAGTTCAAAATATATTTTCTTTTTTATAAATTATCAATCGACACACACAAATAATAAAATTCTTTGATCGTAACCGTGGTTTCGAGTAAGGAAAAAAACTTCTTTTATCGAAACTGGCTTCGAACATGGATAATTTTTTCCTCGTTCTCAACTGGTACCGAACCTGTAGACCTGATGGCGGCCTAAGCGGAAAGCTCATTGGCATAACTTTTCCAGGGCCACGCCAAAAACATATTTTTATTTTTATTTCTCAAAAAGAGGTAAACGATCAATACGTAATGTCATTGTACGTTATTGTCAAGTTTTGATTGATCGTGCCAGCGACATTTTCTGCAATATCAATGGTGCAAACAGGTGGACCGACAATATGTCGACACGTCGTACTGGCACTGCAGGGGCATCCACATTACGGACGAGGGAGCGGCCGCGGAATTAAAAAAAAAACAATATTCATCCACAAATTATTTAGGTTCGTCACACTTTTGGTTGGTTATGGTTACCCAATCTCTATTAGATCTGTGTGGTTACCCATTCATTCATCATACTCGTCCGGAGTCGTCCGATTATCTGTGATCATTCATTCCACTGCACTGCTCAGCTCATTCACCAAGACCAACCGAACCGAAACAAAAATTTTAATGTAATACAACAAAAGCTCATAAGATTTGAATATATTCAATGTGAGGCGCACAATAATTTAGCCGTTATCACGTTTTGCCAAATCGCAATAAAGTTGGCTATATTTAACTGGTGTAACATAATTAACAAAATTTTATAAGGGACAGATTTATTTAGACTTACCACTAGGGAAAATTTGCCAGAAATGTTCAGGAAGGCATTAAATAAATGTATGAAAAGGATGAAAAATAAAAATAAATGAATGAATAAAAGTTGTTTTTTTTTATTTTCGTTTACCTATACACTATTCATTTTATTCAAGAGATCACAGTAATATTCCGTGATCTCTTGAATAAAATTTACACTCCAAATATACTTCGAGCGGCTGATAAAAAACTGGCTGTATGTCAAATTTCTTTGCCTTTTCTAGCACTCTCCTGTTCAGAAATTAAAAAAAATAAAATGTCACGTTAACGTATCGTTTTCAGTTGGCCAATCAGAAAACAGACGCTACGTCCTACGGTAGTACGGTAGTTGTTTGGCACATGTCTATCTGATACGTAGTATCTCTATTAGATCTGTGCGAAACACCGACCGAAGCGAAAACATAAAAGTTGAGGTTAAGTTCAGTTAAGTTATTATTTAGTGAAGCGATTAACTAATTTTTAAATTTATTAAACACTAAGCAAACTCTTCAAAATGGAGAAAAGTAAAGAAAAAGAGGAGCAAAGTATCATGGACAAATCTATGAGATCTGTCTTCGGTAAGTTCAATATCCTAATAATTTTGTTTACTTATCACATAAAATTACAGTTTAGTAAGTATTTATTTACTGTTTTAGTTGGTAATATACCATATGAAGCAACAGAAGAGAAACTGAAAGATATATTCAGCGAAGTAGGACCTGTGTTGTCTTTCAAACTTGTATTTGATCGGGAAACTGGTAAACCAAAGGGTTATGGATTCTGTGAATATAAAGACCAAGAAACCGCTCTTAGTGCAATGCGAAATCTTAACGGCTATGAAATTGGTGGACGCTCTCTTAGGGTTGATAATGCTTGTACAGAAAAATCAAGGATGGAAATGCAGGCTTTGATGCAAGGACCTCAAGTAAGGCTGGAATTACTTATTTTTAAAATGTGCTTTAAGATCACTTAAATTGTCATTGATCACTTGTCTTGCAGAGTGTTGCTTTATAGAAAGATGTTGCAAACATTAGTATTTTTAATTTGTACAACACTTATTTTAGTATGCAATAAAACATAATATTAGATTTAAAATATTGTAACAATAATTTCAGGTAGAGAACCCTTATGGAGAAGCATGTGAGCCAGAAAAAGCTCCAGAGGCCATAAGCAAAGCCGTGGCAACATTACCACCAGAGCAAATGTTTGAATTAATGAAACAGATGAAACTTTGCATACAGGTACCTACTCTTGTTCTAATCTTCTTTATAATATCTCATTACTCAGCCATCATGATCCGTGCATTAAGGTGCTATTCCATTATGGAAATACAAGGTCACATTGTAAATTGTAAACCCTTATTCTTGTTGTATCTTAAATCCTAATTCATGGACTTGTAGCACAAGCTGTCTGCTGTTATATAAACTCCCTAATACACTGAGATGAGAGATCTAATATGCATTCCATGCATTAGCCATGTGGGCCGGGTCCATAGTGTGATAAAGTGGGGAGTACATAGCAGGTGACTGAGACTTGCAATTTATTTATATGTTTAGGGTGGCCACCTTGCAACTAGTCAATGATATTAAAGTAGAAGTGTTAAATAAATTAAATTTTTTTTGTTTTCAGAACAATCCTAATGAAGCTAGAAATATGTTGTTACAAAATCCTCAACTGGCGTATGCATTACTGCAGGCACAGGTTATAATGAGAATTGTTGACCCTGCCACTGCTGTTGTAAGTATACTAATAATAAATATAAACCCGACTGTATACCTCATGCACAATAAGTTAAGACTTAAAATTTTAAAATAAATTATAACAACCATTTGAGACTTGAAGATATTGCTTTCTCAGTGATTATACATAATTTTTAGGGCACATTTAAACTTTACTGTTTTATCTTATCTATTTTAGTTATAGCTTTTATTGTTATTGGAAGCAGTGCAACATATTAATGATTTGAGGGCAAGTTTCAACTTATTGCATACAATTAGTATCTATAAACTAAACAATGTCATTATTTTCTTATATTACAGAGCATGCTTCATCCCAGTAACCCAGTACCACCAGTGATGCAGCCTGGAGATAAAATTCCACCACAAAATCCTTATGTGCAAAATAATGCACCGCTTCGTAAGTTATCACTACATAGTATAAAACAAAGTCGCTTCCGCCGTCTGTCTGTCCCTATGTATGCTTAGATATTTAAAACTACGCAACGGATTTTGATGCGGTTTGTTATTAATAGATAGAGTGATTCAACAGGAAGGTTTATATGTATAATATATTAGAGTAACACCGATAATTTTAGAGGTTTCAACATAGAGTGATTCAACAGGAAGGTTTATATGTATAATATATTAGAGTAACACCGATAATTTTAGAGGTTTCTAATGTAATGTCGGAAATAAACACATTTTTTTGCGCTTTCATTGCAAACGCTGACAAAACCCTACGAGACATCAAAATAATGTACTACAGTATTGTACACCATAGAAAGATCTACAAAAAAGTCCGCGATAGCATATGTCTATCTCTTAAGGATAACTCACAGTAACCATTTTTATCCTACTAATATTATAAATGCGAAAGTCTGTAAGTATGGATGTTGGTTACTGTTTCATGTAAAAACTACTGAACGGATTTTGATGAAACTTTACAGTAATATAGCTTATACATCAGAATAACACATAGGCTACAATTTATGGGAACAATAATCACGCGGACGAAGTCGCGGGCGACCACTAGTCTTTTATAAATGACAAAAAAATAATGTGTCATTTGCCAAGCTATTTTTACCAATGCATTATTATTCCTTATCTAATTGAATACTTTACATACGTTGTGCATTTAATGTAGACCAAAATTGCCATTCAAACCATATCATTTGGACGAATGACTTAAGAGATATCTCGTGATGAAAAAAAAATACGAGTGCGGCGACGCGGCCGGGCGGGGTGGCCAATGACGGCAGTGAACACACAGCGATTTTAAGCAATACAGCATAAATACTTATCAAATTAAGTACCTTAAATACGTTCCTTACCTACATTTATTTAAGTTCAAAAAAGAACTGAATAGGATAGGTATAAAGTCATGTCTGAAAGACGTCGTTGTTCAAACATAGGTCGTAGTACAGGGAATGCCCATAGAGCACGTTCACCTAGAGACGAAGAATCGTCAAGGGAACGTGAGTCTCGGCTCAGCCAGCTTCGGGCTAGATATAGAGCTGAAGGACTAAGAGAATCCTCAGTTGGGCGTGAGGCTCGCCGCAGCCAAGATCGGGAAAGACATAGTGTTCGGAGAGCCAGAGAATCGTCTGCCGAGCTTGAGGCTCGCCTCAGCCAAGATAGAAATAGACATCAAATGAGAGAGCCAGAACTAATTCGTGGGTAAATAAAAAGAAATCTGCCATGAATTACGATCCATCGATTCCTTACAAGGACGATCGATAGTATCAATAGGTAGCATGTCAGTAGTGTGTGAACATTGTTTGGCATTGAAATATAACACTGGATTGGGTAGTAGGTGTCACTGTAGGCACACCATGACCATTCTATAGTCGACATATGCTAAATGAATGCATGTTACTCGCTCATCAAAGAAATTCTAATACCACAGATAAAGACAATAATTCTACCACAGATAAAGGCAATCATTCAAATAGCAAATACCATACAAATATTTGCATTAGGATATTTGAATTTTAAGACTGGCATGCTACATAGTCTGCACCCATGCGAAGCGGGGGCGGGTCGCTAGTATTTATGTATTTCCCAATATTTTTAAAAGAACCGTCTCCTGATGATAACAAACACATCAAATAATTATTCGCGAAATTTGGTGCTCTGGTTCATGCAATGACCAAGGGAAATAGGGATTCATTTTTATAAAATATATAAAAGATAATGCAGATACTTTTATTACTTCCTTTTACTAAAGATATTATCTTTTTTATATATTTTTTATACAATATTAGCGGACGCCTGTGGCTTTGCTTGTTTGACAAATTATACAGGGTGTCCCATAAGTCGATGTCAAGCCGAAACCGGGTGATATAAAATTATTCTTACCATCTCACTCAAACTAGAATCTTAGAAGAACGCGAGACAGTAAGCCATGGAGCCGTTAAAATCATTTGTAAGTAAGTAACCTATTAACAATGTTATTGAAACAAGGTGCGTTTGCAAAAAAAAAAAACGTCACCAATTTAAAAAAAAACTGACTAGTGTAACTAATACCATTTTGGAATCCGCCAAATGCGCCGAAATCCACCGAAATGCGCCAATTTTTACACTTGCCAAACTCGCATAGTACTTTTTTTCAGTACAGTCAGTTAAAGCTAAGATAAATTTTATTTAAAAATATTTTGTTCGACAATTAGTGACATTTCCTTCCATACTGGAGCAGATGTCTCTAAATTTGGTCAGGTTGTACAGAGGCATTATTAAGGATTACATAACAACAACAAATAAGGTTTAGAAGTCAAGATTTACAGCCAGGGGAGTAAAAAGATCATACAAGGTGTAAATTTTCTCGTTTTTTTATACGAGGGTGAATTGAAAAGTAGTCGGCCTAGCACTGATTCTTTAAATAAAATAAATCTAACTACTTTGCAATATTCCGCCACATGCAAATTACCCAACTCTCGTATTTATTCATGCACAAATCCGCCCTCCAATCCCACTTAGGCCGAAAGAATAGAGAAATAATTTTGAAAATAGAATAAATATGAGAGTTGTGTTATCGTGCAAAAAATAATAAAAAACCTCGACACGTGTTTCGCCCCCAACCAGGGGCATCATCAGGAGATGTCGATGGCTCGGCGCACGGCGACCGAATGAGCCACAACTCGTAAACCGCACCTATTTATATCCTAGGTTTTTTATTTCTACCCACAACCATAATACCAAATTATTTTATGTCTACCCACCACCGTTGTTTGAATGACGTATACCACCTACCCGCAGCAAAGGGGAAGAGGCGAAATTAAGTTGATCATTTAAAATATTAGGGTTCAAGCGTCTATGTTTGTAGATTTCTAATTGTTCCAAAACCGAAAGCCTCAGTCCTTTGTTGCAGGTGTGCAGAACGTCATAAGTGTGAGGATTAGGTATGGTGTATGGTGTAACGGATTAGGTATGGTGTGGTAAGGTAGGATGTTCTTTATACCGCGTCGCGACGCGGTATAAAGAACATATATCAGCTTTTAGAAACAATCGCCCAGATCGGTCTCATTTCGCAAAACATTTGTTGGACTCCGGTCACTCCCTACCTAATCCTCACACTTATGACGTTCTGCACACCTGCAACAAAGGACTGAGGCTTTCGGTTTTGGAACAATTAGAAATCTACAAACATAGACGCTTGAACCCTAATATTTTAAATGATCAACTTAATTTCGCCTCTTCCCCTTTGCTGCGGGTAGGTGGTATACGTCATTCAAACAACGGTAGTGGGTAGACATAAAATAATTTGGTATTATGGTTGTGGGTAGAAATAAAAAACCTAGGATATAAATAGGTGCGGTTTACGAGTTGTGGCTCATTCGGTCGCCGTGCGCCGAGCCATCGACATCTCCTGATGATGCCCCTGGTTGGGGGCGAAACACGTGTCGAGGTTTTTTATTATTTTTTGCACGATAACACAACTCTCATATTTATTCTATTTTCAAAATTATTTCTCTATTCTTTCGGCCTAAGTGGGATTGGAGGGCGGATTTGTGCATGAATAAATACGAGAGTTGGGTAATTTGCATGTGGCGGAATATTGCAAAGTAGTTAGATTTATTTTATTTAACTATGGACTTCCGAAAAGTAACGCCTGATAGTATTAACTGATTCTTTAGTTCTAAAAATCTAATCTACCCACATTATTTAGATCAGTTCAGACCTGTTAATTGTGTGAAGTTTGAAAAGTGTGCGATAATTAGTTTTAATTTTATAAATTTATTAACAAAGAAATCTGACATCATTTCCGCAAATGGAGCAAATCATCAATTAAGTACCTCCATAAGAAGGGGCTGTCATCAAAAGCCATCCATGATGGTATGGTCAGTACATTAGGGGATTGCGCTCATTCATATTCATCCGTCAAAAAATGGATAGCAGATTCAAGCGTGTATACGTCATTCAAACAACGGTAGTGGGTAGACATAAAATAATTTGGTATTATGGTTGTGGGTAGAAATAAAAAACCTAGGATATAAATAGGTGCGGTTTACGAGTTGTGGCTCATTCGGTCGCCGTGCGCCGAGCCATCGACATCTCCTGATGATGCCCCTGGTTGGGGGCGAAACACGTGTCGAGGTTTTTTATTATTTTTTGCACGATAACACAACTCTCATATTTATTCTATTTTCAAAATTATTTCTCTATTCTTTCGGCCTAAGTGGGATTGGAGGGCGGATTTGTGCATGAATAAATACGAGAGTTGGGTAATTTGCATGTGGCGGAATATTGCAAAGTAGTTAGATTTATTTTATTTAACTATGGACTTCCGAAAAGTAACGCCTGATAGTATTAACTGATTCTTTAGTTCTAAAAATCTAATCTACCCACATTATTTAGATCAGTTCAGACCTGTTAATTGTGTGAAGTTTGAAAAGTGTGCGATAATTAGTTTTAATTTTATAAATTTATTAACAAAGAAATCTGACATCATTTCCGCAAATGGAGCAAATCATCAATTAAGTACCTCCATAAGAAGGGGCTGTCATCAAAAGCCATCCATGATGGTATGGTCAGTACATTAGGGGATTGCGCTCATTCATATTCATCCGTCAAAAAATGGATAGCAGATTCAAGCGTGGTAGAGAGAGTGTGAAAGACGAACCCCGCTCTGGAAGGCCTTCGACGTCCACTACTGACGAAAATGTAAAAAAAAATACTCGACTTAATTATGGGAGACCGCAGATTGAAAATTAGAGAGATAGCCGAGATTATAGGCATCTCTTATGAACGTACTCAAAACATAATAGTCAACGTGTTGGGTTTCCACAAGGTGTCTGCGAGGTGGGTTCCGCGACTGCTTTCAGTTGAGCAAAAAAGGATGCGATTGACTATTGCACGCGACTGTTTGGATTTATTTGAAGCTGATGAATGTGATTTTTTGAATCGTTTTGTTAATATGGACGAAACATGGGTTCATTACTGTACACAGGAAACAAAACAACAATCAAAACAGTGGAAAAGACCTGGTTCACCACCCCCCAAAAAGGCTAAGTCGATTTTGTCGACAAGTAAGGTGATGGCTTCAGTATTCTGGGACTCGAAGGGTGTGATTATGGTTGATTGTATTGAAAGGGGTCAGACTATAAACTCTGATTATTACTGCACCTTACTACGTCGTTTACGAGAGGAAATAAAAGAAAAACGTCCAGGAATGATCAGAAGAAAAGTCCTGTTTCATCAAGATAATGCTCGTGTTCACACGTCTGTCCAATCAATGGCAGAAATTCACAACTGTGGCTTTGAACTGTTACCGCATCCACCTTATTCACCTGATCTGGCACCGTCAGACTTTTTTCTGTTCCCTAACCTAAAAAAGCACTTGGGAGGTCAAAGATTTTTGACACATGACGAGGTCAAAGCAGCAGTAGACGCATATTTTGACTCTAAGGAAGAATCATTTTTTTTCAACGGGCTAAATGCTTGGAAGGGAAGATGGCAAAAGTGCATTGAACTTGATGGTGATTACGTTGAAAAATAAAAATATATTTAATTTATTATGTATTTATTTTCTTGGTTAGGCTGATTACTTTTCAATCCACCCTCGTATTGCTGTAATTTTTAAAATACATGACGTTTTTTTTTCTTATATCACCCGGTTTCGGCTTGATGTCGACTTATGGGACACCCTGTATACATAAAAACCTTTCTCGAGAACCACTCTATCCATTGGTGAAAACCGCATTAAAATCCGTTAAGTAGTTTTAAAGATCTAAGCATACATAGGAACGAACAGACTTTGTTTTATACAATGTTATGATACTATAAACTAGCATCTAGCCCAGACTAAATTGACCCCAAATGAGTTAGTTACAGATTTTAGATTCGACAATTTTTGTAATAAAATTGTATTTTCCACCCATGATGTTTATTATTCCAGCTCCTCAGCCACAACCACAACCGTTGCTGAGTACTCCTGTACAGCCACCTGCCCAATTCCCATGTAAGTACCAACTAACTATAATGATAATTAATCACTTTACATAATTATGGGAGCCAAGGGGCCCCTCAAACTTCTTTAGAGCCCCAGCGAGTAGCCTATTATGTTTTCTAAAAACTACCAATAAAAGCATTTAATGAAACAACCATATCTTCCGTATGATGAGGCGAGAATACGCTTTAGATTTGATAAGATGAATAATAAAATGAAAATTTAAAACGAAAATACCCAATAACTTAACTTAGATGTTTTAAATTTTAATTAATAATAATAATAATATGTTAGGACAATTTACACAACGCCATCTAGTCTCAAAGTAAGCAGAGCTTGTGATATGAGTACTAGATAAACTGATATAAATACTTATATACATTTTTTTTGTAAATATATACATATTATACATAGGAAACACCCAGACTTCGGCACAAACGTATCTATCTTCACACAAAGTTTGTTCCGACCGGGGATCGAACCCGAGACTCCGGCGTCGAAAGCAGATGCACTACCGACTACGCCACCGAAGCAGTCTATTAATTACATACAACTACTAACAAAAATAATTTATTTATTTCTTCAAAAACTACTCTATGGCCCTGGAGTTGTTAATTAACACACCTTAGCTAATAAGTACAGTCAAGGTTTAAAAGTGCATTCCCATTATTCATATTCATCTTCATCAGCCCAAATCAGTCCACTACTGGACTTTTGCCGCTTTCTATGTCATCTTTTTATATATAAACTAGTTTGGTCACCCTCATTTTATATTTTTAGTTCTAATGTATTCCTAATTTAAATTTATAATTGTTGTGTATATATAGCCCACACTGTATTTTGATAAAATAGGTTGTGTCCACTAAGAATAAATCGGATTGGTGTATGTTTCTTATGACTATTTCCAATGAATAGACAACAAAAAGTAATATAAATTAGAAGACAGAATAAAGATTAATAATATTTTTAGAAAATAATTTTGGAAAATTAGGCATTCAGTCACGTGACATCCAACACCAATCAGAAAATATGACGTCACAGGTTGCGCTCTCACACCATAGAGTAAGTATGTATGAAGAGCTGACTTCTTGTTCAAGTTGTGTCTGTGATTTTGTGTAATTTAATTGTTCGTACGTTTTTATTAATTTACGAATTTTTGTTAATTTTAAAGTCAAATTATTATAAATCGAACAAAAGTAGATTGAACAAAACGCAGTTTTGGCGTATTATTTCGATGTGCATTTCGAGACAACGCTTGAATCAAAATATTGCTAGGCACCTATATCAAAGTTAAAGGGCTAAGTAACACAATTTATTTTTAACTTTTTGGAGGTTTTTAAATTATTTTATCCTTTTTTCAATTGCTCTTTAATCGTCGTGGGTTTTTTCAAAATTTTTAATTTTTATTTTATACTTCTTAAAGAGCATAGATATATAGCGCCTTCTAGTCAGTAGCTGTCGTTACACCTATTTAAGAACCCTCACTAATCAACTACAATTCCATTCCTAAAAAAAGCCGCATCAAAATTGATTTTCATCACAAATAATGTTAGCTGTAGCGCCCCCTGATGAGTTGTCACCGTAACATCTATCTAGAAACCTGTACCAATCTAACTCAAACCCATAACTGAAAATTGCATCATTTCGGACTACTAGTTTTTGAGAAAATTGGCAACATTGCTTTTCACAAATAATGTTCGCTGCAGCGCCCCCTGCTGGGTTGTCATCGTAACATTTATCTGAGAACATGCACCAATCAAACCTGAACCCATAACTAAAAACTGCATCAAAATCCGACCAGTAGTTTTGGAGAAAAATGGCAACATGTATTTGCACAAACATCCTCTTACCCCAAACCCATATACCATCTCCGTTCCGTCCTAGGTAAAAAGCTATGCGTGTCCAGTCTATAGTGTATAATCCTTACAAGTGACATGTTCTTGGAATACGTTGAAATAAACGTGTAAGCGTCATGATATTCACGGCGCTTTTGACCTTTTGGTCGTGAAAAAACTATAACTAATAAGCGATCTTGCGCTTGAATATTTATATTACGATTAGACGACAAATTTATGGCTTAATCGCTGCAGCGAACTTCGTTCGTTTTTTGTTCAGGATAGCTTCGTCAAACACATTATGATTTGTTTCGCAACGTGTGACATCACCCAAGGCGCTATGACAGATTGGAGCGTTTTCGTTACCAATTTAAATACATTTTTTAAATCGTAAAATAAACTATGTAAATGATTGTTTTAAATCAAAATAATACATTTTGTGACTATATAGATTCAAAACTACAGATTTAATAATTTTTTTAAATTTGGGACACAAGCCTATTGACGCGATTTTATAATTTTATTTCTAGTCTCTTATACGTAGGTCACACTATAAGTTTTGCGTAACTTAAAAAGACAACATGTTAAAACCAAAATATTATGTTTATTGCTTTTCAAAATACTCTCCTTTACATTTTAAAAATTTTTTCATGCTATCGAACCATTTTTTGAAACAGGAGGATCACAGATCTGAAGGCATGTTTTCTACGCGCTATCACTGCCTGTGTGAAACCTCTCATCAAATCTTTAATTTTGGGGAATATACAGAAATCACAGGGTGCTAGGTCGGGGCTATGCGCAGGATGGGTGACGAGTTGTACTTTTTCGGAAGCTACAAATGATTTTGTTTTGTTGGCTGTGTGTGATGATGTAGGAGAACGCGGCTTTTGGGTCGTCTTTCGCGAACTTTTTCTAACACTGGGTAAATAACTGGTAGAATACCACTCGGCATTAACACTCTTTTGATCTTCAAGTGGAATTGTACAGATGGGACCCGTAGCTGAGAAAAAAAACGCGATCATTTTTTTACCAACGATTCTCGCCTGCCTCACTTTTGTTGGCTTGTTCTCATTTTCAAACACCCATATCACAAGATTGCTGTTTTTTTTCGGGTTCAAAACAATAAATCCACGTTTCGTCTCCTGTGACAATGTCATAAACAGCATTAGAATGTCCGTGGTCGTACTTCAGTAGCATTCGTGAGCACTATACCACGTGAGCCCGCTTCTGCTCCGCTGTCAGTTCATGAGGGATCCAACGGCAACAAAGTTTCCGAACTTTCAATTCTTCGTGTAAAATTTTCTGGATTTGACTCATACCAATCCCCAATAGTCCTCGAATTGTCTCATAAGTAATCCGCGGGTTTTCTTCAATTAACCGCTTAAGAGTAGCTACATTATTTTCATTGACGGCAGTTGAAGGCCGCCCTTCACGAAATTCGTCATGTAAAGAAACTCGACCTCTCTGGAGAGTGAGAACTTTTAAAATCATAAAAAATCATCGCTCTAAAATCTTTTTGACTTAATTCCATTTTCGTTGCATACTTTGATGTGATAAAAAACAATTGACAAATGATTTCCCGCCAATTGTTTTTTTTATTACTAAGAAGGTTGCAACGTTTAAAAAAATATAACATTCGAAATTCAAATAGTTCCGATTAGCTAGAAGTGCAAAACTTTTAGTGTGCCCCATGTATGTACTACTATTATAAAGAGGAAAGATTTGTATTTTTGTGTGTATGTTTGTAATGAATAAACTCAAAAACTACTGTGCCGATTTCAATAATTCTAACCGTTGGGAAGCTACATTCACCCTGAGTAACATAGGCTACTTTTTATCCCGGTAATGTGTTCCCACGGGAACCGGGAACGAGTAAACTAAATCACGCGGTCGGAACTGCGGCGATCAGCTAGTATAATATATTCTCAAACATTGCATCTAAGTAAATACAATCTCAATAACTGCGACGCTAAATGCTACACTCTGTATATGTGGTCAGCGCGTCCAAGTATGGCGGACGTGGACCTGCGCGGCGGCAGGCCCCCCTCCTCGCTGCCCGCGCCGCTGCTGGACCAGGACATGCGCTCGCTGCCGCCCGCGCCGCCGCCGCACCCCGTACCGCCGCCGCCAATACATCACAACGACGGGTATCGTACACTTTACTTTACTTACTTACCTCTCTCTTCTGTTCATATTTCCTTACTGTCAATTATATTTTATAGGCAATGAAGTATGCTAACTTTTTTACAATTTGAATCGCAAAAACTAGCTTATAGTCTTGGGTTTGACTCGAACCTGCGACTGTTCTCTTTCCAGGAGGAACGTTCTATCGTTTTTAACCGACTTCCAAAAAAGAAGGAGGTTGTCAATTCGACTATGTTTTTTTTTGTGTTTGTTGCCTATAAAATTCAAAATCGGTTCATTTTTTTTTTTAATTTTTGGGTAAAATTTAAATGACGTCACTACTTCTCAAGTGGTTCCACATCCCGACAATTATTTATTTTGGTCCATTTCGGTAATTTGAAGTCGGTTGTTGTTTCAATTTTTGATGTGTATTTTATTGTGATAATGGTGGAACGTTCCTCCTGGAAAGCTTAAGTATCGCGACTTACGGCTCTGGCGCCGCCGCCCCTGAGTCGCGATATTAACACATTGTGATGGCAATATTAACGAATGTTGTGGCGTTCGTTGGCGTTCTATGCGCAGCAGTTGGCTGAAATGATGATGATGATGATGGCAATATTAGAGGTCTTGGGCTAGTGGTGACTTGGTCAGTTGGTAGAACGTTCCTGCTGGAAAGTAAACAGTCGCTGTTTCCAGTCCAGCCCAAGAAAAACTATAGTTTTTGTGATTCATATTGTAAAATGATTTCCTTACTGTGACTACGTAGATGGCAACTAGGCGAACTTATTTATACAGAATATGTACATTTTCAATACTGTTACGGGTAAGTACTTCAATTGAGTAGGCGACATGTCTGTTAGTCTGTATGTACACGTAACCCATGGCAACATATTAGAAGTCTTTGTTTTATTAAAAAGGTATGACAGGAAATAACGTTATACTTAATCTCAATTAATCTATAATAATTCGCTTGCATATTGTGATATGGGTTTAAAAATTTTCTCCAAGTACTGCCCTTCTACTGGAGGACACAAACACCCCACCGGAAGTGTAAGTTTTCTGTATTTACATTAATCGAGGTATGCCTACCTATCTACCCTTGTTTATTTATGGCCCCTTGCATGCTTAGCACATTTACATTATAAATAAAATAGTTATAAATATATATATATATGTATAATAGTTATCAAGGCGAACTTTGTATCGCCTCAAATATAAAAAAAAAAATATTACATGCAAATGTATGTAAATTGATAAACGCGACGGACGGACAGACAGACAGACAGACAAATTGTCGTATTAAATATATATATATATCTAATCCGAGACGCCCAGGACTTAAATTGGCTGTGCCTTAGCTCACGTGCCAACCGACGGCGACGTGAGATTTTATTGCCTTTCATCGCAATGCAACGGGTATTAATTTTAGACTTCTAACGACAAGTATACTATGTAAGAGAAGTCTTATAGTCCGGTCCTGTCCGTCTGTCCGCACTTTTCAACTCGAGAACTACAAGTGCTAGAAAGTTATGATTTGGCACATAGAATTTTGGTACAGAATAAACACCACAGCAAAAAAAAAAAAAATTTAAAATTTATGATTAAGACGACTTCTTACTATTGATATCACATGTGATATCAATAGTAAGAAGTCGTCTTATGCCTTCACTGCGATAGTGAAGGGCGCCTTGCTTGTTTTTTTCAAAATTACAATATAGCTGCTACTTTTTATTAAATTCATTCGGCCATTTTGGATGTATCCCATTTCAAATGTGCCCGGTGACGGCAATAGGCTTGCCCCCTATTACATGGGACTAAAAATACTGGCAAATTGTGGGTGTGTAATGCACCTCTGCCTACTCCTTCGGGGATATAGGCGTGATATGTTGAGTGTATGTATAAATAAATATTACTTCTAAAACCCTTCCTAGAACCGCCAGATAACACATGCTCTCCGGGGCACGTAAATGCATAGTTATCATGATTTTCCCTAATATAATTGAATCTATATATTTAATACGACAATTTGTCTGTCTGTCCGTCCGTCGCGTTTTTCAATTATAATTAATAATACATACATTTGCATGAAATGTTAAAATATTCGTAGGCTGGTTTTTTTTTTTTTTTTAATTTTGGGGCGATACAAAGTGCCCTGGGATAACTAGTATACTAAATTATGCTGGCGCAGTGTCGGCAGAAACTTGTGTGATCAATATTTTCGGATATTACTAGTACGTTAATTTGGATACCTTCAGTTAATTTGTATATTTGTCATAAGTATTTGAGTTGTTTGCCTGTACAGTCCATGTATGGATGGCTTGTTTGAAGTATGTTTGATATTTGGGCAAACGCAACGATTTTTCCACGAACACGAACCAAAAATACGCTAAGACAAGTGAGTTGCCGGCATGATACATAATGTTGTCGTTTCTAATAACAGTGGTTTCACTCGCGACCCTCGACTATCGGGCATGCAGCCTCAGCCATTCAACTCGGACCCGCGCGTCAGACCCAACGATCCGCGCGGACAACCCAAGATGCCACCGCGTAAGTATCACTTATAACTAGCGACACACAGTTACACAAGTTACGTAACAGTTACACGAAATGGCTAAAAAAAAGCAAAGGTCGAAAGACGGCAGCGAACTTTAAATTATGATAAGCATTTAAATTTATAGCTATCCAATATCTGAGGAAAATACGTATTTGTTACTGTTTCAATTTATTAACCAACATCTTTAGGGGTTAAGTCACCCTCACCTGCAAGCGGTTGCTGCACACGGACGAGGCTCTGGGACATATACTCCCCGGAAACAGTAATAGACTCGCCACCTATTACGTGGGGGTTAACAAAGTGACTGGTGAAACGTGGGAAGGAAACTTTCGGGTATAAAGGCGTGATTTGTATCAATTAACTAATTCGTGGTAAAAAGCATTCATCTGTCAGACTAAAGTAAGGCCAATGAAACTAGATAAATGTAATCAACAATCGGACCGCTACTTACTGAGTTACATTGTGATAGCGAGCGATTACTATCTTCTCCTAATCATTGTACCCAGTAGTTTTCGTTGTATGTTCATTTTAAGTTTCATGGTACAGGTAAACATTTATTATAGTGCCGTAGTTGTCAACCATTTGTCAACATTGATAGAATAGATGGTTCTGTCATAAATACGTCTGATTCCAACGAATCATCCATGTCTTATACAGACAACAGCGATTAGAATAGGGAATTAAACAAAAAAAAAAAAATTTTAACCCCCCAAAGCTTTGTTTACATTTTTTCTCTCGTCTAAGTAATATGTTATTCTAACTATATTAATGTTTTCAGAACAAATACCTCCCGGTATGCCGAGCGCTGCTCAGGCTCGAACTATTCAGGGCATCCCATCTGGTGCATCCGACCAAGAGAAGGTATGTATCACATCTTTGATCACATACTTTAATGCTAGCATTTTATGGTTCCCAACGACGCGGGATTCTCATCCCGACCAAACCCCCGAAGAGGTCACACAGGTGGTCAAAGCCCGCCGGGCGCCACTGGAAATACCTTCTGCGTGCGAGCCAGAGACGCCCGGCAACGGACGTGGGAGAGGCCGCGGAATTAATAAAAAAGTATTTTATGGTTAATACTAGTTGTTTTGTTAGTGACCGAGCGAACGAAGCGTCAACATTTTTACTATTTAGATACTGGACAATTTTGCATTCGTCCCGTGTTCCGAGCAGGCGGCCACATTTTATATTCGATCTCCACGAAACTTGGTACAAGTTCCTTAATTTCAAACGTTTTAGATCGTGACCTTTTTGATTAGGGGAAAAGGGGACAACGAGCCCAAATAATGATATGATTTTCATGTTAAATGACGATACCGATACCCCCTGTGCTTTCGAGGTCTACTGTTCCAGTCGTGCAAAGGCGGGGCGAACCATTAGTAATTTAAATGTAATGTTTGTTGTTTAAAAAGTTTTTCTTCAAACATTTTAGTTACCATTGCTTTGTAATGTTTGTTACAGGCGGCTCTGATAATGCAAGTGCTCCAACTGTCAGACGAACAGATCGCGTTACTTCCGCCGGAACAACGCGCCAGTATCTTGATGCTGAAGGATCAAATCGCCAAGAGCACCCAGCAACGTTAAATAATAAAAAGTTTTCACATTTAATGTTGTTTTCTTTTTACTAAACATATACTGCTCCCTTACCATAGCGCTCGGAGGAGTCTGTCGTTATCCAATAATACCTATCGCAGGAAATTTAAAAAAAAATGTGTTAATTGAGTCACGCGATCAGCTTTTTCTGCGATATTATTGGTTGTCGACAAACTTCACACTAAAAGTTTTGCACTTCTAGCTAATCGGAACTATTTGAATTTCGAATGTTATATTTTTTAAAGGTTGCAACCTTAGTAATAAAAAAAAAATTGGCGGGAAATCATTTGTCAATTGTTTTTTATCACACATCAAAGTTCTACGTATGCAACGAAAATGGAATTAAGTCGAAAAGATTTTAGAGCGATGATTTTTTAAGATTTTAAAAGTTCTTTCTCTCCGCAAGACTGTGCCGCTCGTTTTCAAAATGCTTTTTGTGATGTATTGCACCTACTTGTGTCGCAGTGTGCGTTCACACACACATGTACGCGCGAGCCGGTTACCTACGTGTATTGTAACTTTGTAAGATTGAACAGTCCGCAATAAACCTCGATACTTACCACTTGTTGTTTCTCTTGGATACCTCAATGGCGACGAGATTAAAATAGTTAGTACGCGGATAAGATTTTACGCAACTATGTCGATCGGAAAATTAACGGAGTTTCATGTGAGATCGGGAACATGGACTATGTATGTGGAACGTCTGGAAATGTTCTTCAAAGTGAACAGTGTTAAGCCCGAACTATTCCTACCCACATTGATTGCGGCGATGGGTGAAGAGGCATATGAATTGTTAAGCAGTCGACGAGTCCGGTTAAACCTAGTGCACAAACCTATGAAGAGGTGGTCAAGGTGATGACGGATCATTTGCAACCGAAGCCCTCTTTTATGGCGGAGAGGTACCGTTTCCGACAGAGAAGACAAAATGTGGGTGAATCAATTTTACAGTACATATCGGAAATTAAAAAAATGTCAAGATTTTGTGAATTTAAATCGGTATTGGAGGAGAATTTACGGGACCAGTTGGTATGTGGCTTACGGTGCGAGCAGATCAGACAGCGACTGTTTACGGAGGAAAACCTGCAATATGCAAGGGCGGGAAAAATAGCATGTGCCATGGAAGCAGCAGAGAGAGATGCAGCGGCAGTAGAACACACAGACAGACAGGTGGAGTTGGGTAGCGGAGAAGCTGCGACCGGGACGGTGCATGCAGTGACGACGGGGAGCTACCGCGGTCGCCGAGGCCACGTGGGAGCACGCGAGTTACCAGCGGGACGCCCATGGAAAAGAAGTGGAAAGAAAGCCACATGTACTACGTGTGGGTCTTCGGGTCATCAGAGTCAGGAATGTAGGTACAAGGACTTTGTATGCAGCAGATGTAAGGAAAGGGGACATTTACGCCGAGTTTGTCCAAAAGATAGATGCGTCACCAACAATATGGTTGCCCAGGTGCAAACTGCAAGCGAAGTGGCTAGACAGGGCGACGCCTGGAAGCAGCCACGGGAAGCGCTAGGCGACGGGTACCCATCATCAGGTGATGAAAACTGGGCGGGGGTCGAAGATTTACATCAACTCAGTCTGAATAGCTATAACCCGGTAAGCTTAATCGTAGAAGTTGATCAAATACAGTTGACGATGGAAGTGGATACGAGGTCCTTAGTCTCATGTATTAGTAAAAAAAATATTTAAGCACCGCCCGTTAGAAAAATCAAAGTTAATTTTTAAATTTTACAACGGTAGTTTAATTAAACCACTGGGAGTAATTAAACCGTTAGTTAGGTATGAAGGCAAGGGGAAAAATATGGAACTATTTGTAATTGAAGGAGGTACTACCTCGTTATTAGGCCGACATTGGCTTACAGAATTTGGCATTAAAATACCATTATATCAAAATTTTAGTAGTGTAGTTTTGTCTACATTCATAGTGTTTAACTATGAAGGTAGACAAAACAAATTACGGTAGTAACGATTTAACGCAATTACTTTCCAGATATAAGGAATTGTTCACGGGCGGACTGGGCCGGTTCACGGGAGGCAAGGCGCGATTACGCGTACGTGAGGGAGCGACGCCGGTGTTTTGCCGCACACGACCTGTGCCCTACGCATTCCGCGAAGGCGTTGAGGCCGAGTTGGAGGCGATGTTGCGCGCCGGGGTCATCGAGCCCGTCGACAGCGCGGACTGGGCTACTCCAATTTTACACGAGGAATTGAATGAAAGTTCGGAAACTTTGTTGTCGTTGGATCTTCATGAACTGACAGCGGAGCAGAAGCAAGCTCGCGTGGAATGGTGCTCACAGATGCTACAGAAGTACGAACACGGACATTCTAATGCTGTTTATGACAATGTCACAGGAGACGAAACGTGGATTTATTGTTTTAACCCGAAAAAATACAGCAATCTTGTAACTGAAACTTGAAGATCAAAAGAGTGTTAATGCCGAGTGGTATTCTACCATTTGTTTACCCAGGGTGTTAGAAGAAGTTCGCGAAAGACGACGCAAAAGCCGCGTTCTACATCATGACAACGCTTCTTCACACACGGCCAACAAAACAAAGTCATTTTTAGCTTCCGAAAAAGTACAACTCGTCATCCATCCTGCGCATAGCCCCGACCTAGCACCCTGTGATTTCTGTATTTTCCCCAAAATCAAAGATTTGATGAGAGGTTTCACTTTTACCAACTCCGAAGAGGCAGTGATAGCGTTCAATCAGCACGTAGAAAACATGCCTTCAGATCTGTGGTCCTCCTGTTTTAAAAAATGGTTCGATCGCATGAAAAAATGTTTAAAATGTAAAGGAGAGTATTTTAAAAAGCAATAATCATTATATTTTGGATTTAACATGTTGTTTTTTTAAGTTACGCAAAACTTATAATGCACTACTTACGTGACTGCTATAGAACATTTAACAAGGTAGTTTAAAAATGCATTGCATTTTAGTTTTCCTCTCATCCTTCTGCCCAACTGTACCTACAAGGCAGACCAGAAAAATCGCAATTTTATTGTCTTCGACTGTGGTCTGAATAGCTCAATTTGGTCACTGCATTTCCCTGAACTGAATTTTCTGGATTGCAAACGATATTGCACATGACATGTGACCGAGGAAAAAGGTTATTGCAAATTTATAGTAGATATAGTGAATGAAGTAGATATCTACTTCGCGTAATTCTATTACACTCGAACTCAAGTGAGAAGGCCTCCTGATGGCTGTGGTTACGCTTGGACGCTGGTATAACACCGACGAGTCGCAAAGGCGTTTTCGATCCCGTAAAAACCCAAACCTATGTAAATTGTTATAATTATTGGTATTATGTGTATAGGTAGTGACATTTCATTTTTTTTTGTTTCTTTTTTTTTCTTTTTTTTTTTGGGTTGTGGCAACACTACGGCTAACATCTGTTCGCATTATGGCACAAAGGCCTTTGAAGCCATGCCAAAAGTTATCAAAAAAAAAAAATCTGTTCGCATTTCGTATTGTATTTATTTTAATTTATTATTAATATTTTCGATAATTAGGGCTAAAATTCATCACAAAACACAATCTTACCATTATCAAAGTGTATCTAGGTAAAAACCAGTGTAAAGTAAATAAGAAATTAGTGATATTTGCGTACTGCTGATTTTGTTTTACCGGCTAAAAGTCAATGACTGTTTGAAAATTTTAAAAGTGAAACTTTATCAACTCGGATTTAATGTGATTTTAGTGATTTTTATACAGGTAATCGTACTAATAAATAACTATTTATTATCGTACCTGTTAGTTTTTGAAGTTGTAGTGTATTCAATCAGATTCTTTTTGACATTACTTACGTATTTATTTGTGTACTAAGAAAAACACAAAAACTTATTAAAAGACAAAAAAGTATGTACAAAAAAGTCAAGTATATTAATGAGAGAAGGCAACTAGGCGATGAACTTGACATGTATTCATTATTAATTGAAAATAATATCTCTGATCATAATAATAATATTTTAAAGTTAGAATCAGAAATTAATAATTTAAAAAAATCACTAGACATAATGACTGACAGGTATTGTAATGTTAAAAGTGAGTATCAGTAATACATTCTGGCCATGATGGATCTTATGAGTCCAAATTCCACATTGACATCAAACAACCATTTAATTAGTCCTGAGCCGGTCTGTAAGTCCTCGCTGACTTCAAACATAAGCCCTTCACTTGAGTCAAACAAGAAACCCAGTGGTTCCTTCACCAAACAAAATATTATTAAATCTGAAATAGTGATGTTTTGTGATGAATTAGGGAAATGGGCCAGTTACTTAGTTCATATTTAGAACAAAATGTTACTAACTATTGTATGCCGGGATTAACTTACTGTAACATTATAAAAAAAATTAAAAATTGTAATTTAAACAGCAGCTGTACACTTTTAATTTTGGTGGGAGATAGGGGAAATGCAGACAGAAATTTAATTGTAAATTGTTTAGAATTACTGAGCTTATTAGATGTTAAAAACATTATTTTATTCACACTTCCTTATAGCCGTAGCTTGTCACAGGCCGAAAACAATCTTAGATTTAAGCTAAATCAAACAATACATACATTGACATTTCATAATCCAAATAAATTCCATCTGATTGACATTAACATGTATTTAGAAAATAAATTGTTATTGACGGAAGATAAATTCTATTTGAATAGATATTTTAAGAGACAGATAGCATCTTCGCTATCATATTTTATTAGTTATTCAGCCAAAAACTTGGCTAAACAATCTGCTTTTATTGAGCAGAAAAGTGACAATTTTTGTCTTGTTTTTGTTTTGTTTTTGTAGGACAATAGAGGAAATCCCTAGCAAATTAAATTTAAGGACAAAGGAAAAGTCTATGTTCATGAATATTATTCATCAAAATATTGAAGGCTTTTCTGGCAAAGAGTTAGAACTAGAATTATTTTTAAATGAAAAACGTATCCATGTACTTTGTTTAACTGAACACTGGTTAAAAAAACATGAACTCTTAGTTAATATTGATAATTATAAAATCATTAGTGCATTTTACTAGAGATTCCGCTATAAGAGGTGGGTCTCTCATTTTAATTAATGACAAATTAAAATCAAAAGACCGAAAAGACGTAGTAGCACTCACAAGTGAGCGAAATATTGAACTATCATGTGCACAGCTAGAACAATATATTATTATTAGCGTCTATAGACCTTCTGGAGATTACTACCTGTTTGAGTCCATTATGGAGGAGGCCTTAAAAAAGGTATGTAAATGTAAGAAGACTATAGTTGTATGTGGCGATTTTAATATTAATATTTTAGAAAATTCTCAGAACGCGCTAAGGTTCCTCAACCTTTTTAAATCTTTTAACTTACAAAAAATCTTTTTTGTGAACCAACTCGCACCACAGCCACATCAGCTACCTGCTTAGATAATATGCGATGTATATGAGAAATCTATAATACATTTTATAAATTCAGATCATGCAGGTCAGTTAGCTAGATTTAAGTACCAACATGTTCCATTATCAAAAAATATTGTTTGTAGACCAATCACAACTTATAGATTAGAAAAATTTAAAGAAAACATTAAGAATAAAGTACCTCTTTTGGAGTTGAATAATGATAAAAACCCGAATGATCATTACGGAGATTTGTTCGGAGTAATCAAATACGAATGTGATAACAATTTCACTAAAAAAACAATAAATGTAAATCAATTCAAAATTAAATTTAGTGATTGGGCTACGCCTGGAATCTATAAAAGTAGAAGGAAATTATATGAATTATACGAGACAAAGGCATCTACTAATGAGCCACAAGTAATTGAACAGATTAAAAAATACTCCAAACTATTCAAAAAAGCATGTTCAACAGCTAAATCTAATTATATACGGGCTAAAATTGAAAAATCTGATAGTAAAACGAAGGCAATATGGAATTTTATTAACAAAGAAACTTGTAAAACAAAGTCACGTGATCGATCCTTCGAGTTAAAAATAGATGATAAACATATTAAAACTGATCCTGAAGTGGCCAATGCATTTGAATCTTTTTTCACAAATGTTCCAATCACCACTACAAATAAGTTAAATTCGTCAAAAAACGTAGCCAATTCTCTTCTTAAATCTAGTGTTGATAAATGTAGAATTAACTTTGATTTTCAGTATATTGACTCTGTCACTATACTTAAAACTTTTAAACAACTAAATATAAAAAATACCGAGGATCTTTGGTGCATTTCAACTAATATAATAAAATCAATAGTGCCCGCTATAGCGCCTCACCTTGCATTCATATTCAATAAATGTATAGATGAAAATCACTTTCCTAATCTTATGAAGTACAGTAAAATCATTCCTTTATTTAAAGCAGGAGACAAAAGTTATCCTTCAAATTTTCGACCTATTTCCATATTCCCAACACTCAGTAAAATTTTTGAAAAAATAATATTTAATCAATTGCTTTCACATTTTACAGACAATAAGTTACTTCATAACAAACAGTTTGGTTTCACTAAAGGCAGGAACACAACGGATGCAGGAGTTGCACTTGTGAAACAAATATTTGATGCTTGGGAGGAAAAGCAGGATGCCATCGGTATAGTTTGTGATCTATCAAAAGCTTTTGATTGTGTTGATCATGAGACTTTGCTACTAAAATTAGGTTATTATGGTGTTTCAAACAGCTCACTTGGCTTACTCGAGTCTTACCTCACTGGTAGAGTACAAAAAGTAAACATTAATGGCACCGACTCTTCTGGCGCCTCATTAGTCATGGGAGTACCCCAGGGCTCGATATTAGGCCCCTTTTATTCTTAGTAAACGTAAACGATCTTCCTTATTTCACTATAAATCTTTGTGAGATAGTATTATTTGCTGATGACATTTCATTAATTTTTAAAAGTGATAGACAAAAAGTAGCACTTGACGATGTAAATAATACCCTTTCGAAAATATTGCATTGGTTCACAAGTAACAACTTGCTGCTCAATGCGAAAAAAACAAAATGTGTAAAATTTACTATGCCCAATGTTAGACAGGTGGATACTCATATTACTAGGAATAATGAATTAGTTCAAATAGTCAGTACCACAGTTTTTCTTGGGATAACTCTAGATAGTAAACTACAATGGGGTCCTCATATCACAGCCTTGGCAGGAAGACTTAGCTCAGCTGCCTATGCGGTTAGAAAGATAAGGTCACTGACTGACGAAAAAACGGCACGATTAGTTTATTTTAGCTACTTTCATAGCGTTATGTCATACGGTCTGCTGCTGTGGGGCTCAGCTGCCGATATTGAGACAATATTCGTATTACAGAAACGAGCTATACGAGCAATCTATAGACTCGGACCCCGTGACTCGCTGAAAGAACTATTTAAAGAAATTAATATTTTAACAGTTGCTTCTCAATATGTTTACGACAACATCTTATATGTACGGAAGAACATAGATCTCTTCAAAAAAAAATCCGATAACCATAATTTTAATACAAGAAATAAAAATAAACTGGCAATGACAAAAATTAGACTTCATAAAGTTGGTAATTTGTTTGTAGGCAAATGAATAAAAATTTATAATAAAATTCCTCAGGATATGGTTGACATGCCTCTTAATAAGTTTAAAATAGTAGTTAAAAAATGTTTGATGATAAAAATGCATGGTCACCCTAATCTTCTGTTGTTAGCCACT
Source organism: Nudaria mundana (assembly GCA_963556515.1). NCBI lineage: Eukaryota > Metazoa > Arthropoda > Insecta > Lepidoptera > Erebidae > Nudaria > Nudaria mundana. Next base: position 7,662,525 of record OY748297.1, read on the forward strand.
CGTATAATACAATATAAACTAATTGTAACAATGTAAACAAAACAATATTAAAAAAGAAAATGGATAATCTGCCTGAGTTTCTTGCTGGTATCTTCTCAGGAGAACCAAATTACCGAACCAGCGAAAGAATCATTTTCTAATGGTTATTTATGTACTTACTTAATTTAGTATTTTTATAATATTACTTGACAAAATTGTAAAATTTTGACATTCATATGTGCTCTTTATGTGCCTAAACTGAATAAATGAAATTGATTCTTTGATTCTCTTTGATTCTTGATTCTTGTACAGTACTGTACCCAGTAGGGTTATTGACCGAGCGAACGAAGCGTAGACCTACATTTTGAGATTGGACAATTTTGCTTTCGTCCGTCTGTCTGTTTGTATGTTATGTTCCGGCCTAGCAACCACAGTTTGTATCCGATATTTAAGAAACTTGGCACATGTGTTCCTTGATTTAAAACATTTTTTCATTGTCAGTTTTTTTGCATTGGGGGAAAATGGGGTAAATAAGGTCAAATAACGTTTTAATGTTTTTCCGGGCTAGCGGCACCATTTATTATCAGATCTCCACGAAACTTGACACAAGTATTCCTTTACGAGAAACAATATTTATGGTGTGAGATTTTTTATTGGGGGAGGAAGATGGGGGGCAAATCTCAAAAAAATGTTTTTAATGTTCGCGAGGTCTACTGTTAGACCATAGGGCGACCACTAGTAAGGTGTAAGTATATTAACTACTAACTGTTGTCCGCAGCTCCGCCTGCGTGTTATAGCTTTCTTGATCACCAATTACTGATTTATTATGTATAGCTGTTGAGCGATATTGTATCTTAAGATAAAATATTATAGTATCTTAGCCGTGTGCAGCGCCCCTTAGTGAACTCCACTGCGGGTGACGTAACCTACGACAAACTTATTATTTGCGGTTGGTACAGTAATCGGGTCTAGGGATCGAACCGCAAAATTAAGTTTGTTTTTTATTGTATGTACATTTCCGGTATAAAAAGTACCAAGTGTGGTGCGCCCAGGATATTAAAGAATAATTATACCAAGTTTCATCGTAATCGATCCGGTAGTTTTTGCGTGATGCCTGAACAAACAGACAGACAGACAGACAGACAAAAAAAAATTTAATCACATTTTTGGGTTCGGTGTCGGTCTAGTAACACCCCCTGCCATTTATTTTTTGATATTTTCAATGTACACAATTTTCACTTCTACAGATTTATTGAGCGAAGCGAGCGTAGCGAGAGGAGCTCCTCATCAGGTGACTCAAATGCAACTCGATGTGAAATTGTTTCTCGACAACTACCCAACAGATTTTCATGATTTTTTCACTCAAAAATCAAGCATTCTCAGGAGCAGGGTTTGTTCGAGACCGAATTTTGATTTAGGACCCTCAAAAATAGTTATTAACCAAAAATATGTCAACAACCGATTTTCATGATATTTTCACTCAAAAATCAAGCATTTTCTGGAACAGGTTTTGTTCGAGACTGAATTTTGATTTAGGACCCTCAAAAAAAGTTATTGATCAAAAATATGACAATAGTCGCTTCGCTCAATTGCATGCTGCAGCGCAGTACCACGGCAGCGACCGCAGCTCCTAGTTATAAGTATACTCGTAGATTAGAGGTAATTTGAGGGCCAAGTAGTCACGTTATCGCGTATGTATTTATATCGATAAGTATTTATGTACAGAATTAACATTGTGATTTATCGGATTACACATAGATAGTGTTCATTTCATTGGAATCACGTAAGTACCTACCTATGTCGGTATTTTATTATCTGTTTGTTATTTTGATACGGCCCCTGCTAGGAAGTAAATCAAACGACGTAAAACAATTAACGTTACTTTATTGGCAGGGAACCTAGGGTTCATATAATACTAGTAGCTAATAGTGTGTCGGTAGAATAGGATCACATATTCTGTTTACGGAAGCGCCCGGTGCACTTAACTGTGGGTCCACAGGCGACGGCGGTCGGCCGGCAGGATCCGCTGGTGTCCTCCAATCAATCTTGTTCCAGCTGGCGAGATGCTCCGGGTCGAAGGCCACGGAGCGACGGCGCAGCGTCTGGCTGCTCAGCAATCGTATATTTTCACAAGTATGGCTTTTCTAAGCCCCAAGGTAGTTCCCGTATTTTCGGGAACCACAATTAACTGCACAAGTTGCACCCTTATTAAATAATAATATCAATCCAAATCTATTCTGTCTGAATTACTTGGTTAAATCTATTATTTTAAATGTTATAATTTAATACTTCGTTAACGGTGGTTACGGCAGTTGTGCGTTGATGAGATTTCTATTATGCTAATTCTGTCTCTCCGCTCGCTCTGCGCGGACTTATATGACCTCGGGACAGGTAATGGAGTCGTACCGGCCCCTACTCCGGGCGTCTAGTGCCGCGACAATCCACGTATCGATGCCCGCGCACGCCTCGCTATTGGCTAGCCGGATAATCCTTATCGGTACGATCTCGCCCTGCTCATAGGACAATGAGCGAAGGAATTTCTTCATTGTCCGAACCGGTCTCGGATGTCCGCGAATAGGCAGTAGACTTGCGATCTCTTACTGGCCGAGTCCACTCAGTCGCAAAAATCTCATTGGTAGTTTCAGGAATCGGCCAATGAGAGATCGCAAGTCTACTGTCTTTGCGCGTACATCCGAGAGGTATGAACAGAGCTTCAGGTACGTTATGGTTATGGTCGACTTGCTTATGTTAGGAGTGGGTTAAAAGGGTTATATTAATTAACACGTCCTAAAACTTCCATTTTGCGAAAACTCAAAATACGCAGTCCTCTATTTACATCTGACAGACCGAACACGTATTAGATACAAAATAGAACTCAGTTGGCAGTTCCGAAAGGTACCTACCTACACTATACAGCCAACGCTATCAAGACAATAGGTATCTCTATACATAGATACCTACTATAATCTGCCCGCGAAAGTGTGATGATTTAAAAAAAAAATCTAAGACGTCTACGTAAAACAACGCGTACAGGCTATAACAATAATTTAAATAATAACTTGCTGTCCCGACGAACTTCGTACCGCGCTAAATTAACCTTTATACCTTCGCGGAGTTTGTGCGAATATTTTAAAACCAAAATGATCCAGCCGTTCTCGAGTTTTAGTAGACAAACTAAGAAGAAATGTTTCGGTAAAAGCACAGATATAAGAATACTATACTAGTAAAAGTAAACAACGCGTTTACTTTACACTTGTTTACAAAGACAGCGACATTTAACCTTTTAACTTTGTTGTCATTCATCAGTGACGTGAGTTTGTGAGGTCATTACCACATGTGGTTGTTGTGTTTGTTGTAGGAACGAGGTAAATGTTTTGTGCTAAATCATTGCGCGCGCATTGAGCATTCAGTCAGTCAGTCAGTTAGCTCAGTCTCTACTGGACTGTTGCATTAAATAACTGTGTTTAAGTGAATTCCTTCGGTGCGTGTAATATTTTTGCGCATAATATTTTTCGTATATATCACACACAATTAACAAATAATACCGCACTTCGGGTGTTGTCTCATACAAAACCGTTTTATTTTTTGTGGATTTAGATTTGAATAAACAAAAAACTTTTCTATAATTTAGTAGATACTTATTAGGTATTTGCTAATTAGTCATTGTTTATCTTTTAGTCTTTCAAAATGAAGTGGAATGCAATTTTATTAGCATGTTTATTCTTTTGGAATTCTTATGCGGAGGGTAAGAAAAAACACTGGCGGGAGACTGCTAATGAAGTGACTCAAACACCTGACGAAGTTCGGGACCCACCAGACCATACAAAATTGATCGAAATGGCCAGATATGTGCTACATAATGCAGGTCAGTCCTGTTAAAATCGGTTCAGCCGTTTCAGAGATTGGCTAGAACAAACACCCAGACTAATAGTTTTTTTATGTGAGGACGTAGCAGGTAGGTACCTGGTAGATAGGTACTTTCATAGGTAAGTAAAGGATACACTTAGTATGTGGTAGCTGTTAATTTGGAATTACAAAAGACACTTCAATTTTATTTATAAGAAACTGAGGATGTAGGTAAACATGGTGAACAGAGGTGAACATGGTGGTAATTTTACTGTGCATAAGTCCCATAGGTCGCCAATCGAACCTCGCATCGGCTACACAGGTGACCAAGGTCCGCCGGGCGCCCGCTACTGGGAATTCTCTCAATGCTTGCCGGAAGCGCTCGGCAATGGACGTAGGTGTGGCCACGGCCCAGGGTCGCGGATAAAAAGAAGCCAACCTCACATGCAAGTGGTGCACCTGCCGATCTACAGACAATTAAGGCTCTGATCAACAAGCTCTGGCATATACAAAAGTAGATACCTAGGTAGCCGCTCCCTATTACGTAGGAGAATTAACAAAGTTACTGGTGATAATGTGGATGTGTACGTACATCAGTCTACTATCTCTTTCGGAAACCAGGCGTGATTCTATAGGAACATGTCTTTTTCAGATTGGGCCTCCGTAGCGACGATATCAGTTTTGCCTACGATTGAAGGATACCCATTCTCAAACGTAAAGTCAGTGGTGGATGGCTCTCTTGCAAATTCCACCGGAATTCCGTACTTCTACATGTCACCTTTAGATTTCAGTGCTAAAGATTTGGCGGTAAGTACTTATGTACAACCTACAGGTATTATTATTTCCTTTGTTCAAATAACCGAATCTTGGCGATATTTTGCTGTGTACCCACATTTTTTTCTAATAAGCCCGTCAGTCGCGGCAACAGAAATACATCATCTGTGAAAATATCAACTTTCTATCACGGTTCATGAAATACAGCCTTGTGATTCGATATTATGTACTTATATATATTTATAGGGTCCCGTTTTACACTTTAGGTACAGAACCCTAAAACTAAGTATACTTACCATGAATCCAATCAATGAATTCATTCATTGATAGATTTCTCGTCCTAAGTCGTTTTGTTGCGGAATCATCAATAATTTCATGGACCAGAATCTCGCGACTAATAATACTGTCAGAGATTCAAGGCCACTTCAAAAACTACTAAGGTCACGTCGGGAACTAATAATCGAATAGATACTTTATTTATACTGCCTACCTACCTTCGCTTGCAATGGCAAGGATTATGAATAATTTGTGTGCTTCAAGCTAAAATCCTCATATTTGAAATCTCAATGAAAACGAATTTTGACAACGCTAAAAAATAGTCATGAAATAGTCATAAATAGTCGTACATGTAAAAAATATAGTACTATTACTACTACTAATACGACTATTTTTTTACATGTACGACTATTTATGACTATTTCATGACTATTTTTTAGCGTTGTCAAAATTCGTTTTCATTGAGATTTCAAATATGAGGATTACAGCTTGAAGCACACAATAATTTATCGCTTACGTTTTGTAATAACAAAGTCGGTTGATAATAATCAACCGACTTCCAAAAAGGAGGAGGTTCTCAATTCGACTGTTTTTTTTTTAGTTTCATAACCTTCAAATCTTTGGGCTGGGTGAACCGATTTTGATTTTTTTTTATTGAAAGCTACTAGTTCCCAAGAGGACCCATTTCAATTTGGTCCCATTTCGGTAATTTGAAGTTGTGTCAATTTTTGACGTGTATTTTTTTTTCAACTCGACAGAAAAATAATCGTGCTACGGTGCTGGTGTCGCTCGAAGAAACAAGATATTGTGAAAATCAGAAAATTGATGCCGAAGACCCGAGGTGCACACGCTTGATGTTATCCGGCAAAATGAAGAAAGTAGGTCCCTATGTTCATGAGTTAATGATTCCCCGGGCCTTATCTATAGACACGTACCTACCTACAAAATGAAAGTCTTTAAGATTAATTACGTATATTAATGTTGCTTTATCTGTGGCATGCATGATGATTAGATAGGTATAATATATTTAGGTAGCATATGTACAGTGTACATGTACTGAGAAATACACGGTTCAAAACAGAGATTTAAAATCGTGTAAAATTGTAGACTGTTCTAAATTAGGTCATACCTGTACGCTTAAACATTGGTTACGCTTAAGTATAAATCTGTGTTTTAAACAGACGTTTTTAATCGTGCATTTTTCTCTTAAGTGAAACTAAATAATAATATATATAAATATGTAGGTAGGTTTTGGGGTTCGTGGTCTAGTGGTTGAAAATGTTAACACATTGCAAAGGTTAAGCAACATCTAGTCAGGCCGCGGCCGGTCTTAGGATGGGTGACCATTTCTTAAGACTGAGACTCCTCCGTGCCTCGGAGAGCACGTTAAGCCGTCCCGGTTGTCATATGAACATCTATGGCAGTCGTTAGGGGTAGTTCGGAGCCCTAAATCAAAAATCCGACCGGTCTAACTACAGAACTTCGATATCGCCCATGGGTTGTGGAGTTCAGATGGTAGTCGCTTCACGGAAAATATCGAAGTTCAGCCGAATCGCAGTTAGACTGAAAAGTCGACCCTAACCGCGTAACCTAGGTAGGTAGGTACAATTAGCAAGCTTGGGTAGGTAACCCAACCTAGTCTTGACCCTCGGTTTCACTTTCACACTAAAGCTCCGTTCACGTCATTTGAATGAATCTCCTCCACCAAACTAACGCAGAATTTGAGAGTATGGATATTGGTTCGGTTTTATAGCGAAAACTTGCGGTACAAAGTTACGAAAATTGCGCGGACGAATTACCTACTTATTTATGATATTTGCACACTTTTAGTTTATAGAGCTATTTTTTTTATAAATTATGCAGAAAATACTAAGAGAGAGAGATATATTAAGACCATTAAATCAATAAAAACAACATTACTCACGACTTAATTACGCATTAGCTAGCGGTAAACATGGTTCTTGAGACGATTGATTATTCATCGATTAATATAAAGTGTTATTGTTTACTGGCTGTATAATAAATAAGCGTGTTTTGTTTTGACAGATGAAGGAGAGCACACCAGAGTATACTTTCGCAAAGGCTGCCTTGTTCGAAAGACATCCGGCTATGGCCAACTTTCCGCCGGGTATGTATTGTGAACATTAGATATCATCGAGAATGATTAACAAACTGGCTGCACCTTTTTAACCCATCGATTACAGGGTTAAGGCAGATGTGTGGTTATTTCGGTAGCAGATAGGTACATTAAACTAATGACAGCATCCGGCTTTGCCTGCTTAGTATATAAAGTCTAGGAACAAAGAAACAGTTACCTTTGCAGAAAATCACTGAACTATCAATACTTATAGTAACACAGTACCTACGTTTGTACATTAATAAGGTGAATGTCACACGAGTCATTGTCAAGGTCAGATGTTATTTATGTTAAGGTTAAAAACCGAAATGCGGTTACACCAGTTTAAGTCGACTGCGAGCCTACGACTAGGTATTAGGTGTACCTACCTACTACTAGTACTTCAGGCTTTAGCCGTAATATACATAGGGACTAAGTACAGTTCGAGAGGTATAAACGGAGCTTTGCATTTGTGTGAGTGCAGTGTACGTGAACGTATAATTTGACCTCTTTTGACAGTTGACAGTTTGACAGTTGACAGCTACAAAAAGAGTTTTTACTCTACTTTTCGTGGTCACTCACAAATGCAAAGCTCCGCTTATCCCTCGCGAACTGGTATCTACATTTACTCGTACGTAGTTAAGTACCTACCGCAATACAGGTGTGAAAGTGGACAACTTTTACTCTCATTTTGATGTAGCTGGGTTCAAGGTCAATGTAAAATTGGCAAACATATTATCAACTGATGACGCGATTTCGAACTTTGAAATCGAGTGACGAAACCTCAGCATCGTACCTAATATTAACTCCTGTTTTCTAGATCACAATTGGTTCGTGGCCAAGATGAAAATAGGTCAAATCGCGATGGTAGACTGGTTTGGTGGAGCCAAATACATAGATGTTAGAGATTATCTCCGGTACAACTACACTGGGATGGAAATGCTTCAATATTCCCAACAACGTTTGCAGAGAGCAGTGATGCCATAGACCAGTAGAACAATAGACTAAACGACATAGTTATTGAACGTAGGAAAAGAGTGCAATGATATAAGTGCGCCCCCCTGCATACCCAGGTGCCCAGTTTATTCCAATATCCAATTAACTAATTAATAATACTTTCCTTCTTTCTTACTTTCTTTTAAATATTTTTGTGTTTCAAAGCAATGACCTATTCTTAAATATTAAGGTATAAATGATTAAATATTCCCCCCGTGGGTTCGAGTTCCAACGAAGACATTTCAGTTTTTGTGATTTATTTATAATTTCTATCTTAATATTTTCTTTTCATACCTACTTCTAAATTCTGTGCTCCTTTAATTTCTAAATACTTACACATTCTACAAAGACAGTGGTGCCGTCAAAATGACCACAGTTCTAACGATGCATGGTGTCATTTATGATTTTAAAGTGAACATTATACCAAAAATATTAATCTGTTTATCTAATAAAGTTGCGCTCTGTACCATGTTCATAATATACTTCAAATTCAGAATAAACTTCTGTCGACACTCCCAGAGGGCCATGTATTTTTTGAAATACCTATTTATGTTTAAAGTAACAAGATAGAAAACATAGCCAATATTTCATCCGCTATTGGAAACAAGAGTTTATTTTTTTATCTATAGATACGTATAGGTAAGTATAGAAATATAGTGATATTATTCAAGTAAGTTTATGTGTATAGTCCAACGTTTGTATTTGCATAAGTCTTTAATTACTATTCAAACAAATGTAATGTTATTTGTAAGGTCAATGTCATCTGTGATAAAATGAACATTTATCAACAGTTATCGTAATATTTTAAATATGTCTAAAGTAATGACTATTGATGAGTCAATGTAAGGTTTATAATATTTTTATACAATAAAAATACTTTTTATAACAGTAGATAAATATTTTATTTTAAATTTTCATGTACACCTTTCTGATTAATAATTAATTTAGCTGAATACAAGATTAACAACCTAACAGAGATCTAAACGAGACATAATCGTGATAGTTTTAAACGCATGAGACTTTATGGTTATCAACCCATGCATTACCACGTTTAATACAATTCAATGTTACCCACACGCGGTCGCGGAGTAGAAGGAATTTCGGTCATTGACCCGTCACTACTCTCTGTCACTCACGCAGAATTATCAATCCGTCTCGCTTACACACACGCGAGACGGCAATATAATTGTGCGCGAGTGTCAGAAATTGGTAGTGACGGGTCAATGACCTACATATAATAAATTCTACTCCGCATTTTAACAGATCGCCTGTCGACATCGGCCTATCAGGCCTTTAATTTAACTTCAACCATATCAAAGTGAAACCTTAATTAACTAGCTTCAAAAAGTCCCATTAATTAAGGTGATTCAGTTAATTGGACCTCATAGGAACTCTCAAATAGAGGTTTCTCCTTTATCCAAGTCCCTATTAACCGGGTTTACTGTAATTGACAGGCCGATATCGAATGTCTTGGAGTAGGGACCGCTGGTCATCGATTAGTATGTGGGTCTATTAATAGTACGCAGGCCGTAGAACATTGAAAAATATTGATTAACAGCAAGCTCATTTTTCGTAAGTAGCTTTATTTTACCGAGTCCTACCCCAATATCTCAAAAAGAAATCTCAAATCAGGTAGCTAACGGAGTTATCCAGTTAAAATATTCAGAACAAAATTGTAAGGTTGCACTGATCGTAGAAACCTAAAACTTAGAAGACGTGTTTTTTATATGGCATGTACTTCCGATAAGAAAGGATTTTCCAAAAGTCTACTCCTAAAGGGGTGATTAAGGGGGGACAAAGTTTGTACGGGACAACGTGACACCTCAGAAACTACTGCACCGATTCTAAAATTTCTTTCGTAATATGAAGCTACATTTTTAGCGAGTAACATAAGCTATATAACATCACGACAGAGTTCATAGGAGTCTATAAAAAGGAAAAGGAAATCTATAAAACCGTAAATTTTCAATTTTCTAACTTTTCAACCTTGAATAACTTTTTTAGCACAAGTCGGATCGATGGGACCTTTTGATATTTGATTTATAATGATGTACTTAATACGTGCACCACTTTGCAGCTCTATACGAATTAATGCAACCTTACAATTTTGTTCCGAATATTTTAACTGGATAACTCTGTTAGCTACCTGATTTGAGATTTCTTTTTGAGATATTGGGTTAGGACTCTGTAAAATAAAGCTACTTACGAAAAATGAGCTTGCTGTTAATCAATATTTTTCAATGTTCTACGGCCTGCGTACTATAATCTTTTAAATTATTACTATTAAATTTAATCTAGATAATTATCTGTTATGAGTAAATGCGTTAAAATTAAACAATAAAATAGATTTAAAATCTAAGTCAAATAAAGTATTCTACTGCATAGTATTCATCCTAAGAAATACTATGCAGTAGAATTATATTAACTAGGAATGCGTTCTTCTGCCTAACCTTTTGCAGGGATTTACTTTTGCTTTTTTATTAATTTTTATGTTAAACCAATAAAAACATGCCAGAACCTCGTGTTTTTCCAGCTGGAGGACCAGCCGCGAGAAATAAGGTCTCGTGTATATTATTAAATTATAGAAAAATAATGCGTGGTCGGTAGTGTAACCGCTTTCGACGCCGAAGTCTCGGGTTCGATTCCCGATCGGGACAAACTTTGTGTGATGACACATACGTTTGTATCGAAGTCTGGATGCTTCCTATGTATAATTATGTATGTATTTAAAAAAAATGTATATACGTATTTATATCAGTTTATCTAGTACTCATATCACAAGCTCTGCTTAGTTTGAGACTAGATAGCGTTGTGTGAATTGTCCTAACATATTTAAATATTTATAATTTTTAACCTATACATTGTATTGTTAATACCTAAAATACAAAAAATAATAGCCAATTAAACACAGGGTCATTTGGTTCGTTAATTTCTATGATTTTAAATTACTTTAGTAAACGTATGTACATATTTAAAATTGAGTTCATTTCAGTTCAATGCTAATCATTTAACAAATACATTATTGAGTTTCTGTTCAAGTATTCTTATACATTTCTAACTAGCGAATATTTATCCAATAGACAATAGAATAATATAAAACCAGTTAGGTAGGATTAATGTTTGTAACATCAAATGGGTCAGTGTGGGAAAGTCTACGTTCATACTAATCTTAGTATGAACGTAGACTTTCCCATGGTTCCTAGAAACAGATCTCTGTTTCTAGGAACCATGTCATCGTTTTTAGTAAAAAATAAAAACTGCATTTACACATTTTTTCCCATACTGACCCATTTGAATGTTACAGCCTGTATAATAATGTACCAAAACCACATTTATTATAAGGTAAATCGTGTTTTCCGCTATTTGTATAGATGTACTTATAGTGATGGTATTACTCATTACCGCAGTTGTTCTTTGTGCGAAACACCTACTAATAGCTGTATATAGAAATATACCTAAACTAGCTTGGTAATTCTCGTATCTAATTCCTACGGGAACACATTGCTTAGGGATTATGTAGCTACATATTCTTAAAATCAGTTGAGTAATTTTCGAATCTATAGAATACAAATAAACAATCAAATTGATTCGATTTTTCTGCATGCATTTTCATAATACAAATGCATCACTTTACAGAAAATTCGTGAATTTTAAACAATCACTACCTAGTTTTTTTAACATAGAGACAAAAGAATTCGATAACTCTCTTGTGACTTATCTGAAAATACGAAACTCCATTATACAGTTTATTACGAGTATTATGCGATCATGTTAGCACCATTTGGTATAATATAAAACTAATGTTATATTGATTATTTTTATAAAGAACCTGAAAATTTTCTCATTGAATTACATACCTAACTAAAAGAGCATAATTCTCCGGAAGACGATTTCATTTATTTACATACGTACCTTTTATTGCCTGACGTTCCGACCAGTTTAAAAGTTAAAATGACATTTGTCTGAAAGCATATTGAGACACTGATCTTAAATTTGTTTTTTTTTTATTAGACTGGAAGTCACCTTCATGCTTCGACAATATTATCCGCCCTATGAACATATCAACGGAAAAGTTTGTCGATAACCAATGATATTGCAGAAAATTACGGTCACGTGACCCAATTAAACCATTTTTGAATGTTCCTACGATATCATAAATCATGGACAGAGCTAGCGCAAAAACAAAAACTGCTTTGGGTGGATATTTTGGCAGTCGGTTAAAGTAGTTGTGTACACCCACATACTGCGGTCAGGCAAGCTAAGCGTCAAAATATAAATATGCTATCCAACATGTATATAAAATGAAATTACTACAGTTGAAAATTGTTATACGCGGATTGTATTTTGCACATACATAACAGTGTCCCTCTATGATTGGTTAGTAAGATCGAAGCTTTATCGTCATTGGGTTGTAGTATGATTCATAAAACCCCTTACGAATCATACTACAACCCAATACAAGTATCTGAAATGTTGTAAAACTACAATAATTGAACTATTCCATGACAGTGTACGCAGGAGGCTATTGGTCGGATTGTGTTACCGCTGTTGTTATACGCGTGATGTACTAACGCGTTCACAGGGGCCTCGTTAACTTTCTTCACTTCTAAAGGCATCGCCATAATCTGTGAATCATAACATAGTATAAAACAAAGCCGCTTCCGTTTCCTGTGTATACTTAAATCTTTAAAACTACGCAAGTTGATGCTTTAACTAATGGATAGAGTGGTTCTCGAGGAACATTTTTGTGTGTATAATGTATAATGTGTCAAGCAGGCGAAGCCGCGGGCACGAACCTAAATCAGTGGTTTATGTTAAGACAAATTGACTGATTGATATTAAAAAGCTACTATTTGGGGTTGGATATGGCCTATAAGGGTTTTTTACCAACTTCAAAAAAGGAGGTTTTCATTATGACTATGTTTTTTTATGTTTATTAGTATTACCTCATAGCTTCGGACTGCGTGAACCGATTTACAAAAAAATTGTTTTAAATGAAAGCTAGTGCTGCCCATGTGGTCATTTCAATTCTGTCTCATTCCGAAAATTTCAAGACAGTTTTTTTTGCTACAATTTTTAAACCAAACTGGTAATTTAGTCACTAAGCAAAAATGGGAGATCATAGGCTGGATTTAAACCAGTCTCAGTGCGTCAGTTTTCTTTCAGTGATAATGCTCTCAATAACATTTACGTCTTAGATTCGCTCTAAGACGTAAATGATGGATCGCAATTTCTTTTGTCAATAACAACAACTTATTGTGTCAAGAGAATCTCCGAGAGTCTAATGAGATTCATATGTAGAAAGCTAAGCTAATAGCTTTAAAGATCATTATTGAAAGATAAACTAGGTGGTTTATCTTTCAATAATAATAAATAAATACTCTGTCTATTGGACCCCTTAGGGCTAGGTCAAATTTTCGATTTTTTGGCTTGCCTCCAGATCGAGGGCTATCCATAGAGGAGTCAACCATCATTGAAGCATAAGCAGTTTTCGAGAGCTAAGGGGGACATTCCCCATTTCTATACATATATAGATGCATCGATGACCGTATTTGTAACATAAGGATCAATAAATAGAATAAGACTTACATTTTCCGCATTCTTTTCCCCATCAGTAATTGAAGACAAGGAATTCAAATGACTAATATCTTGTTTCACAACCGAACTACTTATATTTTCAGACAACTTCAAGTTCACAAATGACAAGTCCAATATATTAGTGGAATGTGGCATAGTAGCGTTGAAATTCATGTTTCCTATTGGTCGATTAAACATTTTGCTAGTGCCAGTATATTCCGATATGGTGATATTTTCTAGCCACTTTTCATGCATACTGTATAAATTCTTGTATGTACACAACATCATATCACGAGCTCGACATTTTTCGTCAAACAACTGTTTAATCGCTTGTTGTAAGTTTTCAGTCTTTTCTGTTAGTAATTTTTTACATTGTGCTAATTCTTCTACCATTAAACTGAAACCAAAATAAGACAATATCAAAGATAGGTTACAATGTAAATAGAAAAAACTTTGGGCTGAACTTGAACCAGTGCCTGTACCTTTTCCAGGCAGGAGGAATGTTCTACCAACTGACCAAGACACCACTAACCCAAGACTAATATTTCGATCACTCATTTTGTATCAATATCGCGACTTACGGGCGTCGCCAGAGCGCCATCTACCAGTAGTTAAAGAACTAAATACTATGGTAGGCTGTGCGTAATGTTGCAATTACGTTTAGACACAGCTAGAGGGCTCAGATGCCAATCAACAAATATATTTTTTTATAAGCACTGAAGTATGCTAACTTTTTCTCAAATAATTTTACCAAGACACCACTAGCGCAAGACCGTTTTCGATTTATGTTGTAAAATTATTTGAGAAACAGTTAGTATACTTCAGTGCTAATAAAAATGTATATTCATCATAGATATATGTTTGGAAAATAACTTTAGCCAATGCGTGTTTTAAGGACCTCCACACTACTACTTGTTAGACCCAGCAGTTAGGCAGGTAGGACACTCAACACTGACTGAGATAGAAGAAAACAAATCTTCTGTTTCAAGAGTTGCATAGGGTTTATGACAAAATATAAACCAATAGTTTTACATTATGAATGAATTCTTAACGAAACTCTTCTATCTATTTTGTTTATTCTGATAAGTAGGTACTTTAATCGAGAATTGATTTTCGCAAATCCAGGCAATGGAATCATTATTAGGAATGTAGAACTAAGGTAGGTTTACCTGCTTGCTAAAAACTTGCTTCTCCACACCTCACATTGACCTGCTAACCATTCAGTCTGTTCCTAAAGATATAATAAAATAAATTAGATTTTTATATTAAGGTGCTCTAAATATTTAAGTAAAACCATTGAATGATGCGAAAGTATTCAAAATGAAGTGCTGAAAATTGTTTGGAAATCAGAGATTAACAACTACCTTCGTTTGCTGTAGGATACCAGCCTGTCAGTTACTTGATAGGGGTGAAGTTGGGTACATATTCAAGGCCTCACAGGCTGATATCTCTTGACGGTCTGAACGCGATCTGTTAGTGTATGGGTCTCTTTAAAATCCCGTGATAAAGGATCACTTAATCATGATCATGGCCACAAAACACAATAATACATAGCGTAATTTATTCCTTATACCATCAGCTATCTGCTAGTGAAAGTCCCGTAAAAATCAATCCAGCTATTTCAGAGATTAGTTGGAACACACAGAAAGAGAAAATTGTCATATCAAACAAGTTACTGATACATGGACCTCTGTATGTCTGCATACTCTTAAGTCTTAGGTATAGTTCGCGAGGCTTAAGCTAAGCTATGCATTTGTGTGAGTGATCATGAAAAGTAAAAAGGATGTGTGTGTAAAACCAGTCACATTATATATTCACGTACAAATGAGGGGTGGGGCTGTTCACGTCCGCAGGCTTGACCATCTTAGCCTTTACAACCACCCTGCACGTGCCCCCTGGGTGGTGCCAAACGAACAGCAACGCCGAGCCACAGGCGGCGGTCAAGTAACCTGCACCAGGCTGCCACTAGCCAAGAGAGACTGAATCCCCTCTAATAGCGTGGTCTTGGTGCCTTTGGAAAGCACCATGATAATACTCCCAAACCCCTTTTTATATGAAAATGTCGAATACTGAGAATATGATGTCATGCGCACCGGCTAACCCCCGGCGCTCGCAGGTACACGGGCCTGCGAGTGTGAAATTTGTTACCGAAGACTGCACAGGGGTGGGCGACCAGGCTTCTGTGTTGGTAAATGTTCCTGGCAGCAGTAGCAGCAGCAGCAGTAGCGGTAAGAAGCTTGTTCAGCAGGCCTTCCATCCAGGCCTGTTCACAAGACAAAGGTCATCTTCCTTGGGATGTATTTCTCTTAGGAATGAATCTAATTCTGGTGATCAACCTATGACTATTGATAATGAGGTTGAGTCAACAGAAATCGGCCCTCCAAGTTGGCAGAGAGTCCCTGTGACCAGAAATCCTAAAAAGAAGAGAAAAACCTCTAACAGCTCCTCACCTGAAGCAGTAAAAACCTTTAATAGTTTCACAGGTCTAACAATTGATCTGACTGAACCATGTGGCGTATCCAAAGATAAGCGTCCCTCCAAACCACCACCAATAGTCTTATATGGTGTAGAAGATGTAAACAAACTCACCGAGCTACTCCAAACTGTAGTAGAAAAAGACATGTTTACTTTGAAAATTGTGAACCGAAGTCAACTAAGAATAAGTACCGTAAATATTGAAGCTTATAAGCAGATAATAAAAGTAGTTCGGGAAGTGGGACTGATTGGTCACACCTTTAACAGAAAAGATGAGAGGTGCTTCAGAGTGGTAATCCGAAATCTCCACCCTACTACACCAATCTCCGCAATCAAGGAAGACATCGAAGCCACAGGAAACATAGTCTCTGGAGAAATTATAAATGCAAAATATGGGCCGGACAAAAAACCAACATCTACGTTTTTTGTTAATCTTGCACCAGGACCAAACAATAAGGCCATTAAAGAGCTTAAATATATATATCATCAATCGGTTATCATTGAAGATCCGAGGAAACGAACTTCTATAGTGCAATGCCAAAGATGCCAACAATATGGGCACTCGAAAAACTATTGTATGCGCCCTTATCGCTGCGTAAAGTGTGGACAGTCACATAAGACAGAATGCCAAAAACGTGACCGTACTACTCCTGCCCAATGTGCACTATGCAACGGTCCACATCCCGCGAATTACAAAGGCTGCGAAGTTTATAGAGAAATACTATTGAGACGCTCTAAGCCTAAACATCAACGAGAAGAATCTATCAAGCAAATATTTTCAACTGAAAAAGCTAGAGATAGGCCAGTGCCAAACATAACTGTTGAAAATAATAAAACTAAAACAAAAAAGTATTCAGATGCCACACGGAACAAAGTAGAATCAAGTCAAGAAGCAATAAACACCCAGCCTCCATTAGACCTGTTACAGATTCTAGCGAAGCAGACCGAAAAATTCGACATCATCCTTCAACAAATGAGCACCCTGATGATGCTCATGTCACAACTTGTCGACAAATTAACAAAGTGACTGTAGTTCGCATGGCAACATGGAACATAAACGGGCTGACCCCTAACAAACACGAAGCAGAAATGTTCATGATCCAACAGAATTTAGACTTGCTACTGGTGACCGAGGCTCACGGTACTGCAACCACGAATATCAAGTATAAAAATTATGAATGCTATCTCACCGCACACCCGGATGGGACTGGACATGCTGGTACTGCGATTATCATCAAAAAATCATTAAAACACCATCTATTGCCTGAATATAGAACCAGTCACATCCAGGCTACTACAGTAGCAGTAGAGGATAAAAACGGTGTATTTAATGTTTCCTCAGTATACTGTCCACCTAAACACAAGGTGTCTGAGGAAATGTTCACAGACTTTTTTCGGACACTTGGGAATCGATTTCTGGCTGGCGGGGACTGGAACTCCAAAAACACACTCTGGGGTTCTAGGCTAACTAACACCAGAGGCAGACAGCTGAAACTCAGTCTAGATTCCAACAATTTAATTACTGCTTCCACATCTGAGCCCACAGATTGGCCTTCGGACGTCTCTAAAGTTCCCGATCTGTTTGATTTCTTCGTTGTTGGGGGTTTTCTGCGCACTATGTCAAATGCGAGTCTTGCAACGATAGCTCTTCGGATCACACACCAGTATTGTTCACCTTGAGTTCAAAAATTATAGAACATGCTCTTCCAGATAGACTGTACAACAGGAAAACAGACTGGAATTCATTTAGAGACTACATAGACGAGAACCTTGAATTGAGAGTTGCTCTTAAGACGCCTAAGGACATCATAGGCGCCACTAAACATATCACGAATGTCATACAAGAAGCTTGCTGGAAGAGTACACCATTGTTGGACCACGGTGAGCGGATACACAACTACCCGTTGGAAATCAAAAAAGCGATCCTAGAAAGACGTAGGCTGCGCCGTGTTTGGCAGCTGAGCAGACTTGCAGCTGATAAGACAAATTTCAACAGGCAAGCGTCACATTTGCGAGAAATGCTGAAGACTTGGCACAATAGTACTCTTGAGGCTCAACTAGCATCTCTCACAAACACTGCAGCTACAAATTACTCACTGTGGAAATTTATGAAATCTTGCGACAGACCACAAGTGGCAAAGTCTCCGCTCCGAACTAGCAGTGGCTGGACCCGCACGCCGCAGGAAAAAGTAGACCTATTTGCAGAACACCTGTCAAATGTTTTCACTCCAAATAGCGTCAGTGACACGGATGCCGAGACAGAGGTGGAATCTGTTCTTGCTCAGCCTCTACAAATGTCGTTGCCACCGACTCCGGTCACGGTACGAGAGGTTTGGAGGACAATTAATGACCTCAAAGACAAAAAGGCACCAGGATATGACCTCATTACGAAGGAAGTCTTGAGGGAACTTCCAAGAAAAGCGCTGGTTTATCTAACAATGCTCTATAATGGCATACTAAGAGTCCAAAACTTCCCAGATCATTGGAAGGTGTCACAAATCCTGATGATACACAAGGCCGGAAAACCAGAAACCCAAACCACCTCATACAGGCCCATCAGTCTACTGCCTATACTGTCGAAGGTCTGTGAGAAATTAATCCTGCGCCGCATCATGCCAATACTAGAAAATAACAATATAGTTCCCAACCATCAATTCGGCTTCAGGCAGCATCACTCTACCATAGAGCAGGTACATAGAGTTGTAGAAACGATAAGAAAATCCTTGGAAGAAAAAGAATACTGTTCGTCCGCATTCTTGGACATCCAACAGGCTTTCGACAAAGTCTGGCATGATGGTCTTCTGTTTAAGATAAGGAGTTGCCTTCCCCACAGCTACTACACCCTGCTGAAATCTTACCTCACGGGGAGAATCTTCCAAGTCAAGGAATCTGAGACCACTTCAAAATTCTACCAGATCAGCGCAGGGGTACCTCAGGGCTCAGTACTGGGACCGATACTGTACACCCTGTATACTTCGGATCTACCGCAGGTAGAAGGAGTCACGATTGCCACTTATGCCGACGACACGGCAATAATGACTAGTAACCGGCACCCTGATGTAGCTGCAGAGAAACTCCAAAAAGGACTGGACGCTATTGCAAAGTGGCTTAAAAAATGGAGGATTAAAGCAAGTATAACAAAGTCTGTGCAGGTAACCTTCACACTCCGAAGTGGAAACTGCCCTTCTGTGCACCTGGAAAAAAAAAACTCTACTTTACCGCACCAGGACAGAGTAAGATATCTGGGCCTACACCTGGATTGTCGTCTGACATGGAGACAGCACATTGAAAGCAAAAGAGAGGAACTCAACATACGGCACAGAAATCTCTATTGGATGCTGGGTCGGAACAGTAGACTATCAATAGATAATAAACTATTGATATACAATTCAATATTGAAGCCTGCCTGGATGTATGGAGCACAACTATGGGGCAGCGCAAGTAACTCCAACATAGCAATATTACAGAGAGCACAGAACACCATACTTAGAACCATAGCGCATGTGCCTTGGTACATAACGAATAATGAAATCCACAAACATCTGGAAGTTAGCACCGTGAAAGAGGAAATTGAGGCCTCTGCACAAAACTATCAAAAACGGCTGGAGAATCACCCGAACATACTTGCGGCGCGCCTAATGAAGCGCAGCTACCAAAAGCGTCTTAAAAGAAAAGACATCGTTGAAGGATGAGCGGCTGTCCTCACAGGAGGATGCCCTCAACTCGCCAAAAAAAAACGTACAAATGCGGAGCTCAACTTACGCCTCATGAACTATACCTGATGTGTAGATAAATGTTGTGCAGAGCTGAGTAGAGCATTTGCCAGATGTTTCTTGTCTTCATTCAAGGACTGCACTTGCGTTTCAAGGTCTTCACCCATAGATGCAACCAGCATTGTTTTCAGTTCCTTGTTAACCTGCAAATTATATGATAGTCACTTATTTTACTGTATGATTAGAGATATAACAATACTTTCTATTTCAGAAAAGAGTTCATGTTTTGTTAAGGTATTTAAATGATGTCAGTTAATTTAGTATCATTAATTAAATAGCAGATTAAGTTGCATTTCGTGTCTTCCATTTAGTAGTTCTAAATAGTAATAGAATGTACTTTACTTTAATGGGACCCACATAACAACAGTCCTCTACGGATGTTAATCGATAAGGGTGAAAATTAAACAAAAAAGGGAATCAGACAATCTGAGCCTGCAAATTTAATTTTTTTTCTACTAATATAAATGGCTAGGTATGAATCTAATGCATGTATATTACTCGATTAGTCAACACCATTCAACCATGATCTTATTTCATCACTTGTATTCCTTTTCACACAATTAACACATTTTTATTGACCTTATTAGAATTGCTGGAAAATTAATAGACTACTAAAATAATTGCTTACTTGAACTTGCTGTTTCAATTGTTCTTTCAAAGAATTATTTTCATGTGTTAATTTCTCAATAGCTTTTTGCATTTCAGCATTCTCTCTATTTGATTGATCACTATCAACTCCTAATTTATCACTTATAGAGTTTAACTTAGATCGAGGTTTGAATTCACTTAAATTGGTGTCCATTTGTGACATCTGAGTTATTAAAGTATTAATATCCATATTGTTCTTAGACTTTTTATTACCCTTTTGAACTGCTTTTGGAGTGATAGGTTTCACAGCAGCTGCATAAGGCTCATATGGTACAAATTTTGGAGTTTTCATATTGATAGACTTTTTCTTCTCTGTTCTTATAATATTAGTGGCATAAACTTGAATTAAACGCGTCGGGAGAAGGCTATCTTTCCTATTTGCAACGTTTACTTTTGATCCAGTTGTTTCCACCCTTTCCGTTGCATTTTCATCGGATTCCATTCCATCACCAGCTGTTCTTGTTTTATTCATTATTTCTAAAATCGGAAATTATTGAAGTATAGTTATGAAAATTGTCAAAATTTACAAATATACAAATTTCGCACACGAGAGCAAAGCGTTTTAGAAAGTTAAAGCAAGGCTATCTATCACATACTTGGATGATAAGGAAAACGGATATCCATGTTTAAGAAATATAAAAGTAATTGGAATTATCAAAACTATGGCCTATTCAGGAGATAGCTCTTTAAAAACAATTACTTCATATATGTACATATACCGAGATTTTTATAAATAAAGTCCTTCCTTCGTTCTATTTATTTCTTTTCGTACACGCAAATGTTTTTATATCAAATGTCAATGTCGTCTTGAGAATGTCAATAAAGTCATGTCAAATATGTCATTAACATTTTTTATTTTCTGTACCTAACTACCTACTCATTCACATCAAGAAGTTGGCACGTGGCAAAAAATGGAAATAATATACATACTGTAATGGAGCCCAACATCCACCGAGCCTTATTCCCAACGCTGTCGGAGTCGGCCTTCCAGTCTATCTGCGATTTAGCCGAACGCTTTTCGGTACAGTGACTGCCATCTGACTTTCACAACCCATCATGGGCGATATCGAAGTTCTACAGTTAGACATGTCGAATTTTGGAACGAAATTCTCTAACGCGGTTTACGGCTAGTGCGATTTAGTAGAAATCGTCACGTTACGCTTATCAGTGGTTCCCAACTGGTGGTCTGCAGAAACCAAAATATGGTCTGCTTTTTTTGAAATTCAGCGTTGGCGTCGTTAGTAAAACAAAAAGTAACTTAAACCCAGGTTGATTGCGTTGAAGTTGCTCTCCGAGACACGGAGGGGTCTTAATGTCTTAAAAAATGGCCACCCATCCTAAGACCGGCCTGGCTGGCTTGTTTAACCTTTGTAATGTATTAACATAGTCCACTGGTTACCACTAGGCCACGAGCCCCTCTATATTGTTATACAGTTGTTGGTCTGAGTTAATCTCGCTTTTAACGTTTTTCAATGTAATGTAGCGCCCCCATCGGAACGCCAAAATATACTTGAGTCACGGAACTCACAGAGTACATTATACCGGCGTTTCTTAATTCAATTGAAAATATCTACTTATCTAATAAAGTTTATAATAGATTTTAGTATAATAAAACTTTTAACCAACTTTTAATCAATATCTATCAACCTTCAATTCGATAATAGCCATCGTACATTGCCTAGGACCTGGTAGATTGGGATTGGATTTCATTAAGGTGGATTTAAACCAAACGAACAAAGAGCTAGAGATACAACATAGAGCATTCTTTAGTGTAAACGAATGCTCCTTTTTAGTATTTACATTAAAATATCAACGAGCAAGAATGAGAACCGAGAACCTAGAAAGAGTGGGGATACAATGAGCATTCGCTCGATGTAAATCCCTCTAGAATGCACAGTTGTTACAAGTGTAATTACATCATTAGTATACTAGGTAATCTGCTTGATAAAAACAAATCTTGAATTTGGAGCATGCTGTATGCGTATTCTATGGTATAACTATAATTGCTATACTACACTGGCCATACTCGTTTATATTGTACTTACTGCAGCACAATCGTTCCCTAGTAAGGCAAGTTTTTTTCCTTAACCAGCAATATTTTTCACATCTACCCGCCATTTTTAATTAATATTGTGTGTCATCTGTAGGCCGAGGGATATTGTTTTATATAAGTACCTACATGTACCTATGATATGAGTTTCTAATAATTGTGCCCGGTGGTGAATGTCTGCCTGTTGTCAGGACAAACCTGCAAAGGTTTTTTGGCAACTTTTATACTGAAACTGACAGTATGAATTTGTAAAATAAATATATTTAAAATAAAATAAAATACCATTACATTCTAGTAGATTTGCAATTTCCTGCCAAGCATCTTGTTTCCGAGTTGTATTTTTATAGTGTTCAAAAGTCGGATCCCACAGACATCTGAAATTTTGGTGGGCTTCTATAAGACATTTTTCTTGAGACCAATCCATAACTAAATCTATGTATTATAATTACCTATAGTATGTATTCCAATTCGAAAGAACACTAGAACGCTTTGAAGAGACCGCTCCGGGAAGCGAGCACGTCCCAACACGCAAGAACGTTCTAAGCAACTGTTCGCAAGCTCTGGCGCCGTTTACATCAAGCGAAGGGAGAATTCTTAGAATATTCCAAGAACGCAATAGAACAACGAAAGAATGCTCTAAGTCAGTTTAGGTACATTAGAAGAATTTAATAGAGTGAGGATAGAATGAGCATTCGCTCGTCTGATGTAAATCGACCTTTACAGGCACTCAGGAAAATTCCAGGGTTATTATAGGGTACCTAGTAGACCTTGTACACGAAATAGGTACCTATTTTGTTGGAATAAAACTATAACGAGTGGAATATGGTGAATGAGTGTTTCATCATGATTCATTCACTGAATGACAATAAGTCCAGTAGGTACAAATTGTTTGTATGGGTTTTAAATCCAAATCTGTTGCAAATCAGTGCGACTTTTACCACATCCTTTTATAGACTCTTCATCACCACTCCTCAGGATATCGCATTAAATAAGGCAGCACAGGCGAAATAAAATATGCACTTATTTACATAATAGTACAATTTATTGCAATAAATTAAAATGCCTACATAGTATTTTAAGCCTTAAGTGTAGCGTCCAATTCCCCATTTGATAGTAGTTCCTTAATAATATCCAAGCCTCCAATTAGTTCTCCTTTGACATATAATTGAGGGTAGGTTGGCCAGTCGGAGTATACTTTAAGCCCTTGACGTACTTCTTCATCCGTTAATATGTCAAAAGTATTATATTGAACTCTGCAAAATAAGACGATAAAAAGTTTAATTGTAACTGTCTTGACGTTTAGTGTGATAATTTTATCACTGAACATTAAAAAGTTGAGTTGGAGAGAACTTAAGAACCATAAAAACTTTTTTAGAAGAGGGACTACATTCTGGCCATGGTCATACCCTTGATCAAAGTGGAAGTGGAACCACCAGTTCTTTGCCGCGTCACAAAAGGGGCATTAGACGCGAGGAAGCTTAAATGGACCTCCAGCTATCTTACCTCAAATAAATCTTTAATTATTTAAATTTTTTATATAAATAATATTTAATAAGATACACCTACCCTGTATCGTTCATAATTTGTGTTAATGTTTTACTAAATCCACATCTGGGTTGCTCACGGTTGCCTTTCATGAAAATCATAACATTATGACTGTTAATTAATGCTTTCAGTCGATCATCTAGTTTTTGGGGAGTAGAATCTCCTGATTGCTTGTTGGCACCATGAGACTTAACTTTAGAAGTTATTTGGGCTGCATCAGCACCATCAACTCTGTCAACTTGTTTACCATTTTTGAACAATACTACTGTAGGAACAGAGTCAATCTGTAAATAAAGATTATTGTGACTAAAAAAAAATATCACGATGATGGATAAATAGTAAATAAAGGCGCCGTTAACCTAATTAACCTGAGATACACCTGAAATACACTTTTAGTAAATTGTATACACCTTTAGCACCATTCATAAAACAAAAGAAATTATTAAAAGACATATTAAAACCATAAGTAATCTTTATTCACCCCAGATAATCACTTGTTGTCCGTGGTCCTACTACCTCGTCCGACTATAGTCCGGCAAGCTCGTGCGCGACCGTCCTGCGGGGTGACAGACGGTGGCGGGGACGAGGTACTAAAGATGTCAGCGGGTAGCGGGTGGTGCAGCGGGGAAGGGAAACGCGTGCATCTGCGCGTCAAATACGGCAGTCTCGGCCGCGCAGTCGAAGCGGCAGTACGGAATATCAAGCACGTGTGCTTGATATTCCGTACTACTTTGAGTTCGACGCACACGAGATTAGGATCTCAGGATGAGTAAGGCTATCTCAAGACAAGTTAAGGAAGTTGTACATAAAGTGTACCAATTTTTTGTAAGGCGAAAAACGAGGATGAATATTATAATTCAGATCGAGTATTTGACGATGAAATGGACAGGTACGTTATTGTTTATTAACATAATCGATTATTATTGCTTTAACTTGGCAGAGTGCTCAAGCTATAATCTCGGAATCATGTCATTGTACGTGAAGTTGTTTATTATTTCTATAGTACATTTTTGTCTTTTTAGATTCATAATTCAACTGGGTGAAAACGACGATGATGATGACGACGAAAGTTATGAAGAATATCAAACAGAGAGTGAACATGAAAGTGATATGGAAATTGATTTATAATAAAACAATATATCATAATTTTAGTTTTCCTAATAATTTGTCCTCAAGCATAATAAAAAAATATAAACAATAAAAGTAGTTCTATCTTTTTATTTACTCCTATATTACGTCACAAGTAAGTACAACTTATCGCAAGATTTATCCTGGCACACTTCTCTTCGTGTGTAGCCGTGTGCTAGAATGGCGCGCTACCTCGTCCCCGCCACCGTCTGTCACCCGCGGGACGGTCGCGCACGAAATTGCCTGACTATAGTAGGACCACGGGCCATTCTTTTTACCCCTAGTTCTATCAGTAGGACCACAGGCACCTAACATTACCCGTAGTGCTACTAAGTTTATGTCTGTGGTTCTATCAATAGGACTACATACAAGTAGCTGTGCCCATAGTTCAACTAGGAGTAATAAGATCTTTTTCCTGGTTACCCACTTATGAGTATTTATTCTAAACGTAAGGGAGATTAATATCTCATCATGTCATGTCATTTCAGTTGCCAACATGTAATAATAAATCCGTTAAAAACATTTACATACTACACGAACATACAAACATATAAAAACATACAACCATCTTCACAAACTTTCACATTTATAATATTAGAAGGGTCAAACTTTATTAAACATCTCTGGGAACGGTACTTTTTTATTTATTAGTTATGTACACATAAATTACATATATAAATTTTACATTTATTAAGAAAATAATTAATCGTGTCTCTCCGGAAGGACCTTAGGAACTGGGGCCCTCAGGAACGAACTCAAAATTACTACGGACAATAAAAAATTACTCGTGGTCCTACCACAGTTTAGTAGGACCATTGCCCATACAAAATAATGTTGTTTTTGTTACAGTCCTAGTGATAGAACTAGGGGTAAAAAGAATGGCCCATGGTCCTACTAGTAGGACCAGGTAGTAGGACCACGGACAACAAATGCAGATAGATAACACTTCATGATTTCTGAGTAGGTACTTGGTACTTCAAATGCAAATGTGAAGAGGCTTACTGATAAAAAGGTTCTTTATAAAAGTGAATAAATTATACTTTAAAATAAATTTAATGCACCCAGGTGAATAAGGTGATTAAGGTTTTTTAAAAGTAATTGTAATGCACCTAGGTGTCTAAACTTTACTAAAAGTGTATGTGCATTACATAAGTACATACCTAGGTGAAATAGCTCAGGTGAATTAAGTTAACGACTCTAAATAAACAGTTTGTTGTACCTATGCTGATTCCATTTTTTTGATTTATCTATAGTTATAGAAAATATAAATCATAAAAACTGAAATGTCACCGGCAGGACTCGAACCCACTGATTTTCCCTAAAAAGGGGAATGCTATGACCTACGATAACCAATACCAACATCATCCAATCTTTAATTCATGTATAAATTCTAGATTGCACTATTGAGGTTAGTATTGTTATCAAAATTGCTGTAGAGCAGGTCTAACAGCAATATAGTAGTCACCACTAGAAGGGTAAAGAAAGCCTTAAAAAACAACATCATCAAACTGTATAATATGCATTGCATCCCTATGATCCTCCACCATAGTGTCCTCAATATACATATAAAACTTATTGCTGAAACCTACAATAAAATCAGTTGAGTAGTTTAAAAGATCTAATTGAACACTCAGTATAATTTTAACTACTATTAATCTGTTCAACATACACTTGGTGCTCTTTCATTTACCTTAAACTGCAATGAGATTTCAGACAATTTTTCAGCATCACAAAGAGCAACTTTGGTGCCACTCTCCTGTATTTCTGGTAATTTTAATAACTCTTGGAGAACTTCTGTGACTTGCTTACATTGTTCAGCCCAATTTGCTGAGAAGTGTACCACTGCTAGGTTGGGTGTACTGAAACATTTTTACAGATTGCTTTATGAACTGACACACAGACTGACACATCAATAGATTCATGAACAAAATATATGAAATCAAGATACTTAAGTCAATTAAGAGACAGTCCAGAACAGGCTAACATAATATAAGATAAATTTACCGAATGAAATTTTCAAAATTGCCGACAGAATCCACATTTGCGACAGACATGACTCTGTTGAAATAAGGTTATGCAGTAAGAAATATATAAGACGTTAACTGTATTAATAATTCACAATGAGTAATAGTAATAACGTTACAGACAACTACGCTGTCTTTCATATAATTAAAAAACAAATTAATTCTAAACTAAATTAACCTCCAATAAAGCTACGAAGGAAGAGAGTTCAGTCAGACTGACTGACAGTTGACACTGATACTGACTGACTATATATATGTCATACGTGACAATTACTGACAGCCAACACGTATCACCTACCTAAGTTAAGTATAGAGTTCGATTTTTGCTGAGCGCATGGCTGGTGCCTTTTTAGGTTACCTCTGGCGCTCCGCAAAAATCGGGCTCCCAGATACTCACATACCGAACGTTTCTTGTCCTGCACCTGGAGCTAGTTAGGAATAACTAGTTCTTCTGTGCGGGACTATCAACTAATCAAGCATTACCTTGACATTGGCGAATCATCGATCAATATCGATGGAGCCACGTGTTTAAAGGAAGAAGAAGTTAAGTATAGATGATGATATATAATGACCTTTTGTATCCCCGCATCATTGCACCTGTGGAGTAGCCATCGATAATCTGGGACACCATGGCCTTTCTTATAGCAGAAGCGCAGGTCGTATACCTCGGCACGCTATTCTAAACGACATAATCGTAGGGCTCTTTCCACCGCAGGTCTTCCGGCCGTACGTGAGCCAAATGGTTTAGCACAAAGCGTTAGAAAGAGACCGGACGGTATGTCGTTGCTACCGTGGAAGATGGGAAGGCCTTTGGTGTGGGACGCTACATCCGTTGACACCTTAGCACCTTCACACCTTCCAAGTACATCCGGATGTGCCGGCGCTGCTGCTGCATCGGCTGAAGGCCTTAAACGGCGTAAATATGCTAACCTAGCAGGTGATTACATATTTGAGCCGTTTGGGGTTGAGACACTGGGGTCATGGGGTCCGAGTGCTCGCCGCCTTTATAGAGACATTGCTAAACGCCTAATCGATGCTTCTCAGGATCAGAAGGCTGGCTATTTTCTGGCCCAAAGAATAAGTATCGCCATCCAACGTGGCAACACAGCCAGCATTCTGGGAACCTTCCCAGTCGGCAATAACGCGGAGGATTTTTTAAACGATATTTTGTAATGTAAGTATTTTTAGTCTACAATTATGTTTATTGAGCGAAGCGAGCCGAAGGCGAGCGGAGCTCTTAACGGGTGGCTCAAATTATTTTTCAAACGATTTATGTTAAATTGTTTCTCGGCGAATACTCGGCCGATTTCGAATTTTCTTGCACTCATCAATAGCTTACAGAATTACCCAGGTTTTTACGATGCCAGAATATAGAATTTAAACTCGCTTCGCTCAAATATATTCTGCAGCGTAACGGTACGTTTCGCGACTGCGGCGACCTAGTTTTGTATATTAGAACTCACAGAAATACCCCAGTTATCATATATATGTCATATTTTTATTGTGTACTTATAATAAATCTGTAGAAGCAAAGGAAGCAATGTAGAAGTGTTAATTCTGCATATTGAAAATATCAAATGTGGAGTAGCCGTCGATAATCTGGGACACCATGGCCTTTCTTGTAGCAGAAGCGCAGGTCGTATACCTCGGCACGCTATTCTAAACGACATAATTTGTAGGGCTCTTTCCACCGCAGGTCTTCCGGCCGTACGTGAACTAAATGGTTTAGCACGAAGCGATAGAACGAGACCGGACGGTATGTCGTTGCTACCGTGGAAGATGGGAAGGACTTTGGTGTGGAACGCTACATGCGTTGACACCTTAGCACCTTCACACCTTCCAAGCACATCCAGATGTGCCGGCGCTGCTGTTGCATCGGCTGAAGGCCAGCGGCGGCCTTACCCATTGCGAGGCCCCGGGCGGCAGGTCTTTGCGAGGCCTCTTTTTTTATACCGCGGCCCAATGCCTCGGCCCTACGTCCATTGCTGGGCGCCCCAGGTACGCACTCGAAAATATTCCCTGTGGCGCCGGCGGACTTTGGTCAACTACGTGGCCTCTTTCTGGGGTTTGATCCCGCATCATTGGGGTCGGGTTTTATCCAGGGTCGGTGAGTAAATGTGCGTTCTGCGGGGCTTCAGCACTGCAGCTGACCGTAATTGAGTCTGCGGCACCCTGGCCACCGACTTCGGACAGCAGGGAGGGTACGCTCCCTCTCCCTCTCGGCGGCCACCTTCGCGAGCATGACGTGCTCGAAGAATAAGACGGCCACGTTCCAGCTACTCCCGCTGGAGACCAAGGCTCATAGCATGGTTTCCACTGAGAGGGTATTCACGCCTAGACGCACAACGAGGTCCCAGCGCTGATTCGTCCACGCTGAGCGCTCCACAAGCGTGTGGAGTGCGGTGCCTTCGCCGGACTCCTCGCAGTGTTGACACTGGAGCGTGACCTCACGATGGATCGGTCACCGTGCCGCCTGTGCAGCCACTCGTCCATGATCGTTTCTACCGCTGCGATGGTGGTGGTCTCTCGCTTCCGAACCCCCCTTGAGCCATTGAAAGAATGACGCAAAGTCTCTTGCTTCCAGGTCTCACGGAGGGGTTAGCCGTCAATCTGGCCGCCCATACTAGGGCGTTTAAGGCCATAATCCGACTCCGTACCCCGGGACATACGGTGAGGACCTTTCTCTTTCTTGAAAGTGGTCTGGGCGTGGATATACTCTCGCTGGAGACCATGCTTAAAGCCATGGTCTGCAGCGGGAGTGGGTGTAACGCGGCCGTGTCCTTCTGCGGGCAGGTCATGCTCGAGAGGCGGCCGAGACGGACAGGGAGCGTACCTACCCTCCCCGCCGAGTTCTGAAGTCAGCGGCGAGGGCGCCGAAAACTCATCTACACCCAAGACCATCGATCGGGGCCTAAGGACGACGGGATAGTCACTCGCATTCCTTAGGCTAGAAGGGTCGCGTGCTGCAGGGCTCAGGCCCCGCAGCAACCAGATTCACTCACCGACACGGGATAAAACCCTACCCCACTGACGCGAGATTCTCATCCTGACCAAGCCCCCGAAGAAAGCCAAAGTCCGCCGGGCGCCACTGGAAATACCTTCTGCGTGCGAACCAGAGACGCCCGGCAACGGACGTAAGAGTTGCCCCAGCCTTGGGCCGGGGAATTAAAAAAAACTACAGTAAAGACTTTGAAGTCATTGCAAGCAATATAAATAAATTCAATTAGGTATGTTTTGAATAAATGAAGTTTAATTTACTGTTATGTTATAATTTTAAATAATTAAGAAAAAATGAAAACTTGAAAGAAAAACTATATTTAAAATTTTTTGTTTTTGTTTGGATCGTTGCGCGAGGCCCCTGCAAGCGCGAGGCCCCGGGCGATTGCCCCGTTCGCCCCCCCCCCTAAGGCCGCCACTGCTGAAGGCCTCAAACGGTGTAAATATGCTAACCTAGCAGGTGATTACATATTTGAGCCGTTTGGGGTTGAGACACTGGCGTCATGGGGTCCGAGTGCTCGCCGCCTTTATGTGACATTGCTAAACGCTTAATCGATGCTTCTCAGGAGCAGAAGACTGGTTATTTATTATTTTCTGGCCCAAAGAATAAGTATCTCCATCCAACGTGGCAACACAGCCAGAATTCTAGGAACATTCCCAGTCGGCAATTTTTAAACGATATTTTGTAATGTAAATATTTTAGTATATAATTATGATAAATATGTATATTGTAATTTTTATTGTAAATACACTGTAATTAAATATAAAAAAAAAATGGCAGGGGTGTTACTAGACCGACATCGAACCCAAAAATGTGATTAAAAATTTTTTGGTCTGTCTGTCTGTTTGTTCAGGCATCACGCAAAAACTACCGGTTCGATTACGATCTGAGCTGCGGGCAATAGCTAGTAAATAATAAAAAAGAAAAATAAAGAAATATAATAAAATAGGTGTGCACGGCGGGTCGCGGTGCAAAATTGAGCTGAAGCGAGACTTTCTATCGCGGTATATAACTCACTCGCTAGCTGATTTTCCGCGATCTGACGCAGCGAATGCAATATGAATTTAATTTCTGCACAATATTTTGACGCACCTTTAGACGTCGCAATCATGTGTCACTCTGAGCATAGCCTTTTCCATTGCTCTTTGGGCGATAGTGAGCTTCTGTGTGTACCTTCAATGGCCATGTCTCAGTTCCATAAGTTGTAGCAACACACATAGGTCGAAGACCTTACTTTCAAGACACTGCGGTGTTTTGGACGAAAATATGCGCGAACGCTGCCCAGCCGAATTGGATTCAACGATTGACCTCTTTCTCGAAATTGGATGGATTGTTAGTCCTAGGTTAAAACGATGCCAATAATAAAAAATAATTTTAATTTTACATTTGCTGATGAACAAGACCTCATCCGGATTTACCAGCAGGCTGAGTAGGCTTGAGCCTAGAGCGGCAGATTTTTGGGGCGGCAAATTTGGGGACCGATTTTTTATTTTTTTTTGCAACCTCATAGAAATCAAAAAGATTTCTGCTTGACGGTTTTCTGTTTTCTGATGTTTTACAGATAGAAGTCTGCAACAAACTTTTTATTCTAGAGTAAAACAGCAAGTTCTCCGCCCCCAACCAGTAATCGGCATCTGCGCCCTCTGCCCGCACTTTGAATGACCGGAAAGACGGAAATTATAAAAAGTTGTATTTCTCTCTTCCCACTATCAACCCACACATGCCAGTCCTACTATTGGTTGGAGGCTGCGAACTTATTAATGCTAAAGGCTGCGAATTAATTTAAATGCAATTTTATCGAATATGTTGAATTGTAAAAATAATCTAGGACATGACAATTGTGGAGGCAAGGGCGGCAAAAACTTTACAGCCTATACCTTGAAAATTTGTAAATCCACCACTGCTCATCCGTGTGGAATAGTTTTATAGATCCCAATTCCCACATGTACATTCCCAAGATTGAATGTCTCCTAAGTTACTCCTTCTACTAGCAGCTATTTATTACCCAGTGCACTTCACGTTAAAATAGGTCGAGCCTATGATCTTTGAGTCCAGCGATTTCAGAGATTAGGTATGTACCCAGGACAGACAGATCAAAAACACGTCAAACATTGGCACAGAAAAGGCTTCAATATACCGGAATGGGACCATTGATTTTTATTTTGTTTTGTTAATTTGTGGAGTAATATAGTAATTATAATATTATTTGTGGCGTTTTCTTTACGTTTGTTTCTTGTGCACATAAAGTTCTTGCTTGTCCAAAGTCCCATGCTTGTCTATTCTTCAAATAATTTGTGTATGAAGTGACAGACAGACTTTGACAAGTGACATTATTGACAGACACAGGATGAAAAGAAAGAGAAAGACCGACCGCTCTGGCTGGCGCTGATTAGCATTTTGTTTTGAGGTTATTATAGGAGAATGCGATAAAGCTGTATTTAAGACCTTAAATCTAATCTTTTAATTCGTTTCCTTTAGACGGAAAGTTTATTTTTTATGTAATGGCTTCTGTGTCAACACAACCAGCGCCTGGGATGCACCAAGTTGATTTATCCAAACTTAATATACAACAGTTGGTTCAACTTAAAACACAATTGGATCAGGTATTTATTAATAAGTTAAAGCTAATATTTATCAATGATATGTTTTCAAACTTTGGAAACTTATTCATTCATCATCGCCTTCTTCACTATTTCGCAGGAAATAAATGTATTTCAAGAATCCCTGCAAACTCTAAAGATAGCACAAAGCAAGTTTATGGAATCTGGTGAATGTGTTGAAAAAATGAGCCCAGATACTAAAGGCAAAACTATATTAGTACCTTTAACAGGATCAATGTATGTGCCTGGAACAATATCAGACACAGAAAATGTTCTCATTGATATTGGGACTGGATACTATGCTCAGAAGGTGAGTTTTGTTTAAATTTATGTTGAAATTGCCTTTTCTGTCCATTGTCTGTTTTCGGTTCCTGAGAGGAACCGGCTGACAGAAACGTAAAGATCTCAGTAATAATTTTAAGTACCTTCATTATAAAAGTTGAATTATCTACAGAATCTACACCATACGGACTATTTTACATCTGTCTTTCAGGACATTCCTGGTGCTAAAGATTACTTCAAAAGAAAAGTAGCATTTGTAACGGAGCAAATGGAAAAAATCAAAATGCTGGGCATGGAAAAGTCAAAGGTCCACAAAGCTATCTGTATGATGCTGGAGATGAAAGTTCAAGCTCAGATGCAGGCTGCCAAACCATCGTCATCATAGAGGTTGATTGTGTTGAATGTTCAGAGTTTTTCTGCCTTGGTTTTGTTAGAGAGTATTTTATGGTAAATGTGATACATGCTAGTTAAATATTATAACTACATATTCTAAATATAATTTTCAACTGACTTCCATAAAAGGAGGTGGTACTCAATTTAACTGTATGTTTTTTTTAGAATAGGTACTCATATGGTACCTACACATTATTTTAATGTTTATTTAATGTTTTTTCTGTATTTGAAAGCAATGATTTTGCTTAGTCTACTATTCTTAAATATTTAGATAGAAATATAAATCAGAAACTCAAATATCATTGACAGGACTCAAACCCGCGGTTGAATACTTTTATGGCTCTTTCAGTAGAATGGTCAGAGCATTGCCCTTGATAGGGAAAGGCCTCTTTCTCAATATTTAATAATAGTATTAATTCCTCAATAGAGTATTAAATTGAGTATTTTTATAATAACTGAGATGGAATATCGAGATATGTCTGGAAACTAATAGCATTTAGCAGAACTATATATTTTTCATACAAACCTATATTCGCGAGGGAGTAGGCAGAGGTGAATGACACCCACATTTTAATATTCTTTTTATTTTTGAATTAATCCCAATATCCCATTTACCATAACATGTTTAAACAAATATGAATAAAATCTATTATCTGATGTCTGTATTGTACTAAGACATAACCTGCTTTATACCTATCTAGCTGAGAGTAGCACGGAAGATAATACTTTTATATAAGCCGAGCATGATGACAGCGGGCTGGAACCTTGTAAATCTCATCAATCGCTAAAAAGTATGGATATGACTTGACAGAGCTGTTATTGTGAAGAGGTTCCATATTACTGTCATTGTGCGTGGCTTATACTTACTGACATTGAAGGTTTTCTTTCAAATTGCATATCCTTGTCACCTTTTAGGAATGTAATCTTCAGTCAGAATTATTAGTAGTTTTTTTTTAAGATCAGCCTGGTGACGAACAAAGTATTTATTATGCACTTAACTATTAATTTGAGTTTTTTAACATGATTTGGGCCAGCTATGAATTGTTTTTACTGCCAGGGAAGCATAGTGCAATGAGTGGTAATAAAGTATGAAGCATTTTAGCAGTTGCAGGGAGAAACTTATGTACATATGTACATAAGTTTCTCCCTGCAACGTGTGCAAAGGTACTTTGTATATTGGTTTGCTTACATAAAACCATTAAATATCAAAAACTTTTGCGTATTTAGTTGATATGTTGCTCACGCCGGGTGCCTGCCGTTTTGCCGAAAAGATTTTGACAAAATTTCATTACCCAAACAAATTTTAGCAACCTTTTTTTATACCATTGCAATATTTCGAATGATTATAGTACGCATATTTTTATTTGGTCAAATTTTTACTTTGCAAAATATTACCAAGTATAATGTCATTATGGCATTTGGTCTTTAATCAAATGATTTATTACAGCCAAAGACCTTATATACAATGGACGAAGGATCTAGAACAAATCGCAAGAAAATAATGTCCCGAGTCGACCTATACATTATACATAGGCATACATAGATATAAACAAATTTCATATTAAAATTTAAACCTTGATACAACGGAATAGTGTTCACTTTTGTTTGCACTAATTTATCGCATTACGTAGCTTCTATCTGTCCGCCTGACTAATTCACCTTATGCAGCTTCAACTTAAAATTACGTGAACATAGAAACAATGGAGTAGGTTTATTTTGTTTATTATTAATGTAAGACTATAATAAATTCCATAATCTTATAAAGTGTAATTATTTGTTTATATTAGACGAAATAAACTGAAAAACTAATTAACGACTGACAAAGATAGGTAGAAAGTATTTTTAATATCGAATCTTGTAAGTATTTTTTTTCGAGTCAGTTTCATAATAAGTAACTGTAGTGTATGAATAAAAAAAAAGGGAATTAATGAATTTAACAAATTATAATATTATAAATGCCAAACTTCTTGCGGGTATCAAAGTTCTTTCGCTTTCATTACTATTTCCATAACTCTATGTCGCTACGTTTACTACAAGATAGCCGTGTTTCAAGAGACTGAATTAGTTGCTAAAACTGCGCGACATTAATTTATTTTTATCTTTATGGTTAATTTTTGGGATTCGAAATTATTGGCTACCGCATTGATCACCGTGACTCCGCCCGCGAGATATAGTTATCTCGGCCCCGATTCCCGTGGGAATACATTACCGAGAAATCAAATAAAAAAAATAACAGTAGTACATACACGAAATAAAATGACATGTGTAATTATGTAATTATATTTATGACAAAACATTGATACCCTGTTAATATTTAAAACATTTTTGGGCTTATCTCCTCCATCCCAATCAAAAGAAAAAATTGTATTCAATCAAGGGATTCTTGTACAAGTTTCATAAAGATCGGACCTCTTTTTGTTATGTCCATAAAATGAGCCGAACAAACAAGATTGTAATTTTTTGGATCAAAATTTTCTTCTCGCCGCCGCCGTGCTGCACTGGATCCCGAAGAAAATGAAATAGATGTTGGTTCATATTACGAAAAAAAATCATAAAGAGCCAAGGCGTCTCCACTATAATCTTTGTTCCAAATAGTTTCATCGCTATCGGTAATCCGAATAAATCTGAATGGTCATTTTGTTAGTACATTATACAGTGAAAATGTAATGGTCTCTTTCTTTTTACTGGGCTTGGGATGAATTCGAAAGAGACAGAAGTAGTTTGACTGCTTCGGTGGCGTGGTCGGTAGTGTATCCGCTTTCGACGCCGGAGTCTCGGGTTCGATTCCCGGTCGGGACAAACTTTGTGTGATGACACATACGTTTGTACCGAAGTCTGGATGTTTCCTATGTATAATATGTATGTATTTACAAAAAAAATGTATATAAGTATTTATATCAGTTTATCTAGTACTCATATCACAAGCTCTGCTTAGTTTGAGACTAGATGGCGTTGTGTGGATTGTCCTAACATATATATATATAACATATAGATAGATACTTCGGTATTGGACTGGATTGCAATATTTACTTTTGTCTTTTAATTTATTATCGACGAAATACTGTATTTTAAGTGAAATAATGAATTGCAAATGATAAAACAAAAGTTTTCAATTTGCTTTTTTTTTTCGTAGTTTTTACAATACAGTACGGCATTGTGCTACGTGTTGTCGTTCAGTTGTCAAAATCAAGACTGGCGCGCAATTGTTTCTCTTTTAGCGTTTTGTTTCTCTTTTAGTTCGGACACTTTTGAGTGATGATCCGAAGTCCATTGTATATAAGGTCTTTGATTACAGCAAACAATCTTCAGACAATAAACGTTTGGTAAAATGATTTGTTAAGACAAAAAATATTAATTGTACTTTGTTTTTAGTAGGTTACCCGGAACTCAACTATTTAGATTAGGTTAATTTCTTCTTTGAACAAAATGGGTAGGTTAGGTTAGGTTAAAACTGTGACGCACGAGCCGAGCAAGCGAAGCGAGCGGTGCCGCGGCAGCGGCCGGCGAGTGCCAGAAACGACTTGCATTAATAGAAAAAAGAGATTGTTTTTAGTAGGTTACCCGGAACTGAACTATTTAGATTAGGTTAGTTTCTTCTTTAAACAAAATGGGTAGGTTAGGTTAGGTTAAAACTGTGACCTCCTACGCACGAGCCGAGCGAGCGAAGCGAGCGGTGCCGCGGCAGCTGCCGGCGAGTGCCAGAAACGATGATTTTGCGTAAAAACTGTTATTCCTACTGAAATACTTGACTAAATAAAAAATGTTAAAAGTACTTGTTGGTAAACAAGTTATAGTTTAAACGTTCATTTCCCAAACATTAGGTTTGCGTTACAATTTTTTGTGAATAGATTTTTTGCTATATTCTTTATATTTATTTTATTTCTAACAAAGTCAATGATTTTTCTGCACATACAAAATCCCTGTCGATCTAGTTGCGTATCGTAATTGCGACATTACGCATATCGAATACTAGTGATTAGTTCCTTAAACGCTGGTAGATGGTGCTTTGTGTCGACGCCGCGCCGTAAGTCGGACATTGGCAATATGAGCGCAAGTTTCGAAGTTTTGCGGTAGTAGTGTCTTGGTCACTTGGCAGAACGTTCTTCCTGGGAAGGAAACAGTCGCCGGATCAAGTCAGGCCAAAGACTATCGTCTTTGCAATTTATATTGTAAAATTTGATATTTTTAAGTTTGTCTAAGGACAGAATAATCTACTGCCCGTCTCACATAGCAATTACCTGCCAAGACTAAAGACGAGTGGTAGTGTAGATCTGGGTCGAGTATTTTTAAGGATTGGTAAGGATAAATAAGAAAATGTGACACCAAATGATTTATTTTTTAATAGGCCAAAATGATAGCACTGATGATATCTACAATAATAATGACTTATAATTAACTATCCTATAACATATCTACAGTATTTCTTATACTCACAAAACAATATTAAACTAAATAAGGCAACGACTATTCCTTAATAGGGTTGTAAACAATAATTTATTATTAAGTGTTGTAAAATGATTTTTTTAATTGAAATATCCATTATCATGAACACGTGAAAAGGTGTTTGGATATAAGATAAAATTTAATTACTTTATACATTATAATAATAATATAATAAATTTGCATTGATATACCAGATAATAATTACTAATTATGTAGGTACCTATAGTTACAAGAGGAGGCTGTTTGGTAAAATAATATAATCCAATCTAGATGGCTATGTTCCTATCTACTGTGTTAGAAAATTATAGTGTAGACCACAATAATATTTTTTAAATTCGTTGTATACCTACATATTCCTTTTCTGATAGGTTTTGCTCCGAGCTATGTAAACACGATCGTGAGCTGGAAAGATCTCCGTAGGGCATAATCTTCAAATAAGAGAAATCCACTTATTCTAGTTAATTAGTATTAACTATAGATTGAATGGTTGAACAATGTATCAAATCTTGGGCTAGTGGTGTCTTGATCAGTTGGTAGAACTTTCCTCCTGGAAAGGGAACAGTTGCTGGTTATGTCCAGCCCAAAATTATAGTTTTGCGATTCATATTTATTTATATTTGAGAAATGTTAGCAAACTGTAGAGAAATATCTATACGAAATTTTTTTAAGGGTAATACCTACACTGGGTGATACCTACTCTGTCGATGATACCCGCCGCCATTGTAGAAAATAAAATTGACACAGAACAAGGAAGACGCCTTTATTTCAATAATGGTCACGGTCATCTCGAAAGCAAGATTAAACAGAAATGTCTAGCTGAAAGCAACCAAGAAAAATCAGATCAGTTCACAGACTCAAGTATCTACCATTTCGGCACCCATAACAAATTGGTAGGCAGGTAAATACTCACTATTTACCTACCTGTTACAATGTTTTGCAAGTCTGTGGCGGACTATTTAAACAATACGTAAATAATTAGGTAGGTACAATGGTCGAATTAAAATCGCAAAGATTTTAAATTGAACTTAAAAAGACATCTGTTCTTTTATCCTCCTCTCGTATACCTCCTTACTTAGGTACCTATTGTTCAATAGGTAA
The DNA here is from genome assembly GCA_963556515.1 of Nudaria mundana. Classification (NCBI taxonomy): domain Eukaryota; kingdom Metazoa; phylum Arthropoda; class Insecta; order Lepidoptera; family Erebidae; genus Nudaria; species Nudaria mundana. Next base: position 7,701,546 of record OY748297.1, read on the forward strand.
AATAGCATTTTTTAGCAAACTTGGGCCAGATGGAAAGATATTGTTCCGATTATGTAAAATTTGTAGATAGTTCTCATTTATTCTACATTTGGATAGGTATTTAGTTTTGTGTCAAATTAATGCTGAATCTACCTAAATAACTTTACCACATAAAAAACATTAGATTTACCTATTAATATTAAGATACAAGTCTTTATGTACAATTACATTTACATTATTTATCAATTTCTTTATAATATACGACCTTAAATTGGATCAGGAGTACCTAGCCATAAACAGCAATTATGACCTTTGTCGCCTTTGGCGACCATTGAAGTGTCCACACCATAACCCTTACATTAGTAAACAATTCATAATAATATAATATCAGTAAACTTACACGAACAGGCTGCTCGCCTGTTGCGCAAAGTCCTTATCTCATATGGTGTAGTATTCTGGGGCGAAATCGTTTGCGAGGTTGCTGAGGAAATGGAAGTCTGAAGAGGAGTTTGAGTTTTCACCGGCAGTGCCAGGCGTAGGGTGTGTTGCTTCATAAAATTGTTGAAATGAACCGTAACCTTCGCCGCACTCAGGACCGTTAGTGTTATAACCTTCGGCTGCAGCCTGTGTACCAGCTTGTGTGGCATTCGAAGTAGCGTATGCTGCCTGTTGGGCGTAAGCATTTCCATCATAATAGGTCTTTGCATATTCTGTACCATGAGTATTTTTCTGGCCATCGCCAGCATAGTAGTTATGCCCGTGTTCATGCTGCGCACCTTCGTGGTAGTGATATCCGTAATGGCTATTAGGATACCCCATGTGTTCTCCACTGTAACCTTGAGACTGATCATATCCCGCGTGCCCGTAGGCTGCCTGCTCTTTAGTGTACCCTGGATAACCATAATTTTGATACATCTCGTGCGGGTATGCTTGTCTTGAACCGATACCATTAGATGGCCTTGTGGTTGGAGACCCTTCTTGTCGTGAAGGTTGCTGATTCCGTGCATAAGCATGTTGATCTGCGGATTGAATACTGGGGCCATAGTTTTCATAGTTACGGTTACCTTGAGGATACTGAGCCAGCTTTCCAAGAAATTGTTTGGAATCCATCCGAAAGTCAGGGTGAGGTACGAATTGTCCCGGTGGTGCATTACCCCTTGCGATATATGGTGGCATTGCATTAGGAACAGCCTGCGCGTGTGGAGTCGCAATGTTTGGAGGTGAAGGTCGTGGATAGTGACCAAGGGGACTAGGGTGCATACTCGATGGAGTCCCCGGCGTCGACGATGGGGTTAAATTAACTGAAGAGAATTTTCCACCGTCCGGCAAACCGGAGACGGGTCCGAGGCCATCCTTCGATAAAGATGGCGATACTTTGCATACGGTGTCTATTGACGGCGAACGTTTCCTTGATTCTTGCTTAATTCTCTTTGAGAGATTCCTAGGGGTTGAATTCATGGAGGTGGTAGAAGGATGACCGTCACGTGAATCATCTTCAGCTAGTTTATCTAGGGACGATGAAGAGGCCACACTAGAAGCTCCATCGCTAGCAAAGCTATTGTTATTTGTGGCACTTGGAGTGTTGTTATTCCGTGTACGCGAGGTTAGCTCAGGGAGGTCCTCAACGGGGGAACATAGTGCACCAGGAGGTAGTTCGCAGCCCTGGCAACTTTTTTTACCAGATAATGGACCATCATCATCCAAGAATTTATCAAGCCCTGTCTTGGAGCTTTTGCCACCTTCGGATGTTGTTGAATCCTTGTCGTCACCATCTTCAGTTTTGGTCAGTGTTTGTCGTTTGTGCTTCATTCGCCTGTTTTGGAACCAGACCTTTACCTGAAACCGAAAAAAATATTTGTTATATACCTAGTGAGTTGTTTTTTTAGAAAGTGGTCGTCTTATAATATAATATGCAGGTATTAATATCGCAAGTGTACCTAAATATTAATTTTGGTTACCTGTCTTTCCGTAAGGTCAAGAGAGGCAGCTATCTCGATTCTTCTTGGTCGACATAGATATTTATTAAAGTGGAATTCTTTTTCCAATTCCAACAGTTGTGTATTCGTATAAGCCGTGCGTAGCCTTCGAGGTAGTCCATTTTCTGTAATGAAAAATAATTAAAGTTATTAATTGCTAGTCCGTGCTTTAAAACTTTCATTAGTGGTTAACGGTTTGAATCGTGTCGTATAAAATATGAAAGGCACGTTTCAAATTAATATTATAGATGCTATTCCTAGAAGCTTTCAATAACGTGGTGGTGAGGCGGGTTCATAGGTAGGTAGGTACCTACCTACGTTTTCCTTTAATGTAATAACTTGATCGCATGTCAGAGCACCGCCCTTGACGCCATTGTGTCGAAACGTTGTTCTTTTTATTTTACCACAAAATACGAATTGGAATTCGAAATTCAAATTACAAAAGGGCGGCGAATAATGGGGCGATCGCGTTCGCGTGATGGTACGGCTGCGGGGCAAGCGCGTGCGATGTCATCCATGGATCGGTTATAGTTCTTACCTCATTGCGATAAGGGTCAGTATGACGTGTTGGTTTTGTGATATGGTGGGGTTGGCATTTGATTGACGTGTTCGTCAGTTCTCGCCAATGCCATTGGACATGGGCAGTTGTCAATCAAACGTAAAAAAGCCCTCAGTAATGCCTCGGTGAGCAAAAGTATATAAATACTGTTTTTAATTTTGAGGAACAAGTACCCCCTACATGTATCTAGTGTATTCATCCATTGTGACTGATGTAGGTACCTACATGCTTCGATACTTGAACGTGCAACTGAATCTTTTGATAACAATGCACAAGTTTGTGTGCTTGAACAACTAAAGTAAATTGAGTTAACTGTGTAGATACCTATTGAACCTGAAATTCGATAGTATTGGGTTATCCCGCAGAGTTATTACAGGTACCTGCTAGGTAGGTAGGTAGATATCTACATAGAGACCTCAATAAATTATTTCACTTATCTACTACTGTCATTGTCTTGTTTTCGAGCTATAGGTAACTTTGTAGACTAAGTAGTTCATATAAGGTATGTGATTTGACTTTGTGCTCACCTGATAAACAAATAAGCTGAACTACTTGAATGTTGTGTGCACGCGTATCTATCCCCGAGGATGAATGTGCAAAAGATGCAAGTTGGTAAGTTTTTGCGGGTCACAGCATAATAGCCGCGGAGCGATTATGCGGGCTCGAGAGCTTCGTATAATGTTCACATTATCGCTACGTACACACTTCCAAACCAGTGAACAACCATTTTTGTTGGTCTCCCCTCTTGTATTCTGATCTCCGGAATAAGTTCCATGAATATTTCCTCCAATCCTATTGTCATAGGTTATTTGACTAATATTTAGCTCGGCACTATAATTTTAGTCTGGGGTTTACCTATTTATTACTAGACGACGACGACGTCAAAAATAGGTTGGCGACGTTCAAAGTATTTCTCAGTGTTTTGTTTTTCTAAGCGACGACGCACGTCTACACAAACTTGATCTGTGAACGTCCTATGAAGTAAAGACGATTTTTTTCTCCACCAAGTTCTCCCTTAATTCGATATTCGTCAGTTTTTGCAATATACTCGATATTATTTTCTTCTTCTAAGTTCTTAATAAAGCTGTGATATAGTCCTATCTACTTATTCTTCCTAAATATAAATTCCTTCATTATTTTTGGTCTATAACCATAGCAAAATAACATATTTAGTATGTGCACAACTAAATTTAATGAAGTCTAATTAACCTTTTTATATATAAAACTCTTGAACTTACTAAATAATGTGTGTATGTAAATATTTCTTTATTGCAATCCCCTGTCTTGTCTACAATGTGTAACAAATGATTGCCAAGTAGGTTGTTTAACCCTCCTGTGTTTCGCGGACAGGGTATGGGCCGAAGATTTACTGCGGATTAAGGGGTCACTACATCGGTCAAGTCAAGAGTCCGGTTGACTGAACTTAATTTGATAATATCAATAGGACACCGCACCTTAAATTTTAATATGGTTTGCTTAAATTTTGATAGTAGGCTCTTGCGGTGGTGGTAAGTACATGTTACCACCCTTTCAAATGTAGTTTTTTAATTCCAATTAGAAAGAAGAGAGAGTGTGTAGAAAATAGTTTGTAATACAGAAAAACTGCTATAGTGGGTAGTCATTTTGGGACACACAGCTATTTAATAACCTATGTTACGTTTATAGCGGCAAATTTCAAGTTTGATACGAATTAAACTAATTCTCACGCACAACAATTCTTAATTTCATCCTCAGATTCCAAAGCTTGACGGTATTAGTCGGTACCTATATGGCAGACACTTAAGTGTAATGTAAATGTAACAAGTAGTTGTAAACAATTTGCGCAGTGTACGGCACAGGGCGTCTCTCGGGCAACTTTAAATAATTAATCAAGAGCTGGTAAAGGATTAATGTGGTGGCCAGTTGGCGGTTGGATGCCATTAGAGATCGTTCGATGCCCCTTCGAGGGCTGGAGCTGTAGACTAAATGCTGTGGTCACATTATTTGTGTCGGCGTGAGGAATCGAGGGGGTTCCAACATTCCTAATTGGTTTTCTTAACACGTGTATGTGACATGTAAAGAATTAAATACTATTTAATAAACTGTACTTTTTAAATGCTATTTGTAAGTTTGAACATTTTATTATAGGCACTCGATAGCGCTCTTATTTGACTAAATATTAAATCAAAGTTTGCCAAAAAAGCCAAGACTCTAAAATGTTAAATTCAATTTAGTCGTCTATTATGTATTTTCATTGTGATTGTAGTTCTCGATTATGGTATAGATTACAATCGTTCTGAAGAGTTTACTAAAGACGATTTTTCTTGCTATTTAAGCAAAAGCTTTTATATTTTTTTTTTTTTTTTTTTTATTTATTTATTATTACATTTATACATTTTACAGCCAATAAATTTATCCTGTAAACATACATAGGTTTGTGTAGGATAAACCGTTCTCTTCTCGTTAACTTCTTCACGAAGGTAGGTAGTTCATACTTAAATACTTACTACATACAAATTAACATTGTGTAACAGTGAGTGTTGAATTTACAACTAAACAGTTTAAAAGTACCCATCATTAGTTAAAAGTACCTATATATTATGTAGGTACTAGTAAAAATCTAATAACGATAAAACCAAGCAAACGCGCGCGATGCACCCAGCCCGGCCAAAAGGCAAAAAAACACCAGCCGTAAGCCACGCCCGCGCCCCGACTATACAGGTTGTTCCAATCTAAGTCGCTAGCTATAATATTTTTTAATGACAGCCTTAAGATTACGTGCAGTTATATTACTTTTTATTTCGGGTGGTAGCTTATTTATCAATTTGGGCAGTATGTACTCCGAGGTTCTTTTACCGTAGAAGTTCCGAAATCTGGGCATAGTTAGACGCTTATTAGCAATACTTCTTGTAACTATGGTCGTATTATTTGTTTTAGGTATTTGAATTTCCTTTCTGAAGTACTGCTCCACTAAAATACTAAATTCCACTTTTTTATGTATTGGCATGACATCGCAAAACTTAAACAGTCCCAGAGGATCATCTTTATATTTTAGTTTTATTTTGTGTGGTACAATCAATTTCAGCAACCTATACTGTAAGTTAAAGATTTGGTCCAAGTACGTCTTGTTTGTCCTTCCATAGCTGCTCAAACCATACGATACAATGCTTTCCACCAAAGCTTTGTACATAGTCAATAACACATCAAAAGGTATTCTATTTTTAATAATATAAAATTTAGCCAAAATCGCACGCAATTTACTACCTACCCTATCAATATGTCTAGCCCAACTGAACCTATTATCTATTACCAGACCAAGGTAGGTCACATCAGTCACCTTCTCCAGGTAGTGACACTCTGCTGTGCAACTGTTGTTGTGCAGACAGTCGTGACTGTGAGCTGCGACCTTAACACTAACCTCACTCGGATTACGATTGTGACTTGAGTGGATATGAATGAGTTTTGTCTTTTCAGCGTTCAAGACTAGACCTGCATCGTGCGACCATTTACAGATGGTTGTAAAATCTTTTTGTATATGTTCATTCGCAACGTTTAGGTCACTATTAGCAGCTATCAGACAAGTATCATCTGCAAATTGAAACACAATGCAGTGCTCAACCACATTTTTGAGGTCATTTACATAGGCTAAGTAGTGCAAAGGACCAAGTACCGATCTCTGAGCTGTGCCTTCTGTGACCCCAACACTATCACTGTGCGCCTTGCCGACTCTTACCTGATAACAGCGGTTGTCGAGGTAGTCTTTACACCATTCAAGAAGAGGGCCACGAACACCACTGATATCTAGTCGCTGGAATAACTGATCGTGTCTCAAAGTATCGAACGCTTTGCTATAATCAATGAAAACTAGTAGTACGTGTTTCTTGTCGTTTAAGCAACTATTTACTGTATCAGTGAAACGAGATAACAAAAGTGTTGTACTTTTTTTAGGTTGAAATCCGAACTGTTGAGAACATAGGACGTTGTTCGCCGCATAGAATTGTTGAATGACCTCACACACGTACTTTTCAACGATTTTATCGAGCACAGGCAGTATTGTGATAGGGCGGTACTTAGAGTAGTCCTGAGCATTGCCACCTTTATGAATCGGTCTGACAATACCTCTCTTCAGATCTTTTGGATAGCATCCCGTTTCTATAGTGGTATTTATTAGGCGCGCGATTGCATCACTTATTTTGTCCGACAAATGTATAACATCTGTTGCCCTTATACCGTCAGCACCTGGGGCCTTGTGAGGATTCACCTTGTTGAGTATCTTTATGACATCATTTCTACATGCCTTTCTAAGAAAGATCGATTTGTCGAGTGGGTTGGTAAAGTCAGGTTCATTTAATAGTTTATTGTTACATTTAGGTATAATTGATTTAACATTGATCTGGAATTGACGGGCAAAATTATCTGCAATTGATTTATCACTACCAACAGAGCCAAACGCGTTAAGAATTACTTCATCGATTGAATTTGTGATTCGTATATATACGTATATATACGTAAAGTAAAATTATTTATTTTGTATTGTCAGTGTTACAAAAATCACGGCACATATACACACTGGGATGATAAAGTGCTAAACATTTATTTTGACTGCCGCTGCAACGGAAAAGTTAGCGAGCGAGGGGTTCCCACCAAGAATTATTACGTTATGAGGTGTGAAAGGCATAAATGTAAAAATTCAATATTTCAAGAGGGAAACGCTACATTTTCCTACAATTTTTTGCTTGTAACAATGTCGTTGGCGTGTTATATCTTGAGGGATCTCGGGGATATTTGCTTTATACTTGCTAAGCATGTGTAATATGCTACGAAGAAAATTATGTCATGGTGGGTAATATAATAATATTATAATTTATAGGTAGGTTTGGACAAATCTTTAGTTAAATATGCCATTTGAAAGACTCTTACCTAAGCTAAAAACTGTATCTTTAACTGTAAGAATATTTTCTATTGTTGTTTGATTTTACTTATAGGGTTACAGCATCTCAAGAATAATCCAAAAATTTTATCTGTCAAAATGAACGTGAACGATACAGCTACTTATCAATTTGTGCTTGAGTGTGTCAGTGGTGACAAACAATCGATCATGCTGTGGCGGATTTCTATTTTTCCGATTAGCCGGCTGTATCGGGCCCTGTTTGACATTGTCGCATCAATTATAAGCGTGGATTACGAAGAGACAGATCTAAGACGGTTCAATTTCGTTTCGGAACGGAACGGGTGGGGAGCCGAAGGGTGATATCAGGAAGTGACTCGAGATTGCCTTATCAGAGCTTGATGAAGGCTGAAGATGCTTCCCATTATATAAAGTTAATATCCCTATATATAAGTATAATAGTCCCATTATATGTATAAGGATGCGATTGATGCAAAGTATCCGATATCGATTTTAGGTTTCGTTTCTTAAATGTTGACGTAATGCTTACGTTACATGTGTGTTATAATAAGCCGCGTAAGATGACAATGGCGGCCATGTTGGTGACGTCATATTGAAGTAGATTAAACTACAATACTGTTTTGTTATCCGTACTTTTCAGCGAATGATGACGTCACGGAGCGATGATTGTGACAAGGTTGTAAGTATTCCACGCACATCGTGCGCGGCTTGTACATTCAGTTTTAATCAAACGTAGGTAAATATGTAGCCCCTTAGTTACGTCACTAACAATTTACAATGTGTAATTCAAAAACAATCAGGTAGATTTACCCACCCTTTCCGAAAGTTTGTTTTCACGTTAACTTTGTTGGGAATAGAACAAGTGGCGGATTGCGTTCGCGTCCCAAATCCATTTGGTTGATACAGATGGTTATTAAAAGTTGTCACACAGACAGCCGCGCGGCCCGAGTTTTGAGTACTTTGACAGCCCTTCCGGGGGAACGAGGTTCGATTCCGTCTACTATAAAACTTTCGTTAATTCTGTTATTAAGAAGTTCTTTACTTTATAATCGTTTAGAAATGATATTTGTTTTTGGTAGACGAAATATAAGTCTTATTTACATTTTAGTGCTATTGCTTTAAAAGGTCTTCATATTTACACAGGTTGTGTAAATTTGTGTGAGGTAGGCACTTACGTTTTCATTTAAAATGTCCGGTAAATGCATATTTAAACGATAGGCGACTTTAAATTTGGCTTATTTCAAATGGCAAAGTATTCCTAATATAAAAATCCAACTTTCCCCACCTGATAAAGATCAGACATCCTGTGACATTTTTCTTTTGCGACATTTACTATCTTTATTAGCTGGTCGATAATAAAGTTGACTGGAATATGCAAAGAGCTTAAGACTGGCGGTATTTAATTGCCCTTGAAAGGGGCGACAAAAAATAAATGATGGTGGGGTATAAATAACGGTGCACTTTTCATAATCGCAATTGTCGCCGGGAGAATATTTAGTGCGCAGTAAAAGCGTCCCGATTACGATCCCGGGGGTGTGTTAATAGTTGAGGGGCCTCAAGACTCCGGCTTGTTCCTAATGAGATGCATGTGCAACCTTATCGGGGTGGAAAGGCAGGTGATAAAGAAGAGAATGGCAGGTGTAGAGAGTTGTCTATCATTCATAATATAGTGTAAAACAAAGTCGCTTGCGTTCCCTATGTATGCTTAGATCTTTAAACGCAACAGACTTTGATGCGGTTTTCACTAATAGATAGATTTTCGAGGAATTTGTGTACATAATTTGTCAAGAGGGCGAAGCCTCTGACGTCTGCTAGTTGTCAATAAAAAGCTTGTGGCCACGACGTCTTCTCCGTTGTTTCGCTGAGAACCTACCATACCTATACGAGGTAGAGTACTCGTAGTTAGGTAAGTAACCTCTACTAAAGCAAACTAACAGATTTGATCTGAAGTAAGGAACTGAATCTTCATTTAAAGTTTTAAGCCTGTTAAAACCTACATGTTGTCTTCGCGTATTTTATGAATATCCATGATTGGTAACGAATAACTGACCACCTACCTATAGAAAAAAAACGCATAATGTATCTACAATACAAGTATTTTCTATACTACCTATAAACAAAGACAATGCTGGAAAATGAAAGTCTACAAAGAAAGCTATAGGCGGGCGGGGAATAAATTTTATTTATCAAATAAAAAGGATGGTGCGCTCGTTTTTCACCGCGCTAAGGACATTATCGCTTCTTTTAATTATTATCCCGACCGATATTTTATACGGCGTACACTATGCCTCCTCTGTACTTGCGATGCCGAAACCGCAGCTTAGGGGACGCTGTAATAAATAGGACGTTTTAAGATGTCTGATGGGAAGATCGGTGAAGAAATGTTGAGTGGAAAACTGTTGAACGGAGTGTTGTCATCAAACTTTAAATCGTACTAGTGCATGAAAATAACTGAAACCTCGTTGTAATTGTTGTGTCTGGTTGTTTATTATTCCGGGCATAGCATAAAACGACCTTATTTTTTTATGAATTTTGGTATATATACTTCACAATTTTGGTATGCTACTTTTAGGGTTCCATACCCAAAGGGTAAAACGGAACCCTATTACTTATATTTTGCTTTCCGTCCCTCCGTCTGTCTTGGGCTGTATCTCATGAACCGTGATAGTTAGAAAGTTGAAATTTTCACGGATAATGTACAAATACTAAAAAAACGGAATAGAATAAATATTTAAGGGGATTCCCATACAACAAATGATTTTTTTACCTTTTTGGTACAGAACCCTTTGTGCGCGAGTTCGACTCGCACTTAGCTGGTTTTTATCCTGATATTAGATTCCAGTAGGAGTTGGCAACCACAACATACCTAGGTACATACCTACATACTACCCATGTATTGTAAAAAAAAAACAAAACAAAGAAAGTGTAATGTTTAGTTACACATAATTACAACCTGCCATACAAGATGCCATATTTACAACATCAACACTTCAAAAATATACATAAATATTATTTTATTTAAGTACCTTATTGCATGTTAGTATAATTACATAGAAAAAAATAAACAAACGTTTTAATTCTAGGTAGGGTGGCGCCCTAGACACGCGGCCTTAAGGAAATGAAGGAAAAAAGCGGCGGAAGCTGCGGCCCCCACCCTTTTACCCCCAAACATTGAGCCAAAGCCACCTTGCGGCTTTTTAAATGGAAATTTATTGTAAAACACTTCGTCAGTGTGCCGAAGTATCCCGCTAAACAAATGCTGCTTAGTCGCAGCCTTGGATCGAGACTCGCACAGCCTATTGTTTGATTTTGCTGACCTCACATAAACCATAACTTTTGTCTAAAATATAAAGCACTGCTAAATTGTGATGCAATTTTTTTAATTTGCTCCAAGTTCGAATAATCTACTTGAATAACTCCATATAATTAGATGATATGCTAGGTTAATAGCAAGCACTAAAATCCTAGAGTAGACGAAACGCTTTAATTTTTCGCACCAGGATATTCTGCTAATAGATTGTTTCTGTTTTGTAGGGTACTTTTTTTATTTAACATCCTTCTAGGTGTAGAGTGTATCTATAGGCAGGCATTCTGTCGACCGTCGCTAAACATCACAAATGGCATAGTATAAATAAGTATTTATTGTGTTCATCTCTATCACTTGCTTGTTTAGTTAGTGTTTTTATAACGTCCTGCATAAATTTGCGAAAGTTATACGGTTAATGACTTCATCGTACCAAAGTAAGTGAACTTGTTTAAAAGTCACAACTCTTTGCGAGTTCATAAAATTCACTTCAACCGTAGAGTTGGCCGCGTTCCCCACAATTGAAAAGCGCGGGGGAGCTCAACGCGTAGATAGGGCACTTACTGTAAAAGTTAAAGCTAATTGCCCTTAAGACATATTTTTAATTTCATTGCTCATTCCTTCTTTCTTAGTGTTTGTCGGAGTTCACTAACTCTTGGTCCCGACGATATTGCAAGGGTAGCGGTATAATTGCCATTTTTACGAGATAACGGTCTAACTTTAAATATCGAACATATTTTAGGTATGTTGCATTTTAGTAGTACTCGTATTATGTATGATTGTTGGAAAGTTATTTAAAAATAATTTTGAACTTTCAATAAATGTCTTTACAGATATCCTTTTTAGACAGATTTTTTTTTGGAAGGCTCTTTTCTCTGACGCGATACCTACAGTGTTACAAGGCACGAACCGCGATGGCCAGAAGCAGTTTTTTGTATCTCCGTTTCTCCTCGTTCATTCAATTTGTCATTTCATTTTCATAAATGAATCATTCTTCATTTGAATCGGGCTTAGAATTGTAAGGTTTTTTCTTGGCCACTGACCTGCCCACCGTGGGGGTCGCTGATGACTGATGATATTTTAATGGTTTATTTTTCTTTAACATTGTTATCACTTACTATTGTAGTGGCCAGCGTGTGGAAGTTCAAAAGGTAGGTATTCCATTTAAGAAATTTTGTGTTGTATTTGTATATTTTTATTGAATTTCAAATTGTTTCTCTTTCATTGTGTTTTTGAACGGTGATTTGTTTTCAATATTTAAATTTGGAATTTGTTCACCATTCATACTCATATCTATTTATGTATCTTCTTATTCTAATCAGCGCAAATATTGCCACGTTGCCTTTTCTATACATGACTTAATTAGCGATATATTCACTTCAAATTCATAAAAATATTAACTTGTTTTATATTTAATACATAGTAATAGTATTTATTTTCGTTCACAAAAAAAGTTTGTCACAAATAAAATATCCAAGAAGCTTATTTCAGATGTGGTATTGTATGAAACAACAATATCTTTTAGCGAGCAGCGTGGCACAGAAGCTAGCTGTCAATAGATGTCGCTGACAGGCTTGATGAATGAGCACGACCGTTACATTGCGCCGGCGCAGTCCGGCCGCCATCATTAGCTTCATTCACGGCACAGATTAAAAGAAACAATCCGACAAGGCAAAACAACGGAACGGAAGTCTATACATGGTCGGCATCTACGTTTTATCTATTTTTTTTCTCAGTTTATTCTTTAGTGCTGGAATTATATATTACGCTAAATAATGGTGAGTCTGAGAAGAAATGAATCTGTTATTTATTTTATTTATTAGGATTATGGATATTTAAATAAACATTAACAACTGCTTACATATAACCGAGTCTTTGGTAGATCTTTTTATTCTTCGATTTCCAACGGTCAAAAATTTGAGATATGAAAGGTATTTGGACTCACAAGTAAGTATTATTAGGTACCTTTACATTACTAACGATAGGAGTAGTATAATAACTGTGAAATTCTCCTTAAATAATGCGGAAATTCTGACTGCTAAGAAAATTTTACGACGTTTGAAGAGTCAATAGAGAGGCGAAACAATAAATCAGATTTGACCAATGTCGTTCAACCCATATTAGAGATATGTAATGTCCACTTTAACACTTTGCTTGTTTAGTTAGAGTTTTTATAACGTCCTGCATAAATTTGCAATAGTTATAATTATGGTTAATGACTTCATCGTACCAAAGTAAGTGAACTTGTTTAAAAGTCTTTGAGGTCAGTTTGAGAGTTCACACAGTCTACCTGTCTTGTCTCTGGCAACAAAAAATATTCGGGAACAATATTAGAGTGTTCGATTTAATTTTAAACCCTTTGAAACTTGTCTGCACACAAGTGAACTATATCCGATGTTTTATTTTTTCATGAGTGTCTATTTTTGTGTCTGTCGAAAATGACGACAGATGAGACTGTGATGACTTTCTGGACATGAAAGAAACGAGTACTTACCTATGTTATACTTTTGTTAACTTTTTCATCGAACCTACAGCGGCCTTTGCCTAACATGGGAACGTTCCTCGTCTTAGGGAAACGCCGCTGGTTCGATCCCAGCCTAGTCGAAGACATTCCCGGTGTCAACACTGCGAGGTTTCCTACGACGACAGTAGTAGTGTGTCTGGATGTGGATACCCTCTCGCTGGAGACCATGCATCAAGCCATGGTCTCCAGCGAGAGGGAGAGGGAGCGAACCCTCCCCGCGGAGTTCCGTAGTCAGCCGCGAGGGCGCCGCAGACTAATCTACGCCCAAGATCATCGACCTCCATGATTGGGGCCTTAGGACGGCGGGATCGCCCGCCGCCGTCCTTACAGAAGCAGGCTAGAAGGTTTGCGTGCTGTAACCACACGCAACCACATTCACTCACCGACGCAAAACCATACCCCAACGTCGCGGGATTCTCATCCCGACCAAACTCCCGTAGAGACCACACAGGTGGTCGAAGTCGTTATTGCAAATTAGGCACCTATAGTTTTTTCAATTCAAATGAAATTTAAATAGCAATTTTTTTTATTACGCTTCCTACTAGGTATTAGCTTTTTATGCGACACTAGCGGACCCGGCGAACTTCGTACCGCTTAACAGTTCAAAAGGCTTCATACGAACGATTATTTATTTCTTAGTAACTTAGCATCTCAAATAAATGGAAGGCGATTATTACGTTAGGTAAAATAATAAAATTAAAATTTAGTTTAGCAAGTGCTCAATATGTGTCCCGTTCTTTAATCCCGTTCGGAATTTTCTTCCTAACAATTTCGCTACCTGTTAATATTTTTATCGCGTAAGCATAATATCTATGTGTCATGTTATTTCTTTTATTTTAAAATGAGCCTGTCGTAAAATAACAATTCTTTATACTATTTGACCGGGACTACCTATCTACAACTTATATGTAGTCTATAAATACGTTTATGTATGTTATGTATGGTATGTCTGTGTATTTTTACTTATATAAATTATGTGTATGGTCTGTATGTATGTATAATTGTATCAGCACTTTTATTATCTTCTTTTTGATTCATTATTAATAAACATTAACTATATTATTTTCTGATACTATTTAGTCTGATCTTTATTTCTTTCTTTACTAAGCTTTATTCTTCTCTCTCCTTAGAGTGATAGTTGTACACTACCCCTTTTAATTTCTTAAACTCGCTATCCATCCAAAGGTTGTCTGGAAGAGATCGCTTTTAGCGATAAGGCCGCCATTTGTACTCTCCTTGAAGTGAAATATCCTTTTTGTATGTTCTACATGTTGTGTACAATAAAGTGTATTGAATTGAATTGAATTGAATTGATTCACGGTTCAGACAGGCGATTTTTCAAAATATAAGATTCCGTTGATAGAATGGACTTGTGATCGTCGTAACTTTCACTACAAACACGGGACGGTAAAACTCGAAGGCGTACGAATACATTCATGCATATTTGACATGTCAATCCTTCTAGAAGACTTGACAGTGTGGTAACTTCGACGCCTATCCCAATGAACGAATGGTAAAACAAAAATGTTTACTGACATTATTATACATTTTTAAAATCTAAAATAATAAGAAAAATTTAAATAATACGTATAACAGTCACTGCTACGATCGATACACAAATAAAACCAAAAGAAAATGGCCGAAAACTGTATAGTGAGTAAGACAGGAGACCGGATGAGAGGTGACAACGGTAGACATCTAGCGGGGATAACTGATCGATTGATAGTTGATCGGTTATCGACCGGCGAAGGCGGAAGTTCAAATTGAATTGAGAAAAAAATCACAATTGAAGGAAATGTGTCTGGGTGTGTTTTGGGTGCACAGGGGCTCTACCAACATCTTTAGGGCCCCAGCGACCTCACCTGCTAGTGGCGCACCTGCTGATCAACGGACGAGGCTCGTTAATTTACGGTACCTATGGAGTGGCTTCGGCCCCTACGTGGGTACCAGGTGGTACAACAGTGTTGGTTTTTTTTTTTTTTTTTTTTTTTTTTTTTTATATTTGGTTCGCCAAATTGACGCCGCCCGCCTGGTGGTAAGTCGTGACGACGTCTAGCGATTGTGGGCCACTCTCACAGCACACATTACTATTGAGAGTGGCCCTCAACTTGACGACCTACTGATGTGCCTCTTCACGCTCCGCTTAAAGAACCCAGGATTATATGTGGGAGGAAACACGTGCACAGGCAGGGCGTTCCAGGCCACTATCGTTCGGCAGAGAAACGAACGTTTAAAACGTTCGGTTCTCGCGAACATGCTATCCACTGTGTGGGGGTGGCATCTCTGCCCGGCACGAGTCGTTCGGGATCGGAAGGAAGAGGGTGGGATCAGATTGAAGAGCTCTTCAGAACACTCGCCATGGTAAATACGGTAGAATGCGGCCAAGGAAGCTATTGTTCGGCGCTGAGCTAGCGGCTCAAGGCTTCCCGTTACCTCCGGACAACCAATAATACGGATAGCCCGTCGCTGCATAGCGTCGAGAGCGTCCAGCAGATACTTCGCGGAGCCGTCCCAGAGGTGAGAGCAGTATTCGACGCAGGGTCTAATCTGCGTCTTGTACAGCAGACACCTCTGGTCCGGTGTAAAGAATCTCTTTACCTTATTCAGTATTCCTAGTTTCCGCGAAGCTAGCCCTATACATCTTTCGATGTAGTTTTTATTATTGAGCTCTCGACGAACGTCTATGCCAAGGATATCAAGGTTGTCCTTCATTGGTAATAATGCATTCTGAAGAGAGGGTAGGGGAAGGAAAGGGGATTTCTTCGCAGTAAATGCACACGCCTGTGTTTTGCGGGCATTGAACTCGACCAGGTTCTCGGTACCCCATTGAGAGATACTGTCGAGGTTACGGTCGAGATCAGCCACGAGTCGTCGTCTCTCCTCCTCAATCTCAGATCGCCCCGCCGTCGTACGAACCGAGTAACTCCCGTGCAGTGTGCTGTCATCTGCATAGCAATGAATGTTCCCGAGGGATAGCATATCATTGATATGCAGAAGAAAGAGAGTTGGTGATAGTACGGACCCCTGCGGTACCCCGGCATTCACTTGCAAGAAGCGAGAAGCCTGGCCATCGCAGAGGACCCGCACTCGGCGCTCGTTTAAAAAGCTGGCAATCCAGCTGCACAGTTGAGGAGGTAGACCATATGCCGGAAGCTTGGAAAGGAGCGAAGCATGCCAGACCCTATCGAAGGCTTTGGCGATGTCCAGGCTAATAGCCAAGGACTCGCCGTGCCTTTCCATAGCCCCACCCCAGACATGCGTTACGAATGCCAGAAGATCACCCGTTGATCGCTTTGGCCTGAAGCCGTATTGTCGATCATTGATTAGCGAGTGATCCTCTAGGAATTGCATGAGCTGCTTATTTATAAGGAGCTCAAGCACCTTGCAAATGACGGAGGTGACAGCTATGGGTCGATAGTTGCCTGGATCGGACCGATCCCCTTTCTTGGGGATCGGTTGTACGTTCGCCTCCTTCCAGACCTCCGGCACGAGCCCTGAAGAGTATGACAGGCGGTACAGACGCGTTAATACTGGAGACAACTCAGCTGCACATTTTCGTAGCACCACCGCCGGAATGCCGTCAGGGCCACTGGCTTTCCGCGTGTCGAGTGACCGCAGCACTGCCCGTACATCACATTGCCTGATAACAATATCAGGCATTGTGTGGCCACAGTTGGCGATGGCGGGGGGCTGCAGGCCACGGTCGTCGACCCGGGAATTAGCCGCAAAGAGGTCTGCGAGCATATCCGCTTTCTCTTGGGCTTTGTGAGCCAGTGTTCCATCTGGGTAACGCAGCGGTGGCAGCGAGGGCTGACAAAAGTTAGATTGCACGGCTTTGGCCAGTTGCCAGAATCCACGGCTGCCCGTGGGATGGGAAGTGAGCTCCTGACCAAGCCGCGCGACGCGCTGGGCATCCGCTCTGGTCCGGGGGGTACCACAGTGCAGCTGTGCTAAAGCCCCCCAAGTAACCCAGCAAAATTAAAAAAAGCAGTAAAATTAAAAAAAAAAAAACTGTTGTACCCTTAACATTTAGGGGGATGAAAAATAGATGTCCGATTCTCAGACCTACCCAATTTGCACACAAAATTTCATGAGAATCGGTTAAGCTGTTTCGGAGGAGTTTAACTACAAACACCGCGACACGAGAATTATATATATTAGATAAAGTAATAAATATGACCTGTAGACTCTACGTTTGGAACACTGGAAGCATGCCACCCATGGCGAGAAAGGTTCACGGGAAAGAGGAAAAATTTAGACAATCGAAAGAATGGAAAGGAAGAAGTCATAGAGAACAGAAATACTACTGAAAGGTCCTTAGCAGCTCTACATACCTTGGTATGTAGAGCTGCTAAGGACCTCAGAGAGTCCGACCTAAGGTCGTCAAGACGACACATTGGTGCTGAGAAAAACATGGCTACAACTAAGAAACTCACGACTCCACATGACGTTAAACTAACTTTATAATAACATTGTAACATTGTAACAATATTTTATTTGGATGAATGCGAGTGACATAGGGCTTGAGACACAGATATCTGCCAACACGAGTGAGATGTCGGACGGGCCGATGAATGATACGACGCGTCCTCTTGTCGTACACTGATGTCACAACATGAGAACAAAACGAATATTATATTCAATTCTTTAGAATTTGACGTCGATGAAATCGGATGACAAAAATAACATTTTTCGTTTTATGACGTTTGTAAGATCTGAAGTTAAGTGAAGTATTCGAATTTCAATAACACTTTTTGTGTTCTACATTATTAATCTTATCTTACGTGAATCATAATTATATTGACACTTGTCTTATTAAAAGCTTCTAGCTATAAAAGAACAGATACTGATATCCCACTCCCACCTAGAAATAGGACCGTTCTTACGCAAACTCTAGGGCTCCCTACCTATCTTAGAGATTCTTGTTCACCCCCGAAAAGGCCACACAGGTGGCCAAAGTCAGTGGTGGTCGGTGGCCAAGTGATGGTGTATAATCGAGTAGGATTCACTCTTCACCTTTCCTCTTTTCTTTAACAGGCACAGTAACGAGCGAGTAATCCCTTTGGTGTTACAAGCATATATAAATCCCGGTTACCACTTACTACAAGGTGGTCCATATGTGCTTGTTACTTAAGTAAAATAAGAAAAGGCCCTTGTTGGACCTCTAGCTTACCAAAAATTGTACGAAATTACAAAGATAGGTTACCGGAAAGGTAGGGATACCAAAAGTTCCGATCGTGTTGCTCGACGAGGTGTGTTAGCTCTTTGAGCGAATTATCGCGGAACGCCTTGTCGAGCATCTCACGAGTGTGGGACCAGACCCGGCGGATAAACAGTTCGGTTGCAGTCGGGGACGCTCCACCGTGAACGCGATCATGCGCGTGAAGAGCCTGACGGAGGAAGCAGTCTTGCAGGGCAAGGTGGTGGTGGCGGTGTTTCTTGACATCACCAACGCTTTCAACACCTTGCCATGGAGCTGCGTTAGGGAGGCGTTCGTGTATCATGAAATGCCTCTCTACCTCCGTCGTATTGTCGGGGCTTACCTTTCCGAGAGGACCATAGCTTACCTAGCTGGCTCGGGCCAGCTCGGTGAGATGGGTCGTGCGGTGTTCCACAGGGGTCGGTACTGGGATCGCCTCTGTGGAACATCGGCTACGACTGGGTGCTGCGGGGTGCGTTGTCTGAGGGTGTCGGCGTGACGTGCTAGCCGACGATACCCTCGTCACGGCACGGGGTGCAACGCATCAGGAGGCAGCACTCAAGGTCACGACGGGTGTTGCTCAAGTCGTGGGTCGGATACGGCGGCTGGGACTGGAGGTGGCCTTACACAAGTCCGAGGTTCTTTGTTTCCATGGACTTCGGAACGGTCCACCAGAAGGTTCCAGCATAACTGTAGGAGGCGTTAGCATCGGCATTAAGCCCTCGATGAAGTACCTAGGGATACTACTTGATAGCCGATGGAACTTCGGACCACATTTCCGAAGTTAGGTCCCCAAAGTGACGGGGGCATCAGTCGTAATTTCGCGACTCATGCCCAACCTAAAGGGACCCAACGCCTCCTGCAGGAGACTGTACCTGGGGATCGTGCGGAGTATGGCCCTATACGGGGCTCCCGTATGGGCGGAGAGATTGACGGTCAAAAGGAACGCGACTCTACAGAATCGGCCACTGATGACCTTGGCCGTCAAAACCATACGGGGGTACCGCTCGATCTCCGGAGAGGCTGCATGTCTCTAAGTCGGGACCCCTCCATGGGACCTGGAAGCGAGAGCCCTTGCGTCATTGTTTCAGTGGCACAAGGAGGCGCTAGAGAGGGACCACAGGCCTGCCACTCCAGAAATCGAGGACCAGCTGTCCCAACTCTGCCAGGATCTCATGGAGACTTGGAGGGTGCGACTAGAGCAACCAAAGTGGGTAACTACCGTCGTCGCGGCGCGGTGAGACCGATCATGGACGAGTGGCTGCAGAGGCGGCATGGTGAGCTCACGTATCGTGCGACGCAGATCGTTACCGGGCATGGATGCTTCGTTAGCTATCTGTTTCGCATCCATCGTGAGGTCACACCCCGATGTCAACACTGCGAGGTTTCCGACGACGACACCGCACTCCACACGTTGGTGGAGTGCTCAGCGTGGGCGAGTCAGCGCCGGGACCTCGTAGTGGGTCTGGGCGTAGATATCCTCTTGCTGGAAACCATACTCCAAGCCATGGTGTCCAACGCGAGTAGGTGGGACACGGCCGTGTCTTTCTGCGAGCAAGTTATGCTCGCGAAGGAGGCGGCCGAGAGGGAGAGGGAGCGTACCCTCCCCGCTGAGTTTCGCAGTCAGCGGCCAGGGTGCCGCAGACTCATCTACGCCCTGGACCATCGACCTACATGATCGGGGCCTGAGGACGGTGGGATAGCCACCCGCCGTCCTTACAGAAGCAGGCTAGAAGGGTTGCGTGCACGCAACCATATTCACTCACCAACGCGGGATAAAACCCAACCCCAACGATGCAGGATTTTCATTCCGACCGAACCCCCGAAGAGGCCACACGGGTGGCCAAAGTCCGCCGGGCGCCACTGGAAATACCTTCTGGTTTCAACACAGACGCCTGCAGCAATGGACATGGGAGCGGCCGCGGTATAGCAGAATTGAAAAAAAAAAAGGTACCAAAATTTGAGCAGAAACTGCGGTCACGTTTTATTACTTTACCAAAGTATTTATAAATAGTTTGGATAACAGAAATCGTCATAGTGACTAATGCGAAGACTATGCAGATATACGAAAAAGAGAGAGAGAGAGAGAGTTTACAATTGGTTATCAATACTCTGAAATGAGTCATGATAAGCACAAACCATTGCCATAAGTCCCTATTTCTTACAAGCATACTGTCTGATAACATGGTTTGAATAGCAAAGTGGTAGGTAGGTATCGTATATCTACTAGTTCCGATGCAGCAACATGGGATATCTAAGTATTTTTAAATTTATCTCTGACTCATGATATCAACGACTCAATGATATTTCAACGGTCTTTACAGTTCTCATCAAAATATTTTATATATTTTATCACAAGACAATATTTAACAGCAATAATACTGTACACATAACAGGCTGCATCCGCATGTTGTTGAATAAATTTACTACATATTTTGTATGTGACATTTAACAAAACCAACTCTAGTTATCTAGTTAAACGTTATCACAACGATGGCAACATTGACGTTATGACAATCACAGTTTATAATGCCGAAAGTTCCCAACTATTAAGTAGCGGTAGAACATTTAAGTGGCCATCAAACCGTGCTTAGATAGCTATAAGTTAGTATCGCAAACTTGTTTGGAGCTTCATTAAGAGGGCAATGCAAGGCGTGACGCACTAGTGGTGGACAACGAACGGCCAACATGGACCAACTGTGCCCGTTACATGCAAGTGTTGCCCATTGAGTGGACTCCGACGAACTTTCCTCTTGAATATTCCTCTCGCGCCTCCCCGGTTTGTTTATGCGCGTCCTGCGGTATTTCACCCCGTTTTTGTGGTTTCGTAACTTACTGAAAATGTCCAGTTAAGTGCGGATAAGATTTAGATGGCAAATTATACTGGCAAATATTTGCATGTGGCATTTTAAGTATGTGACGGCAGAGTGGGGTGTATGCGGGTATTTCATTCCTGATAAGAAAATATTACGACACTTAACACGCCTCTTATGTTTGTTTTAACCTTATTCCTAAATAGAGAGCTGTATAGAAGAGAGAATCAAAAAGCAAAGCTTCAAATACGATAACAACAGTTAGGTACTAAATACTTATGTCAAACCAGTGTGTACTTATGAACACAAAACAATGGATGATAAATCTAATTATATATTTACAACTTTATAGTACGGGGGCCGTAGAACATTGAAAAATATTGATTAACAGCAAGCTCATTTTCCGTAAGTAGCTTTATTTTACCGAGTCCTACACCAATATCTCAAAAAGAAATCTCAAATCCGGTAGCTAACAGAGTTATCCAGTTAAAATATTCGGAACAAAATTGTAAGGTTGCATTAATTCGTATAGAGCTGCAAAGTGGTGAAGGTATTAAGTACCTACCATTATAACTCAAATATCAAAAGTTCCCATCGATCCGACTTGTGCTAAAAAAGTTATTCAAGGTTGAAAAGTTAGAAGGTTGTACATTATCGGTTTTTTGGATTTTTCTCGTAAACAGTGAATTATATCAAAAATTAGTATTGTACAAAATTGTAGATAATAAAATAACCTACAAATAAGTCCTTGCAACTATTTCCTAGGAATTTCCATTTCTGAGAGATTGCGGTTATTATCGTCCAACAAGCTATAGTCTACACGCAATGCTGGTCCGCTCCTATTAACTCTGTCGTGATGTTATATAGCTTATGTTACTCGCCAAAAATGTAGCTTTATATTACTGAAAGAAATTTTATAATCGGTGCAGTAGTTTCTGGGGTGTCACGTTGTCCCGTAAAAACTTTGTCCCCCCTTTTTCACCCCTTTAGGAGTAGAATTTTGGAAAATCCTTTCTTATCGGAAGTACACGCCATTTAAAAACACGTCTTCTAAATTTTAGGTTTCTACGATCAGCGGTTTAGGCTGAACGTTGAATCGTCGAATCAATATTAATTACAGTTAACCATACAATATAACATTCTATGTCCTAAATGACTGACTACTAAGCCTAAACCGCTGATCGTAGAAACCTAAAACTTGGAGGGAGTGTTTATTATATGGCGTATACTTCCGATAAGAAAGGATTTTCCAAAATTCTACTCTTAAAAGGGTGAAAAAGGGGGGACAAAGTTTGTACGGGAGAACGTGACACCTCAGAAACTACTGCACTGATTTAAAAATTTCTTTCGGTAATTTAAAGCTACATTTTTAGCGAGTAACATAGGCTATATAACATCACGACAGAGTTAATAGGAGCGGACCAGCATTGCGTGTAGACTATAGCTTGTTGGACGTTAATAACCGCAATCTCTCAGAAATTGTAATGTTTATGACGTTCGATAGAGCACCGAACACCGATGTCAATTCAACAGATTAACACATTATTCGTACACTTAAGTAAGATTACGTCATGAGTAGTGTTTGTCACGATAATATTTGTTAGGTAAACAGTGCGGTAGGGAGCGAAGGGCGCTAGTTGTCCATAACATCGGAGCTCCGACAAAGGGAAGTTAGTGCAAGTCACTCATATCAATATCAGCCGTCACCCCCGAGGCATCGTGGTTCGTTTTGTTTTACCAGTTTTTGTTTAACTTCTCACTTCGGGGAGTTTAAACTTTGCAGCAAGAGTTACCGATACAAAACGTTTTGGAGGCTTTCGAGTCAAGATATGAATGGATTTTGTTAGTTATGTTATTTCCGTGTCTTATATTATTTAGAAATACTGAAAATTCAGTTTAAAATTTTAATATTAACTTATTTGTTCATCTGTTGAAATATTTGGTTTAGTTATCATCACACCCTTTATAGAACCCCATTACCCTACTAACTCAACAAGTACGAGTTATGCGTCAGATACGAGTACGTATATACTTGATCATTATCGTAATTTCTAAAAAAAACAACGATTTAACCGAGTTTTCTGCTAGAAAGGCTTTAGATTCTTTGAGGTTGTGGTAATCATAAGACAGGATTTGTTTCCAAAATTTTGTAGGTAGTGGAAATTATATATCTGAATAGATTTGTTCAATAATAAATTAATCAGAAAGGAAGATCATTGATACCAAATTCCATTCTACAAACCACCGTTCACAAAATAAATTTTAATTATAGAAAAGCTATACTTACCTACCTTATTGTATGTAACATTACCGATCTTGAAATGTTTAGTGGTTATAGATGGTATCTACTATATCTTACCTTGTTCTGTAAGGGCTCTGGATACCTACCGTTTAGTATTACCAGGCGCGGATCCAGACCTTAAAAAAGGTTGTGGGCATGGCCAGTCGAAAATAAGCCAAGTGTGAGTCGGAATATACACTCGCTTGTGATCGATATAATGCATTACTACAAAGAAATTGTTTACAAAACAAGTGACGCTTTGACAAAGATTTTGTTTAGTGTACAATTCAACGTAGCAAAAACCCTGGTGTTATGGTGTTAACACTGGTAGACCAATTAACAAACGTATAAAATTCACTATCAAAAATGACAATTTTGTGTTTGAACTTCACAATGTATGTGTACAGAATACAACACACTACGAACACGAACAACATGAAACACGAGCTTTTACTTTTTTATACTATATAATTTCCAAATACAGAATTTATGAAATAAATTCCGAAATACGGTGAAAATATGATGTCATTTTCTCAATGAAGGTGGTGGGCATGCCCATACTGCCCAACACGGTGGACCCGCGCATGAGTACTAATGTTCTAAACATTATAATATCGTGCATATTCGTAAAAACATAATGCCGTTTCGCGACAACTTTCGTAGTGAAATCGATATACGAGTATGTGTAGTGACATTTCTCTGAACCACTTCTATTTGTAGCAATACTTAGGAGGTGGAGGGAGTTTCTGGTACCTACTACTAACGTAGGTATAGTATATTTTCCTTACATTGACGGTAGGCATCCGATTGCGGTGACGGAGCAAGACGGTTACATTTGCATTGCATCATTAGAGGTAGAGTCTGCAAAACCTTTATAATTATATTTTTTTAAATTATAGTAGATGGTAGTCATGCTTTTCCAGTACGAATGCAACACTACTTGTCCAATTTAAATAGCGTAATAGAGATAAAATAGCTTATGCTATGTTTCACACGGTATTGGAGAAGCTCGGAGGCTCAGGCTCACCTTTCTTTACTTCTTGATTTTTCATCTTTCTTCTCTTAGGTTCTCTTTCCATAACGGTTAATCAGGTGTACTTGTTTATTACCCTAATAGTATAAAAAACATATTATTCTAAATCTGACAACTTGGAAGTGTATCCTAATAAAGCAACGCCGCTATAATAATCCAAGTAAAGTTATTTTTTCTTATTTTTGTCGAGGCTTTTGTCCATAATGGGCATGTCAGCATCAACCAAAGTTGATACTGAAAAAGTACCTATTGTAAACATTACGCCTTACATGTTCTTCAATTGTCACAGTTAATATGTATATTTCAATATTATATAGATTTTAAACTTTTATGCTGTCTATACTTCTTTCACCGTGATTTTGCACTTTTGACCCCACCGTACTGTAACGCTTGTGTCTGTTTGCAAAATAAAAATCAAACATGCTCTTATTTATTTCATCAGAAATATTTTAACAATATTATGACAGACACATATTACATATCACGCCTATATCCCCGAAGGTATTTTTTGTATTTTTGGTCCCACGTAATAGGGGCCTATTGACGTCACCGGGTACACATGGCCAAATGAATTTAATAAAAAGTAGCAGCCATATTGTAATTTTGAAAAAAAAAATTGAAATCCCGTTGCCTTGCGGTGAAATGTAGATGAAAGGCAACAAAATCTTACGTGCCAGCCGCTATGGCACAGCCAATTAAAGTCCTGGGCGTCTCGGACTCGATACATTAATGCGTCGGGACAATAATATGGATAGGAATATAGATATTACATAATAACAAATACTTACGGATGAATAAATTACAAGTACCTATATTACATCCTATTTTTTTGGATTGATGATGAAACGTCGGGTAATAAAGAGGTATGTATATTATCTCAATAATTTATAATATAATAAAAGACCCGTTTGTCTTAAAATTATAACGAAATATTACAATCCAGATATAAGTTAGTAGGTAAAATGGGTAAATACAATTGAACTTTGGTGTTTATTTCTACCTAATAAAAAATAAAAAAACAAGGAAGTGACTGGAAATAAATCACAAGATTAACTAGGTACCATATTTTCTTTTTATGACTTATGTCTGCGAGTGCCAGCTTTTAATTTCACCGAGTAAACGACTTCGATTTTCCTGCAGTTTAAAAAAATAGCTTATCAGACGAAAAGAGTGGAACAGCTTTATTATGTAACTTAAAGTTGGAAAGAGATAGAAGAGTGCACAAGAGGGAACGAAAAATAAAACGGGGGAAGAAAGTTAAGCGTCCGTGACTTTTCAAGATTTTTTGGCGTTTATTTTTAAAACTTTTCGCCGCTGCCGCCGGGTGCTTTTTTGTAGTGAGTATGAAGCAAGCGTTTTCCTATTTGCCTCTTGTTTTCTTCTTTAATTTTGTATCATTTATTTTTATACAGAGTAATACGATTTTTACTTTATTCGATTTTCACATTGAAACTAGTTTCATTTATAAGTGGCTGGCAGGCTGGATGAACACCTTAAATTTATTACCGTAATATATCAAATGAAAATAAACTACAAAGTAAGTAGTTTGAGTGTATATACTTTATATTCTCACGCTCTTTCCAAAATGGTCTGATAGCAAATGAAATCTATATTAGAAACAGTAATAGGTTCATAAGCAATAATGAAAGTAAACTCCGGAACCCCCTAATTATTGTAGAAACAACGAAGGCAAATAGTACGAAGGCACTGTTCGATCATCCATCACGCATAGAGGTACTCTTTGTGGCCACCGACCAATTACTGGCATGAAAATTAAATTCACGAAATCTAATTAAGAACAAATTGTTTTATTTATTATGATGCGTTGGGGTCATTTGTTCTTGTCGCGGTGTGGACTCCGTCGGCGCCCGGGGCGGATCCCCGCCTGTCCGACTCGAAGCACCCATCAAACTGAGCGCCGCTGTTTTTTGGGTTATCGAACGTTGCCTTGGAGACAGTCTTGATGTAATGAAACGTACCCAGGAGACCTTGGACTTGTTTTTATAAAATCTTTATAAATAAGTCCGTAAATAGTTAGGTGTAGATAGGTGATGTACTTATAAACTTTTAGTGGTTGGTAGTTCCCACTGGTCAGTCATAATGTGGCCTCATTTGTTATATTTGCGAAATGGTCGTATCATGAGATCACCGACAGCCGACACAATGTATGACAGTATTTTATTGTAGAGATTACAAACGGACTCATATATTCACCCTTCGGACACCTTAACAAAATTTTAGAGATG
Source organism: Nudaria mundana (assembly GCA_963556515.1). NCBI lineage: Eukaryota > Metazoa > Arthropoda > Insecta > Lepidoptera > Erebidae > Nudaria > Nudaria mundana. The sequence continues at coordinate 7,728,349 of OY748297.1, forward strand.
TGATTTATTTATTATTAGTGAACAACTTCAGTCTCCGTCTATTGAATTGGTTAATTATCACTTTTATTCCCTTACAATTAAGAACATTGCTATTTCTAATACACGTATGGTGCACGAAGATGAGGACGAGATTATATAAATTCCATGGAACGAATCCTAGGTAGGTCTGGTAATTCTAAACACACGTTAATACTCGTAGCAATATTTGTTCTGTTACCTATTTACCATAACCAATAATGTATTTTTAGTTTTATTTAAATAAACTACGCATTATCATCTCCATAAAATACGCTATAAACCAGCCAAAATTTCCGTGACTTACATAATTTCTACAATCCATAAACCACCCCATAGCATAGAAATAAATGGTTACAACAAGCGTGATAGGGCTCGAGTCCTGTCATACATCATTGTACGGAAGTCCCAGGTCAGCAGGGCACCGGCCCAGATCCTCTGATACGTCTCACCCGATGACCTCACTGCATCACCTCTATCGTGACAACTGCACTGAAATAAATCACCATTCTCATTTAACAAAGAGCTTTATTATGAACTGAAAGTGCCTTATTCTCAAAACACTGACCTAATTCAGCATGAAATTATACTAAGATTGAAACAGTGGCCCCCGGCCGATGTCGTATTCACGGTCTGCTTTGGACAGTTCATTTTTAATAATAAATGAGACGAAATCAAGACATGACGAATAAATGAATCCAGAACTTGACGAATAAATGAATATGGAATATGATAAATGGAAGGCTCGAATCCCTCGCAAAGATTTTTTCTTTGGCTCCGGCCGAACGGAAGACGTTGGCTTTTTCCTTTTGTAGCGGGACAAGTTAAGCGTTTTTTGGACGGTCGAGGCTGCCAGTGTGATATTTATCATTTGATATAAAAGTCAACATTCCAATTGTATTCTAACTTTAATATTAGTCTTTAGGTTAAAAATTAAATATGAAGTTATTGCTCAACTTTTTTTCAAATTTACGTAGAAACCATATTTTAAATTATTTTCAAATAGTAATATTGATACGAGTAATAGTCACATCGTGTACAGATGCGTGAGTCAAACGACCTTTAGCGGAGACGGGAGAAGTGCCGATTTAATCCCGGCGCGAGTAATCCGCGAGTGCACTAGTCACTGCCACGTGGTTCTATGATAAAGTACCCGTGCAGATTATGCAAATTCTTCAAATTCAGCCTTTGTCCCTTTCTTGCACAGATTTATTCACGTCTAGCTAACCCGCTCTCGCAGCAACGTTCTCCCCACAGACGTGCGCGATGTCTGATGGATGATGCGTTATTCCAATAACAATTTGGATATCGTATGTTGAACATTTGAATGTCAGAAGCGTATTTTATATGAATATATACTTTACTTCCGTTCTATTCACTGACATGATCATTATATCGTTCTTTTAAATATTTTTAGATAATAAATATTTTTATTTAATAAAGATGAAAAGAAAGTCGTGTTTAACGATTCTCATACAAATCAATCATGGGTAGATTTTATTAAGCGTTATTATTCTTTAAATTCGTCTTATTCGGCATATTTTTTTTACTTACCAGAATGTCATACATACTTAGTAATCATGTAGTCGGTAGAGGCAAGATATAGCTATGCTCACTTTTCGCTTGTAACTTTGTTGGCCCACATTAAAGAAAGCCTCTTTCGTTTACCGACAGGTGCACTACATGCAGTTGAGGCTTGTTTGGGCCTCTAAGATCTTGGAAGTTAATTTTAATGTATCTTGTAAACAGTGGCTTAGATACTTGTCGTAACAATTTACCTGTAATACGTAGGCTGACGATTTACGAGTACATATGTACGTACGTAGATTTTCATAGGAATTATGTGATACATAACAGTGTATAGTAATCAACTCGGGTCGCCGTCCACAAGTTGATGAGGTGAACGTGTTATTTCTCAGTAACTCCATGCGAACGGACATTGTATAGCTGTCACACATTAAATATAAAATAAATTGTCGTAGCTATCGGTATATATTACTCGAGCCATTGGTTTTTTTACTATGTTTTTTTTCCATTGCTAGATTAAAACATTTTATATATTTTTTATACTTATTTAAATTTAGAAATATACCTAAAGTACCTACCTACTCATCGTTTACATTTATAATGGAGACTACATAAGGCACATCAATATCAATCCCTTACCTGTCAGTTTCATAACTATTACCTACTTTTAATATATTTAAGTTATTTTATCTTAAGTTCTCAGGTCTAGAATTTACATACCTACATACTATGTACTATACTAGCAGACGTCCGTGGCTTCGCCCGCTTGCAAATTAAATACAAAAACCGTGCTCGAGAACCACTCTATCCATTGTTAAAATCCATTGCTTACGTAGTTCTCTCTATCTTAGGCAATAGGCATGCGCCACTGGAAATACGTTCTGCTTGTAACCAGAGACGCCCGGCAACGGACGTTAAAGCGGCCGCGGCCTTGGTCGCGGAACTAAAAAAAAAAAAAAAAAAAAAAAAAGGCAATAGGCATACATACAGAACGGGAGTTTACAAGTATCTTTGACTGTGTTTTATAATAAGTAGAACGTGATAGTCATGATATGCACGCCCAAATATATCTCCGAAGTCGTTAGCAGATGCATTACACATATTGCCAGTAGTTTAGTTTGTAAAGCCGTACACTACAAAGACAATAGAAAATCAATAATCATTTTGAAATTTATAACTACAGGACCGATGTTACACTGCAATCTTAACAGTGCGGGCGACCTAAAATTTCTCAGTTAAAATTCAACTTAAAACATGTTTGTGACATGATTATACAAGTAGTCAATTGCAGAGCTAAACCAATCACTCATTTCCAAAGCAAACTTTGCGAAATAATGTTAACACACATGTGCTAAACATCGCGTTGACTGTCCATCGAGATTTGACACGGGGTCAGTGAGTCAGCACTTACTACCGACTTCTGTATAACACATGCACGGTACATGACTTAGCACAAACTTTGACAGGCATTTTTTAATTGCTTGTAACTTAGACAATTCAATTCAACTGACTGACAACTCCATCCGACACGTTGTACATATTTCGTTAAACCACAACCTTGTACCGCTTTTGTTAGTTATCAATAAAAAATATGAATATAACTTTTTGCATTGATTTCCCTTTAAGAACCTCGTATTATAACTCTCATAATAAAGTTAGCTTTGTATGAACCAAAATAACTACAAGGCTTTGATATAAATTATTGAGTGGAAACATACTTCATTATAGTTAACAAACATTAGCTTCTAATTTTCTTATTTTTTTACAGTATCATGTTATTCTTATTTTAGACATCGAGTAGGTACGTACTTTGTGAGAGCGAGCAGTATTCATATCGCAAAGTAGAGTGGCAATGACGGCCAGAAAAGAAAATAGTGCACATCAGAATAACAACTATAAAAAAACAAACCTTGTTATGTGTCTGTGTGTGTAGGCAGCCTGCTAAACGCAATATAAAGTGTGGTTGTCGTAGCATGTGTATAGGTATAGGAAGGCAATGCCTTTCCCCGCGCGGTCATTAGTACCGCAGCCCCCGCTCACGCCAGGAGAAAGTATGATTTTACTCCTATAAAGCCGTATTTCTACTCCATACAGGAATTCGAATACGCGTGGCGAAGTTCCCGGGTTCCGAGAAGGACATGTGGCGGATGCTTGTACATAATATCCAAGTTTAAACAATCTCAATATGTTAGGGTGTGCGTTAATTTTCTCGCTCGCACTTTGATGGGAACTTTAGACTGTTCTCGGAATAAGTTAATTTTATTATAAAATTTGCGTGTGCAATCTTCTCTTAAGGTATATGTAAAGTAGCTACCTATATAGCAGCACTGTTCAATGAATATATCTTCCAATTTTATTTTCATCACCAACCACACTATGACTTGTGATGTTTAAATTGAACTGCGAACTGTAACAACCTCTTAGAAAATCTATGTAATTTAGAGGTCATTAGCATTAAGAGGACATATAAACCAATGAGCTTGGCGATTTGTTTCATTTGCAGCATGCTACCGGTGTTTAGGTTTGCTTATTGAAATTCTAAAGAATCTGCTAGTAATAGCCCGAGACGCCCAGGACTTAAATTGGCTGTGCCATAGCGGCTGGCATGTAAGATTTTGTTACCTTTCATCAACATTTCATCGCAAGGCAACGGGTTTCAATTTTTTTTTTAAATTACAATATCTGCTACTTTTTATTAAATTCTTTCGGACATTTTGGACATACCCATTATAAATGTGCCCGGTGACGGCAATAGACTTGCCCCCTATTACGTAGGACTAAAAATACTAGCAAATTGTGTGTGTGTAATGCACCTCTGCCTACCCCCTTTAGAGATATAGGCGTCATAAGTGTGTGTGCTAGTAAGTAAAGGTAAGTTACCGACTTTTTCTTAATTGTCTTTAGTACCTACCTACTTACTTAAAACGTTTTTATTTTCTTTATCTATGTTATTACTATTATTTTCCCCGTTCCAATGAAATACAATTAATAGACAGTATTCGTTTGATTACGTTTATTTTTAGTCGTACCCTCTTGTAATTATAAAAGCATATATTACATATGAAGTATATGTATTTATTTAAGTAGAAAACTCACATTTAGTAGCGTGGGTTGTCCCAGCTGTGCAATTAGTGGCCACCACGTGTCCGGGGGGAGTAGAGGTAAAGAAAAAAGGTACGCCAGCACTGTCAGAATGATTGTGAGGTCTCATAGTAGATTATACGTTCCGGACTGTACTGTTGTACATAGTAATTACTGTAATAATACCGACATTCAATTTTGATGGAAGATAATATAAAATTTACTTGGTGTGGTTTCTTTATATTATGTAGGGTCGGATAGCAAGAATTAAGAGTTTGGTTTCGATGGAAACTTATTCCGTACATTGATATTTTTTTAAAATTAATTATTTACATTTACATAATATTATAATAGATAGAAAATTATTTAGTTAGTTATTAATTAGTACCTACCTATCTACTACAATCATATTTTTTTTATGTAGATATTGGTAGAGACCGTATTTTAATACTTAATCAATGGCTTAGTTAGGTTAATAAAAATTATGTAATGTAAACACAAAACGCCTGTACATTGACTAGTCTAGACCTTATTTACTGTGCTCAATACCGTTCCCAAAATAACCGTCCGTACAGAAAAGCGTGCTCATTTATTAATATCTTAAAAAAACGTAATATTAGAATCTTTGACATTGATACAAAAACCGACTTCAAACTACCGGAATGGGACAAAATAACTGTTGGTATGGGATCAAACTGAAATGGGACCACCAATTCAATTTGATCCCATACCAAAAAACAGTTAAAAAAACAATCGGTAGACGAAAGATATGAAGTAACAAACATAAAAAAGTACAGTCGAATTCAGAACTTCTTTTTTTGGTAGTCGGTTAAAATTACAATTAGTTCGTCGCCTTCTTCGATCAAAAATACCGCCTTTAAAGAAATATCACTAAACGTCTGATCGATGCTTCTCAGGACAGGTTGCTTATTTCCTGGCTCAAAATAAATCTCGCTATCCAACATGGCAACGCAGCCAGTATTCTAGGAAACTTCCCAGCCAGCAATGACTCGGTGGATTTTCGCACGATCTTTTGTACTGTAAGTACAGTCACGAGCATAAATATGTCACTTTAGACACATCGGCAATTATATCAGAGCCAGGAACGAGTTCAATAATATCTGTCTGCACGAAAACAGCACTTACTTACATCTGATAGTAGTAATATCCATTAGTAAACAAATAAAGTACTGGAAGATAGGTACACAAAGCGCGTGTAGAGTGTAGAGGTACCGCGGGAGTCCCTTGTCTAAGCAGTAGGCAGCAGCGTCACCAGAGCATCGGTACTCGGTAGGGTCGTTGCCACATCGATTTTCGATTTGCACCCACTGCTCATCAAGTAGGTCAAGTGCCCTTGGATCATCTGATCCTATACGAATCTTTATAAATGAATATTTTTTTCTAATATTGCATTGGTTTCCTGTAAATTATTAAGTTCTCATTTGAAGTGTCATCATAAGTGTCTATCTCTTAGGTTTTCATTTTGCTATTTGTTGCTAATTTTATTGTCGTTCACTATCTTTTTTCTGTGCTGCTGCTGTACTTTTTATATCGTTGTCATGTAATAAAAATAACGGCAGCGGCAAAAATACTGCACAAATCAACTATATTACTGATTTTTACTGCATTTATTCAAACAACATGTCGTACAAGTTTTTATTTCGTGTCTTTCCGTATTATTGTCCTCCAAGTTCTCAAAATCATTTGCAGCAATAATGAAATATTTACCAACAAAATTGTTGTTCGAAATCAAATTTTTAAACTTTTTTGAGCTCAGTATTAGTTAACCAAAAGTTAAATAATTTATGTAGATTACTATAAAAGTTGATATCCCCAATTGAGTTATTTGATTGTTTGAGTAACACTTGGCGTGTGTCTTTGTAAATAGAAAAGTTATCGATACTGAAACGAGGAGGTTTCGAGTTTTCATTAGCGTGCGATCGGGGCAGTTAGAGCCCTTTTATTATCTGCTCGCCTCTAAATTGCCGAAAAGAAATTCCTCCCCAAGAAAAAGGGAAGCCGGGGACAAAACCTTGTCCTCAACTTAGCTACGAATGGCACAACGTTATTTAAAAATCGAACGCGATAAGAGCTGGAATGTTTTTATTTTTTTTAAATAGAAAGAATTTATGTTCGTCTTTAAAGTAAATATTGCAATCGATGGCAGTTTACAATGTAGAAGGTTCGATAAGGAGTTTTTATTAGATTTAGGGACAGTTAGGTTTCGGACTGTGCGTGCCTAATGTAGCATTCGATTTTCAGTAATGGTCAGCTGATAAGCAAATGATGTCGTTATTGAGTCGGCCTTAGGTTGTATAGGTTGCTTTCCATTTCACTTTCACGAAATTAGGTGAACTTCGGTGCCAATATAAATATTATTTATTGTTGTACAATAATAAAATTTAAGCGTTCTATGGGGTGTATAAGTGTTTTTTTTTTACATAAAATTTTAATATTATATTGAAAGAGATAATCAGATGGCTTTCATAGCGCTATATATTACGGTGTTGTACTGCGGGGGTGAATCCGGCCCAGTGATACACCCCCGCTGATAAAGAATTGAGGGTATTAAACGATTACAAATGCTTCGCGGTTCAATAAACAATCCACTGGAGGAAACCAGCGTCTTAGACGAATTACTTATCGTGTAACATTTTCAGATATATTATTTGTGTGTTTTTGGAAAATAAACTTTGATGCATTGTATTTTACTGATCGATATTTATTTATTTTGTTTTACTGTTACAGCCGTTTACTGTTAGAAGCTTCATAAAACTACACTGAAATTGGTATTTTATATATATTACCTCCTTTATCTTTAATTTACTTGCATACGGCATATGCATGCATATAAATTCGTTATTTTCTTACAATTTACCAAAAACATATAATATGTTTTGTTGCAAAATGTCGAGGTTAAAGGATTTGGAACTTGTGTATGTACCTACCAGAAGTCACGACTTCTGACTATAAAAGTCAAATCTAAAGTATGTAAGCAAATGTATTAAACCACAATACATATTCTCAAGAGAGTAAACGGAAGCTCTTCAAAGAGACAACACGTTTACAACCGCATTCAAAAGTAAGAAGTGAGGCGACAAAACTGTTCAGATAAGGGACACCTTCATCCACTCTTATTTATGTAGCCCAGCATCCGATTGAGAGCTCGACGAGAGAGGCCGGCATTTACACGCGAACACTTATCTACCCTCCGACCCTACATTTATTTCCGTTAAACTTCACACAGCCTGATTGTGCATACCTTTGCCTATTTTCAAAATGAAAACAAACCTCATTTAAAAGATTCAAAATTCCAAAGTACGTTCTCGATTGCCAATACTTTTTAATCCATAGCTACGATAAATAAAATAAATGTATCGTAAAGTGACACAGCGAACAATAAAATTTAAGCGGAGAGTACATTTTAAAGGTAGTATTTTTGAGCGGGGCTTCGTAAAGTTAAATGAGTTTGCCGGTATCAAGTAATCGCGGCTTTGTAGCATTACTGGATCTGATAAATATTGGCGATGTGCTTCTACTTAATTTCAACTTTACTTAATCTATTCTAATCAAAATATCCATTGATATTTCTGACAATATTTGTCCAATTTATAGTAAATTGAAGTGTCAATAAGAGTAAATATTTATTTATATGCCACGAGTAATTTAAAAACACGTAACAAAATCGGTAGTTCTAATAATCTTAAGTGTATTGTGTTGAATATTCGAAACCCCCTCAGGCTTTTTCACGACGATTTTTACACTTCCGTGTTTCCATAGATAAGCAAATACAGGGACGCGTGTGATGGATATTAAGGGCACACCTTACATCATTTGCGTTATTACCCCGCACCCCCTCACACAGAACGGGGAGAGGTAGGGCGCCACAAGACGCGCTCCTTATATCTAGATGTTACACCCCCTTAATATGCTAAAATCAAATTAGTTCCAAAGCGGAGTGATTCCCTCGTGCCAATCGATCGCTCATTCTCTAATATTACGACATCGAGGGTCGGAGCGATTTTATTTGAATAGTATGCACGTTCCTTAATTAAACACTGCAGTTTTTACTTATAACATGTGATGTAATATCGTAGAATGTTATCGAACTAAGCGAACAAGTTTCGATATGGTTCAAAACGCCAATTTCCTGTGGGATTCTTGTGAGGGTTTATCGCGTCGGGGATCGGACGTCGGGGAGACGTCAGCGGTAAGTCGCGGGTTTCATTAGCAGCCGAGTCTTAGCAAATTAACACCCTCGTGACGAGACGAACGAGCCCCGGGGCATGTACCTACTCGTGCCCACTTAATGCCGACAAGGCTCGGTAACAACGCTGTTAATAATTATTTGGTAACTATTCTACGGAAAGTGACAAGCTCTCTTAACATTGTGGTTCCTACCACGTTAAAGTGAATCGTTCTGTCGGCGAATCGTTCGTCATTGAAAAGTTCTGTCGGAGAAAAAATTAAAAGTGAATCGTTCTGTGGGTGAACCGATCAACGGCGAAATGAATGTCGGAGAAATGTTTCAGAATCCGTTTTTCATTAGCAATTACAAATGAATCGTACGTAAAATCGAACTTTAAATATTACTTGAAAATATAAAATTAGGTATGACATATTTAATATTTATTTTTTTAAACCTTAAACTTTTATCTCATGCATAGCATAGAATATACTTTATTGTGCATATGTTAGGACAATTCCCATAACGTCATCTAGTCTCAAACTAAGTAGAGCTTGTGATATGAGTACTAGATAAACTAATATAAATACTTAAATACATTTTTTATGTAAATACATACATATTATACATGGGAAACACCCAGACTTCGGCACCAATGTAGGTGTCACCACACTAAGTTTGTCCCAACCGGGAATCGAACCCAAGACTCCGGCGTCGAAAGCGGATGCACTACCGACGACGCCACCGAAGCAATTCAACCATACAGAAGCCTTATACTTAGTTCTCAAGTGTGCAACCACTTTTAATTTTACTTCTAGATACGAGTATAAGTGAGATGAAAAGTAGAGTAAGAAATGACAGAGCTTCCTATCGTCTGTTTAAAATTAGGTATGCAATGCTTGCTACTAATTGCAAAAGTTGAGCGGAGCAAATTTTCTTAATTTTTTTTTAATGTCTATTTTCATAAAATAAATCTAACTACTTTGCAATATTCCGCCACATGCAAATTACCCAACTCTCGTATTTATTCATGCACAAGTCCGCCCTCGAGGTTTTTTATTATTTTTTGCACGATAACACAACTCTCATATTTATTCTATTTTCAAAATTATTTCTCTATTCTTTCGGCCTAAGTGGGATTGGAGGGCGGACTTGTGCATGAATAAATACGAGAGTTGGGTAATTTGCATGTGGCGGAATATTGCAAAGTGGTTAGATTTATTTTATTTAACTATGGACTTTCGAAAAGTAACGCCTGATAGTATTAAGTCTATTTTCATGATTTCAGAGATATGCACTCCCGGGTATGATGTCGACCAGCATGCCAAATTTGGTCAAAATCGGTCGAGCCGTTTCGGAGGAGTTGGCACACAAACGATTTACACTTGTCGTCGAAGATAGAGCTTCGCTTCGCTCCGCTCAATAAAAAACGATTACATGTAAAAGTGGGTTTTAACTGAGACATTAAACAAGGCATTCTACCGCCGGGCGCCACTGAAAATATCTTCTGCGTGCGTACCAGAGGCGCCTGGCAACGGACGTGGGAGCGGCCGCAGCTTTGGGCCACGGAATAAAAATAAAAAAAGCCATTCTAACTATAGAGCTAGTAATAGCGGAGTCCTACGTGTTATATTGACTAAGATATCTCTCAGTACACTTACAGGGGAAAGAAAGGTGGTTGTTTATGCAGCGGGTCCTGCTGACTAAACGTTCCTCTGACATAGACTAATGACAGATGCACTAATAGTTGTGTCGCATTCGCCGACGCTCCTCACCATATATCATGCGAGAGTAATGGGGGGGAAACGTTACTATCACCCTTGGACGTGATAAGGTCAAGAATCGTTTGTCTCTTAAGATATTTTACTCGATATTTTATCGAATTATTTGATGATTTCATATGTCATCGATATGTTTTATCTAATTGTGAATAATTTAACATATATCTAGGGATGCACAGTACTATATTTTTGATAGGGGTGCATAGAGTTGGGTTCCTAAAATCTTGGGGGTACGACCAAGATTAGTAACCTGCCAACTTGACTGCTTCGGTGGCGTGGTCGGTAGTGCGTCGGCTTTCAACTCCGGAGTCTCGGGTTCGATTCCCGGGTCGAATCCAATATTTGTGTGATCCACAAATGTTTGTTTCGGAGTTTGTGTGTTTTCTATGTATGTTATGTACGTATTTAGAAATATATAAGTATGTTTATCAGTTGTCTAGATCCTAGACAACTAGATGACGTTGTGTGAGCATGTCCAACAGTATTTATTTACTCGAAAAATAAATTATTAATAAAAAATAAATAAATATTAGTTAAGAATTATGTCCTAATATATTATAACACTAGCGGACGCCCGCGGTTTCACCCACTTGACAAATTATATATACACAAAAGCCTTCCTCGAGAACCAAACTAGCCATTGATTGGTGAAAACCGTATCAAAATCTGTTGCGTAGTTTTAAAGATCTAAGCATACATACGTAACGGGCGACTTTGTTTTATACTATGTTATGATTATGATAAACTAAACTATGTTAAGACAATTCACACAACACCATCTAGTCTCAAATTAAGCAGCGCTTGTGATATGAGTACTAGATAAACTGATATAAATACTTACATAATGTTTTTTTTTCTAAATACATAGGTACATATTATACATAGGAAACATCCAGACTTCGGTACAAACGTATCTGTCTTCGGCGTCGAAAGCGGATGCACTACCGACCACGCCACTGAAACAGCATTATAATAATATAATGTCCTCAAGTAGCAAAACAAGTAATATCTGGTATTTGATACTAATAACTAGCAATCAACATCGAAGCTATAAGTATTATGGAGTACATGTTATATCCTAATAATACCTAATATAATAACAAAATGGTATCCCACTCGCACTAATACCTCGTCCATCTACACTTCATTTAAACAGAATGCAGTAGTGAACTAAATTGATGGAATAAAATATTAAAACACGAACAACATTAAAATAACGACACGCATCATATAAATGGCTGTCGTGTCTAAACCTGTCAGCGGTCACATTAGCATTAGCATAAATAAAGTACTTTTTTGTATGAACTCGTATTTCATACAATAACTGGATAAGGTATATTTTTAAACACCTTTTTTTATGCTTCTTCTGTAGGAAGAGTACTTTTGTAGAATCTTCTATACAGAAGTATTGCATATTGCCAGAATCTTAGCAGTTAGCAGGTTGACGATGACTTGAGTCTCGGAGATGTTGATAACCTTGCAGAAATCTTCTAATAGGTATAATTTTGGACACAAATTTGCATATTCATAAAAAAAATTAAGTAAAATGTCATTGCATGAAAGAATAAAAAGTATTCATACATCAATCCATTCATACAAACTTTTAAGGTTACATTATTAATATGACTATTGCTATATTATATATATATATAAATTTAAACCTACTTTATATTGACAATATATGATCCAGTTCTGGTGCCTAAAGCCGGCCTATTTAATATTTTTTTTTTTTTTCATTTAAATTGTATTTAGAATATTATTCATGACTGTATTTAATGAAATTAATTGTATTGTATTGTTTTATGGATATGGACCTGAAAATAAAGAATTTGAATTGAATTAGTGGGAGGAAGGGACGTTGTTTCGTCAGTGTCTGTGCCTTACTAAAGGAATCTCCCTTGCTACGACAGGCGTAGCGTCGTCGCTACGTGCTACGTTTATCGTCTCAAGATTAATACATCGTAGAGGCCGTGTTAGTGGTGCAACAATTTGTCTCTATAAATGTTGACTCAGCGAGCGGTTGGTTTGCGGTCGCCTCGCGCGATTAGCTCCGCCAAATTTATTGTTTAATTTCAAAGACGTTATTAATAACTTGCGAGGTGATTAAACGGTTTTCGTGGCTTTAGTCTAAGATGTTCATCTTTGATTTATATGTTAGTGTGTAGAACTGCTATGCGGATAATATGGTATGGTTTGAATTTTTTATACCGATCTTAATTAGACCTTACAATGATAGATTTTAGGTCGATTATATGATAGCATTTGATTCAAGAAAATGTAACTTTTATGCTAGATTTTAAATAGATCAAATCAAAATATTTTTATTCAAAATAGGAGCAGTTAATATACACTTTTTGAAGGTCAAGAAATCCGCCCAATCCGATTATCAATATTACCCACAGTCAAAGTCAGGTTTCTAAGGTCAGTCTTTCTGGTAGTAATTCACATCTTAGTCGCATAAAATTGCCTAATAGCTAAAGTAGGTACCTAAGTAACACTTGTTATGGTATAACTAAATCAATATGTAATTATGTATGCAGAACACAGAAACTTAGTTAATTACTCGCGACGGCAAACTCTTGTCCGGAAACCGGACAACACGATACGTCGGGAATCGCACCCTCGTCTCAGACATGCTTGTGTTTGCCAAAAGTCACAGCTCAACCAACAAAACAACAACAAACACCATTCAAGCAAATTTAATCTTTGGCTTGAGACCAACAAGGTTCCTTTTAGGTTGTATAGGTAAACATACAAAGTTATATCGTTTTAATTTAGTAGACGTAGCAAAGATGATTTAAGTACGTTATCCAAATATGTGCTTCAAGTTTTAGTACATATTGTTGTAAATGTTTTGTAGCGAGTGACAATAGTTGGTTACTGCGAGGGTTTATGCGTGTAAGATGATGCTTGTTTGGAGTTCTCGCTGATATGATAAATCAGTTTAGAGCCACAAAACAGCTCACTTGAGAGTCATATAAGGGGTGCGAAATGGTAAACAATCTGGTGTGAAATGAACAAATTGATTATGCACAATTGTTTTACCATGAGCCACAATATGATGTTTTATTGGTTGCAATGGAATTTTCTCACTGTCTTAATCAGTTTTGACTGATTAGCTCAAGCATAAACTTTTGGATTCTTTGTTTTTTAGTGTATTTTGGTATCCTATAATACTGGACACATACACAAGTATCTAAGGTTACGATCACCCACTGAAGGTAATATATGAAGTCCAGAGTAGCTAATAGTAGCCCTCATTTGGACGAGCGGCGATACGGCAAGAGCTTTCGCTTCGTCCAACTAGGTATGTAGCTGCTAGCCTTTAGATTAATCACATGAATATTGACCAGTAGCAGACATAGATTTATTCTCCTACCTATTCCATTATATGTTTTTTGTTATCTTTCACTGAACTACATAAAAAACCTTTTATGCACGGACGCTATTCAGTAATTTTTTCATATCGTGTAGAAAGAATAGAAGTATTTTGTTTAGTAATTGTACTGTACAATGAACAGGTTTCTTTACCGATAATGAATAAACTCTATTAAAAGTTCAACTTAATTGAAGGGTGTTCAAAATCAATGTTTCTTACAAGGAGCGAAGGCGTGAGAACTCACAAGGAACACAACCGGTTCAAAAACAACAATTTCATCGTACTATCTATTGATTGGTTTGTAAAAGAAAAGCGTTGAGTAAGAGTTGGATCCCGTGCTGACCGCCCACGCGGTACCTCAGTCTCACTCCACAATCTTCTAATAGGATTACAGTACACCGTGACAGGTAAATGTCTCTAATTGCTGTAAAAATCGGCGCCGACAATATGGTCCACAAAGAGGCGCCGAGTACGCGGCTACCTTAGTGAGAGTGATTTATTGATTGGCGCGGTCTTTATGTCGGCTTAGACGGATTACGTTTTGTTGTTAGCGGCAGGTGAGCGGCTCCCGTTTCGTTTGTATTAGGTTTTTTTGTTAGATCGTGTGTGGATCTACTGACATATGAATCTAATGTAAAACTTTTATTGTAGAGAATAACTGTATAATGTTCGCTCGACAGATCAGCGTTGCAACGCGGCGAGTCCGCAATTTGTTGATGTTTAAAGAGACTGAAATATCCAATCCAACAGACATATCTAACCTTAATACCGCGATCTAGAAATTATATTGATGTAAAAATTGGATGATATCGATACCGGTCATCATAGCTTAGTGTTAGATCATTCCCTTTATTAGGGAAAGGTTAGATTCCGGCCAATGATTTCAGTTTTTTGTGATGTTTAATATGTTTCTTAATATTTAAGACTCAACAAACATCTAGGTACTTCATCGAGGGCTTGATGCCGATGCTAATGCCCCCCACATTTATGCTGGAACCTTCAGGTGGACCGTTCCGAGGTCTGTGAAAGCACAGAACCTCGGTATTGTGCAATGCCACCTCCAGTCCCAGCCGAAACTAAAAACCTAAAATAAATATGTAAAAGAAGGCAGTGTGCCCATAACACAGGCAGCATTCCCGCGCTGGATTCCAGAGTCTTTGCGCGAGAAAGCTGCCTGCGCGGAGATCACCAGTCTCCTCCCTCAGACATTATTATAGTATTTTGTTTTATATTAAAATAAAATCAAGATAAAATTATTTTATTTCAGACGATGCCCATAGATGATCAGTAACAAAAAAAAAAATTATCAATATCAACTATCAAAATATCTTATAGCCTATGTTACTATAGTTCTCAATTTTAGTTATCGGTAATATTTATCAAATTTAAATTAGCACATTATATTATTAGATTATATTACATTAGTACCATGTTTTTATATTTGTATTTAATAAAAGATAAACACATTTGAGTTCATTATGAAGATGGATTTCGTAATGCACTGTAACATGTAGGTACAGGTACAATTGGGTACTACATCCAGAAAACAAAAAGCAAAATCAGTCAAAGTTATTTAAAATTCAACATTAATACTAAAATAAAACAACCTCAAAATAAAAATATCGTATTATTGTCTTAACCTTCGGGTGTCGTACGGCTATGTATTATTTGAAGACACAAAAGGGCAGTTGTCGCCGCATTGATTTATGTCTCTCCGATGATAGCCCGAGGCACAACCGCGCCAGTGAAAGTGTTACCGTCACGTAAATCATAGCCGTTTGTGTATTGACAGCTACTGAATACCATTGTTACTTTACTACCGAAAAATTGTTGTATATTAGTGTTAGTTTATACACTTTACGATGATTAGATGCTATTAGCGAAAGTGATATATAGGGTTTTGTTTTTATGATAGCACTAAATATTTATGAGCTGTGGACGGGTTGACATGTAAATTTATTTTATATAGGTAGTTTTTTAATGTTGTAGTTTATCAATATATTATTAATTGTTTTAACACAAAATGATATAAATAGTAAAAAATATATTGAAGTCCATTAGTCTGATCATTGGATAACCAAAAGAGCAATAATAGTCACTTTCTCTAATTTTTTTTTATTCTATGTCTTCTGTCCGCAATTGTAGGTAGGCACTTGATCAATGAGACTGCTTCGGTGGCGTGGTCGGTAGTGCATCGGCTTTCAACTCCGGAGTCTCGGGTTCGATTCCCGAGTCGAATCCAATATTTGTGTGATGTTTGTTACGGTGTTTGGGTGTTTTCTATGTATGTTATGTATGTATTTAGAAATATATAAGTATGTTTATCAGTTGCCTAGATCCCATAGCACAAGCTTATAGCTTAGTTTGGGCTAGATGACGTTGTGTGAGCATGTCTAACAATATTTATTATTTATTATTATTAATTAACAACATATTAAGGCTTATGTTAAGGCTTAAGTTTTGAGGATGTAAGATCCAAATTTAAATAAATAAACACTTGTTCATAGAATAGCAAACAACCTACCTACTAGAACTCGATTATTCCACATGGTTTTTTGAAATAATAATATTTAATGATTGATAATGATCTGCATTATTATACTTAATGTTCTAAAATTATACTAAAAACAAAAAAAGTGCTTTGATACAATAGTTCTAGGACTTCTCATCCGCTTCACTGTCTAATAATGGTTTATCTAAATAAAAAGATATTGGATATGAGTACCTTAAGTGGAGACCAAGAACGGTCCGCCCTTTGGATATCATTGTAACCTTAAATTTACGATCATTTTTCACATAAATCAAAGCCGGCCGACTAAAAGATTTATTACATTATTTGCGAGATGTGGTCAACTTTTAGATAGATGACTACCTGAGTTTTGGTTTGTCCGTGACCGTTGCCAATTTGTACAATTTATGACGTATTTTTGCATAGAAACGGAAAGTTGCACTTGTTCGACGCTTGATAGTCGGGACGGAACTAATGGTTAAGGACTTTCGTTTAAAATAAGTGACAAAAAATTACCTGCAGTAGAATAAATAGGTAGGTAAATAATTTGGTTTTCATCACTTCTTTTCAAAAAGTGGCGTTTTGTTCCTACATAAGTGCGCCTAGAGTAGCTCTTTTTTGTTCAGACTTTTTAGCGGGCAATAATGAGATTTGAATTTGAAACATGAATCTTTCATAGTACTAACCCAAAAAAAACACGCGAACGTTTTTCATCGCTAGTACTTTTCTTTTTTTTTTCATAGAAGGCGATGAAAAGTGATATTTAAGACTCGAGAGTAAAAATAGTACCTAGGTAAATAGGTACATAATTTTTGAATAGAAAAAAGTACTTGTCATTCGCAATGATAATAAAAATTACTTCTTGGCTATTCAAGACAAGAGAACTCAATCGTGAAATATCACACACTCGTTCACAATGTCCGCCAAACGTTCTGTCTGTGCCTACTCAATTTAAACAAAGAAAAAAGCCTTCAACGGAGGAGACCTCTATATAGTGTAACGGCATTGTAGCGGTAAGAAGGCAAAATGACAAAGTTCCCATGCCATCATCATTACATGTAATAGGTTCCTATTACCGTGAATATTTCAGTTATTATTTACAGAACACGATACTGAGAGACACGCACGTAATTCTGCCTACGTTTCAACTTTTTTGTATGTATTTACATACCTACTAAAATTGTGTAGAACTAATAGTTTGTTCATTCAACGTATCGATACAACAAACAATATTATAATTAAACTACATAATTACCTACTTACTGATTTATTATTGGAGCTTGTCATACATAGTTTGGAATTAAAATGACTAATAAATATTTACCCCGACCTGTCCAAAAGTCCCATCATATAGTCAGCATTTTAGTGGAAATAGGCGTTTTACTAAAACATAAGGCTACTAATAATACTGCAACCTTAACTTCGTATTATTTACAGATAATACAATTAAAACTATGTCTTATTTTAAATCAGATTCATTTGTTCTTGAATGTACCGTGCAAAATCAATCCGTCCCGAGTACATCAGGATCTGAATGCAGACGCATTTTGGCAGCAATGTATTACCTTTTGTTATTCAAAACTCATTATTGCTTACAAGGGAGCTAAATTTCCACGTACGTACTCGCCACTGATTTGATCTTCTGAACAAATTAATACAGTGTGCAGAAATAATGCCGCGTTGTATTATAGAATTGATCGATCGAGTCAGGGCGTTCTAAACTGAATTTCGATCTGCCGACATAGCCCAGGGCGTGGTTGTGAGAACAATTTGTTTCATGGCTTCCATACCTATCTATAAGTCTATCAAATGATATGTCGCGGTGATCGTTGTGAGTATTCGAACAAAAACAATGGATGAGATTTATTTGATTCTTGCGAAGATATATAAAAAAGTTTTCTAGCAGCAAAACTTTTTTATTCCTTCAGTAATCTGATTAATTATGTTATTAGTGTTTGAATAAGATTATAATTATGCATAGTGCAATTATGTTTCTGCAGAAATCTTTAAGGCACGCATCTATTTGATCAGCAAGATGATGTAGGTGTATATTGAATTCTGAGGCCTTGAAGTAACCGTCTAACATTCGAAGAATTGTCTCTTACCCGTAAATCTGTGTAAACTGGCAAACGATGAAATATCGACTAGGTATTAAACTGTTATTTATTTTAATTCTTTGTAAACTAAAAACAGATCAAAATAAACACAGGAAATGCTACTAAAAACCAATCCGGATATGAACAGAGAACAACATTTAGAAATAGACGGTTCAGACAAAGTTGGTGAAGGCAATATCTAAGTTTAGTTGTACAAAACTATCTCACGGAGTGGCGGCGGCGTAGCTCGACGGTGCATCCAGCGAACACGGGCGTGCATCGCTCGATAGCGCTGACAGTGATGGATTACCCCGGTAGCGCCGGTTCACGGCCGACTCTACAGCCCTTAGCTGTAGGGTTGCCCAGACTATTTTAGTGCTCGTGAATTAAGTATTTGTTTCTAAACAATTACAAAGTAAAAAGTAACTTAATTTATGACAACTACAATCCAGAGTGTATCCTATGTGCATTTATTTATATTACCATTTATTTGTTGGTTTCTTTCGTATTCTTTTAATGGACAATTTGTTTACTTAAATAATAAAAATGACAATACCAGAACCACTTACCTTGACCTTGACCTTATGCGCGTAAGTGCTACCATTTGCTACTATTTAGCAAATGGTAGTACTTACGCGTATAAGGTCCGAAATGTATAGAGCGTGCGTTCGACTGTTGATGAATGATGTATGTTTTAAACGATATTTTTATACTACAAGAGATTTGGTTTTGGGTAAAATATTGAAAGGGTAATACGTTGTATTGAATACACTTAACATTTGAGTATTCTATTAACAAATTGAGGAGAAAATAAGTGTTAAAAATACCGCGGCATTAGGTGCCAAATATTTTAGTGGGTTCCTAATTACCGCTGTATACCACGAAATTACAATTTTATAGAGCTTATCTTTTTTGAAAATTTTAGTGGTAGATTTTTTATTACAAACTTCATATTTCAGTTCTGATAACTTAAATAACCAATAAACACAAAAAACTAATTCCGTGGCATACTTTGGAGTCGCATTTACTAATTATAGCCACACATTATATACTTAGGTATTTTCTTAATTTTTTGTATGGAAGAACTAAGTACAGAAAACGAGATTTTTGATGTGTTCTGATATTTTCCTGAGTATGTTTATTGAGCGAAGCGAGCCGAAGGCGAGCGGAGCTGTCATGGAGCAGGTTAAATGTAAAATGTTCAGATGTTCATTTCTCAGCAACCTCTTAACCGATAATTAAAATTTTTTCACCTGAATTAATAGCTGATTTCAATTACAATTACAAAGTAAAAAGTAACTTAATTTATGACAACTACAATCCAGAGTGTATCCTATGTGCATTTATTTATATTACCATTTATTTGTTGGTTTCTTTCGTATTCTTTTAATGGACAATTTGTTTACTTAAATAATAAAAATGACAATACCAGAACCACTTACCAAACTAGTCATGAGGTTGC
The DNA here is from genome assembly GCA_963556515.1 of Nudaria mundana. Lineage (NCBI taxonomy): Eukaryota > Metazoa > Arthropoda > Insecta > Lepidoptera > Erebidae > Nudaria > Nudaria mundana. The sequence goes on from OY748297.1 coordinate 7,748,385, forward strand.
ATATATGTAGTAATGTATCGATTGATTCAAATAAAAACGACGAGTAGGTATATAATTTGAATATGAAGAAAAGAAAAGAATCCTTGGAATTGCTTCGGCATCAAAATACAAACACTATTGTTGGTGTTCTTGAGGATCGGTGGTACAAATAAAAGTAGACTGTATTACTGTTGGTACATAGCGGGCGGTGTTCAATATGACAGTTTTGATGTGAGATGATCGTATGAATCAGTATAGAGTGGGGGCCGGAGCGGCTAACAACGTTTGTTCCCCTCAGCCACGCGTTGTCAGGCGCTGGTGCGCCGACAGTTGGTTTCAAAATTCACATAAAAATATCAGAACGTTATGCGGTGGGCAACCCTACTCGTTTGTGCGAACCTATATTTAGAGTCCTATCATTTGAGTGCTTATAGGCACGGTAATCATAACTATAGGCGCAAGTTTGTACACAAAAACTTTTAGCTTAACTGGACGAGTTAGTAAAAATGGTTGTCGTAGGTAAATAATTTTCGGTTATTTTTTGGAAAAAAAATCCTGCATTGAACTAGGTACTTACTTATACAATATGTAAGTTTTTTTCTAATTAAACAAACGTTTATTTCCACAGTAACGGTTTGTAATGAAACTTTGTAGTTTCTCGTAACTTATTTTTAAACAGTGTGTAAACTTAAATATATGAGTTTGATTGTCCACACGCTATCTTTTCTAAATATTATTAAGATATATATATATAGATTATATTTGAATCCCAAATTGGATATGAATGAAGGAATAACTTTTTAAACATATTTTTCTAAGAATTCTACAAAACAAGAAAATCATGCTATGAAAATCATAAACTCTACACCGTGTTTCATAATCATGAACGTGTCATTCAACACATTGACAAAACAAGTGTTCTATTAGTGTGAAAGCGCTTAAGAAAGAAGCGCCATAGTCCGTAAGCCGTGTACTTTTTGTCGGGTCGACCCCCCGGAATGCCCTGCGGGAGTCCGCTTCTGTTCACCAACAAGCATTAACCGCTTTAAATATGAAAATATTGTCTATTACAGACTATAAAACTGTTCAACTTTTGTAGGAAAACCTCAAAACATCGCAAAATGTGAACGACTGAATGAAAGTGTGGAATCATCGCCTCTGATTGGCCTCTTGATTTATAATAGAAAGGTGTAACCCATAACCAGTTTATATTACAACGGTTTCTAGAATTAGAAGTTACTTTTACAATGAAAACCTTTGTACATCTTGATTGGTTTTGCCGTTACTATAAGTATCTTTCATTTTTTAGAGCGATATATTGATACAGAAGTATACTATGTCTTGACCAGTGCACAACATGACAGAACCCCGCATACTGAAAAAGGAACCGAGTACCAATTTGCCGCAGGGCTAAAGGCGACTCAGGTTCTTTACTTTTAAATTCTATTCGTCAATGCAAACGAAATAGTCGAAATTCAGTTTGGAGTCACTACACATGCCATTTCATCTACCAAGAGACGTAACCTCGCCCGTCAGACATGAATTATTAGCAGACAATGTAGTGAATTTCTTTTTTCAAGATGTAAGAATACAGATAATTTCTAACCAATAACTGTATGTATGTCAAATAATAATCTGTGCCAATATTTTCCCAAGCCAAGAAAGCGAGATGTCGCAATTTGTATCACATGGGCATGATGTATCGGTTACCAGACCAGGTGAGCGGTCCTCGACGGATGATGATGGATCATCCAACGCGTATTGTTCTCTAGCGAGGGACCTTTGTCCTCAACGACAAATTTGGGGTCATTTCGTCAGTGTTAGACTTTAATTGTTTAAAAAAATAATTCATATCACGTCACTGAATAGTAAAAAAGGCAATTTGACTTTGATATTAAAACGTATTACAATGACTCATTCCATTACGTTTTTTGATCTGGTCGGTTTACAACATCGGTGGGGAGTTTTTTTTTTATTTTGGAACGACGTACTAGACGGCAGTGAAACTGAATAAAAGACATAGATTTTTTATAGGTAATAGGGAAGGTTAAGGCATCTAATTCCGTGGGGTTCAGAAATTGGCACCTAATTCCGTGGTATTTAGAAAAACAGCTTTATAAACCAAATTACTATTTATTTTTGAGTGCAAGTCCCATTAAACAAATAATAATTTATCTGTTCATATTTATATGAACATAAAAGTACCTTGGTGTGTGTATATTTTAAAATAATCGGTTAGTTTGCCACTGCCACCTGAGTCGAACGCACGCTCCATACATTTCGGACCTTATGCGCGTAAGTGCTACCATTTGCTACTATTTAGCAAATGGTAGTACTTACGCGTATAAGGTCCGAAATGTATAGAGCGTGCGTTCGACTGTTGATGAATGATGTATGTTTTAAACGATATTTTTATACTACAAGAGATTTGGTTTTGGGTAAAATATTGAAAGGGTAATACGTTGTATTGAATACACTTAACATTTGAGTATTCTATTAACAAATTGAGGAGAAAATAAGTGTTAAAAATACCGCGGCATTAGGTGCCAAATATTTTAGTGGGTTCCTAATTACCGCTGTATACCACGAAATTACAATTTTATAGAGCTTATCTTTTTTGAAAATTTTAGTGGTAGATTTTTTATTACAAACTTCATATTTCAGTTCTGATAACTTAAATAACCAATAAACACAAAAAACTAATTCCGTGGCATACTTTGGAGTCGCATTTACTAATTATAGCCACACATTATATACTTAGGTATTTTCTTAATTTTTTGTAGGGAAGAACTAAGTACAGAAAACGAGATTTTTGATGTGTTCTGATATTTTCCTGAGTATGTTTATTGAGCGAAGCGAGCCGAAGGCGAGCGGAGCTGTCATGGAGCAGGTTAAATGTAAAATGTTCAGATGTTCATTTCTCAGCAACCTCTTAACCGATAATTAAAATTTTTTCACCTGAATTAATAGCTGATTTCAATTAAGGTCGTGACGAAGCTCAAATATTCAATTTAAATACACAAAAAAACTTTCGCTCAATACGAAGCCGCGCACTGTTTACAGCAGCGTAGCTTTACCTAGTATATTATGTCGAAGATGTCGCAATTAAACGTTAACTTACATGTATAATATAAAAAAAACTTTTATTTTTTATACCTCGGAATTAGAAAACTTGATTTTGTATCATAAAACCTAATTCCGTGGTATTTACAACCGTAATTAGGTTACATGAGGCCCAATTCCGTGGAATTGACACCTGTTATATACAGTCTGTTCATTATTTTACTCGACGTGTTAGTATTATTAGGAAATTGTAAAGATATGACTACCACCAGCGGCGGCTAGTGGGTATTTAAAACGGTAGCTTACCTAAGTATAGACTTGGATAAGCTACCGTTTCGGGTTTTTTTATAAACGGGTGTTTATAAAAAAACCCGATAATAAAATAATTGTCACGAGACGCCTCTGACGACCACCACCGCACAGAAATGCCACGAGTTTTATCAACATTTTCCAAAAAAAAGATAATAATATGTGTGTACTAGGAATATGTTTCAACTAGTGTCTTTTATGAATGTGTTTTTTTTATTTATTTATTCATACATTCATACATAGTTACTCTTTCACGTAAAAACTACTAGATGGATTTTAATGTAACTTTACAATAATATAGCTTACATATCAGAATAATACATAGGCTACTTTCTATCCCGGGAATGTGTTCCAGCGGGAATTGGGAAACGAAAAACTATTCCACGCGGGCGGAGTCGCGGGCGTCCGCGTGTTATAATATAAAACCAAAGAATACAAAAAATATATCAATATCGATTATTACTTTGTTAATTATATTTTATATCTGTTTTATAATAATATTATGTTCTATATTATGTTAATACAAATAAATATGCTTGCCAATTGTGATTCTATTTTGTTAGACATAAAATGATAGAGACTGATTTGAAATACAAAGCTAAAATAAATACGTTTCATTTTTTGTACACCATGTATTATTCTCTCCACGTCATTTCGTTTATAATGTTTACACACGGAATTAGAATCCAAATACCATAATAATATGGTTGGAATTAGAATTTTTACCTCGGAATTAGGAGCTTCTGACTTTTTGATTTTTTTATTAATTTAACAGTTCTAATGAACTTTTAGAGTCAAATTGATGGTATTTTTCTAAAATAAGATAGCTTACGCTTCTAATAAAAATAGCCTTATGTAGAAAAAGGTGGGTAAAAAAACAGTGAATACCTAATTTTTGAGGTTCTTTCGAGATTTGGTGAAAATACCACGGAATTAGATGCCCTTACCTGTAAATCTGACTGTTAGATACGAAATCAGCAAGTCTAGTCTGTAGTTTTTGATAAAAAACTAATATTGATGGGTAAAAACGATAGCTTCGAGAAATATGGAGCTACGATCATGATCATACCCTCCGAACGGATGAACACATTTTGTTGCAGTTTCTCGTGTTCGAAAGCCGATGGGATCGAGATAGTTCTTAGCTATAAATTGTAAAGATCAGTAACTCACTTCCTACGTGATGAAAATATCTCACTGACATATCGGAGGATTTATTTTTATATTGCGAGACATTTCTCTCAGATCAGACAGACAGTCTAATCATGCTAATTAATCTTTCTTGTTCCTTGATTCACAAGTAGGTATATATAATATCATCTATGTTCAACCACTTGTACCATTGTATAAATACCTAAAATGTTCTCACTTATAATTTGTGGTTATAGTGCATGTCGGGTATTCCGTTCCGTTACACGCCATGTTGGAACGACTCGGTGGTTCGGATAATACCTCAGCCGACATCACTTCTACACCCAACAACAGTTACCTACACAAGTACAGACACAAAACGTCGTCGCGCCACACAATTCAATATATTTCAGTGTAATTTGATGTTCATTAAAGAGCCTCTGGGACCGTGAACCAGAACACAATGGTTGAATAGCCATTTGTTGTTGCCGTTGAAAACCATAAAAATAATGTTGAAGTTGTTATTCACGCGGCACTTAGGCAAACTTATGAAACGAATAGTAAGGCCGAGGTTGATGGATCAGCCATTTTCCTATTCGCAAGTTTGCTGATGGTGGTGGTTGATAACTACCTCTACTTATGTGTATTTTCTATAATTTTTGGTAAAGGTACTTCCTCCTGACGGTCTAAATAGATTTGATTACAGGTTTCTAATCTATACTTTTCTCGATCGTAATCGTTCTTTCTACCTATACGGTACTATACGGTAGATATAAGTACGTACTTTATATTAGACCACTCTCTAATTCAGTTCATAAATTGAAGTCAACGTGAGGAGGGTACAAATCCTTTTTTTGTAGTCTACTTCACTTGAAAGGAAAAGTTTTTTCCAGGCAGAGGAGAATTAAAACTCCCTGCGCTATTCAGTATTTAAGATTTAGTCTCAAGTCACTTAATCAAGTATGGAAAATTATTAAACAGTAGTTACGTACCTTGCTGACTGTTTTTTCTAGAAGTTTTTTTCTCTTTCATCCAGGGGTACTCAGGCACATTGAGTCCTCCACCAGGTGATGGTAAATCGGGTGCATATCCTGGAGGAGTATGTTGAGGACTAAGTTCTCCCCCACCTAACTGTGGCAACGCAGTCATGAACTCAGCCATGGAAGGCTGACTGTTGATGAAGCCGGTTTCGGTGCATGTTTCAAGCATCGCGTGCGGTGCTCCCGCCGTGGTGACTGCAGCGAGCCAGAAGCCGTTGCCTCCGTGTTCCATCCGCGGATGCTCTTGCCCCGGCACCGGCCCCATCGGTGGTGTATTCCTTGACTTGACGGCGAACTCCTCTTCCATATCATCGCGAACCCCCATGCCAACTCTTGTGTGTTGCTTTCCTCTGATAGTAGGGAACTCTTCGCATTTTATTTTACGTACGAGAGGATTAGTATCGAGCGGCAAGGCAGCGGTGTTGCATATCTCTTGCATCTCTATCAGTGTACCGCGCCTTTACCTAACGCGTGATCATGCACGTGACGAAGCCTTTCTGCGTTTTGTTTCATATGACATTTTCAGTTCTTGACTAGTTTACAATAAACGAATATGCTGGTTCTTTTGGTGCCAGTGATTGCATTTTCTATCTGAAAAAGAAAAACATTTCATTACATAAAGCTTTGGGATTACATTTTCAGAAAATTGGCTTGTTTAATATTTATAATTGAATCCAGACAAAGGTGTTGCCAATCAGGTTTGTCATACCCGGCTAAAAAGGTAATATTACAGATACCTAACTAATCATGGCGATATAAAAATATTTTTTTATCACTATATGCTTGTAAAGAGCATTCAACATACACTACCTACGTGGTAACAATAAATGTAACTTGTGCAAAACTCAGTACCTTGTACTAGTAAAGCACGACGTACTATGGTACTTCATGCTATGGTAGTTAGTATAAGTAATGGTTCTTCTTGAAAGGGATTGTTGTAACCGGCTGTGGTTTTAACATAGTGCTCGCTAGTAAGGCCAGGGTCACGTAGAAATAATACGACTTAACACAACAATTACAAAGGGAGAAATAAACCCATGAGGTGAAGTGCCAATCCCATGTTACAAGCTGAAGCGGTGCCTAATCGACGATAATTTGGTATAAATAGAGAGGCGCCAAATTAAATGTAACAGGAGGCTGTTTCGCGGTTATTTCGCAATTACTCGCGGTCATTCTACATTACAGGCTTTGTGTCGAATAATTCGTACGAATAACGTCGTGATGAACTCGTGAATAATGGCTGCGTCAAATTGTTTATTGTAATTTACCAGCGTCCATGGACTGTGTTGGACGTGACTGACAACAATAAAGCTATTAAAATGTTTATGAACATTACTGAAAATTATGATACTTTGATGTAGATAATAATGAACATGACAATTATTTAATAGTCATTTTCGATATATATTGTCATATAGGTAGGTACCTATTTAATTTATATACTCTCGTGGTATATACCTATATCGTATGTTACCTTCTGTTCAAATCATAAAACCCAAATGTTAAAGTATTCGTTGACAAATAGTGTGACGTTATTTACTTGGCTACTTTCCTCGAGGAATCGGGTATCGGAACTTGTAGTTCTTCACAGAATCTTTGAAAGGGTAAAATAATGTAATAAGATTCTATGCAAATAGTACCATAGTTACTATGGGCGTACCGAGAGGGGGCTGCCCCCTTCCCCCTTGGAAATCTGGCAGAACATGTATGAACTCTGAACTCTCACTTATCAAATTGTAAACGGGGCCCGCACCTTTGAATATACCCGGAAAAATGTAAACGTCTTTCGGAATTCGGAAGACACTGGTAGTCTAAATTTAGTTTTGCGTGGGTTTCGGTTTGTTGCGTGCGACGCACTTTGCCTACCCTCTTTTAAAGGCTTTCTTGCTGGATTTAGTAGTCCTATTGTAGGGGAACAAAGCACAACCTGAGCTCTGAACCAGGTGCGATATGCCGATCGTTTTTGCTGAACAATCTCGGCACGGTCTCACCTCAAGAGAAAGCCATAATCGCTGTGTGATTTGCACAGTACCTGCTGGTGGCACTTGCAAACCAGCGTGAACCACACAGTGGTCGGAGGTACCCAGGGCCCGCAGACCCACAGGCTCACGACACTATACTGGGCTGGGCGGCTCATCAGCAGTAAATCTAGCAAAGCGGGTGCGTCATCTGACCTGTCGGGTATTCGTGTAAATGTGTGATCGGTGTACCATCTAGGACAGACCGCGGGAGAAAGTTAACGCCTGGGTGGTGTGTCCCGCATAATCAGCCCCATTGGACTCTAGCCATTAAGCGTGATGGCCATTGAAGTCCCCCAGAAACACCAGCTTAGATCGGGAACCGTATCTGGGCTTTTTCAGCACTTCAGCGAATAGATAGAAAAACCTTGTTGTCTCAGCGTTCCCTGTACATGGTCATCTGGCTTAAAGAGTCATTGTTTCACGTGCAGACAAAGGACCAGCCAGTTTGAAGGTTTCTCTAGGTTTTCTTTAAATTTTCATCAATTGTAGTTAAAAGGGTCCCATCGGGTATAAGGGGCTCCTCGTGAAAATTCGACATTTTGAGTTACGAATTTTTGAAATTCTTCATCAAATTTTCCAAGTAAAGGTACTAACGTCTCGTTATGGTCAATTTATTTTATGTTGCCTGCCATGGAAGGTACATTTTCTTTGTCCTCAAATATTTTTTAACGAGATTTATGTGAAATAAACTAACTAAATCTGATACTTACCTACACGTTTCAGATGATGGACAAGCCTTAAACAGTACCAACACGTACACAGTACGAGGAGTGAGGTCGAAGTTGCGGACGTGTCGTGTCATTTTTATAGCCCACATGTTGTGGGCTTGCTATGTAGGTACAGCAGTAGATACAACCCCAACTGTAAAGTACAGTCGAAATGTTCACGGCGATAGCATTGTTGCCTGAACGTCAATTAAAATTCAAACCACGTTCGAAATACGATTTTTTCCAGTGGAATTTGCGGTGCGGCGCGGAGAAATGGCGGGAACGCGCCTTTTGTTTTATTTTTTCGAATTGGAGCGGCTGGTGGTTAAACCTAGTTTAATGTGTATGGGTTGCGTTGTGTTTTGAATTAAAATTTTCCCTGTTCTATTTGCCCATGGATGGACAGTGAAATGTAATTTCCTTTTCTTAATGTGAGAGTGAATTTATGAATTTGGAATAATTTGAATAGAACCTTTTTCTTAATCTTTTGTGGGTACGTGATGTCCGAGTGTTTATGTTTTTCTCAACTTATTTTATTATTCTTGAAAAGTGTGTAATACATAGTAACATTCATTAAAATTTCAAATTTCTAGACATTACCCAGTCAGGTACATTCTGGTCCAAATAACAGGGCACCCGGCGCACTAAAAGTATAACTTAGGGACTATTTTTGATATTTGGACTATTATATAGGGACTATCTTTGAAATCAAAATTCAAAGTTCAGTCAAGAAAATGTAAAAAAAGCTAAATTTAAGGTGAATTTCCCCTTGTTTCCCAGCAGGAGTCCGCAGGTTTTACGCCGCGTTTCACTTTAGTAGCATTTCTTGAAGGGTGCCTCTTAAAAAAACATAAAACTCAAGCAGATCCTACTTATGAATTTGTTTACGGCCCCACTTTTAAAATGTAGACTTTGAATCTTATGGGGTTTACGAAATAACAATATTAGGAATATTGTTATTTTGTAAACCCCATAAGATTTAATGGCACTAAATGTTTATTGATGCAAACAGTTTATGAGGTATCTGTATAAAATGTTAAGTATGAAAGATTTGCATGGTTTGTAGGTGTAGGTGCCCATAATTATACCTATGAAATTTAAAAAAAAAGTCCTTTCAATTAAGAGAACAAAATAAAAATACTACACTACCATTTCTTCAGGACTGTGTGAATAAAGTTTATTCAAATTTAACAACAAATTGGCGGTAAGTAGCCGTTTGGATTAAATTTTAAACAAGGGCCCTGAATGTAACTTGTTTAAAAGGTAAAAAAGTAGATATCTATTAACCATCAATTTTTTTATTTAGCAGGTATGTACATGGCGTAGGGTAAGTACTTATCTACTTAAATAAGTGGACATCTGCGCGTAAAGCCTCCCAAACTAGTGGTTAGGGTCCAATTTGCTGGTCATAACGATTTCCTTTTCGGTGAATCGAATGACGTGAGTCCGGATGCCGCCCACAACACACTGTATGAGCAAGTACATATTACAGTTTTTAATCACAATATAAGTACTAGGTACTGCTTAAAATACATAACTTGAAAATGAACTTTCATTTTAAGTTTTTAGACACATTCGGCGTTTATACATCAACCCGTATACCGTATGGGAGGGTATTCGGTGTGCCTATTCGCACAAAAATAGTTATAAAGAAGGTATCAAAAACATAAAATGTGAAATTAATGAAAGAAATCTCAATATTAGGCACTTGGCTAGTAAAATAATTCACCTCCATAGCTATATAATATATTCCAGAATATACTCTACTATTTAAATAAAATAGAAAATTATTTACAAAATGCAACATTATAACATTTTATGTATTAAACCACGTTTGTGTGCATGTCCACAGTTATACATGTGGACATGTATAATTTTCTGGATCTGGATCGTGGAACCTATACCTATTATCGAAATATAAAGTGAGTTTCGTCAAAATATGCTCAGCCGTTTTATCTGGGCTATAAAGGTACAAATAAACTTCATAATTTTTATAATAAGTATGTAGAGAAGAGATGCTCATAAACTATGTATTTGACAATAGTACCATGACATGTCTTCATTGGTGAACCAACATCATGAGCAGTTTCTCACGCGATGCCTCCACGCAACAATATTAGATAATTAGTGTGTGAGCATGAGCATATTTGTCAAACTATATTTAAGTAGTCATTATAAGGCTCAAATCAAATAAATCAAAATATTTTTATTCAAAATAGGAGCAGTTAATACACACTTCTGAAGGTCAAGAAATCCACCCATTCGATTACCACACACCCGAGAAGAAGGGCAAGAAAGTCGGCGAGGTCAACATTTTTTATAGGGCTGTTATACAATAGGAACCTCAAAATATTATCACTTTAAATACCTGAAAGCATTGAGTTAATATAAATCAATGCCTGAAAGTGTGTTTTTCCTCCAGAGATGCTGCGAGGATGTTGGTGTTGACCAATGAATATATATGTAATATATCAAACGCATCCATAGCAACGTAGCATAGCACATCTCTGGTTGAAAAGCAGCCTTAGAGTGGTCAAAATATCGGACACCCAGGGAAATAAAGACGTTAGATGTGAATATGTTCTTTTTTGCAATAAAAACTTTATTTTACGTCAATATTTAACGGAAAAAGTTACAGTTAGTTACCTTCTCTTCTTCTCTTTTGTAAGTAATGTACATTACTTACAAAAGAGATTTACCTTCTGGTCGAATGGTTTAAGCTCTAAACCATTCGAATATTAAAAACATTTTTTTTTGAAAAGTTTTATACGTCAAGTAAAATATATATGATATTGAACTGTTTTAATAGTTTATGAGCTTATCTAGGAACCACAGGACTCAAAAGGAAAAAAAAAATTCTGTCTATTTACTAAAATTCTCCAAAAAAATGGTCTGGAATCCGGAATAAGTTAAATGGCATTATTGTCCCAATAAGTTATGTTGTATAGAAATAATTGCAAACAATCTACTGAATAATAGTCCGAGACGCCCAGGATAGTCCGAGACACCCAGGACTTAATCGGCTGTGCCATAGCGCTTTGTGCATGAGCTTTCATCAACATTTCATCGCAGGATATCAATTTTTTTGAAAATTACAAATTAGATGCTACTTTTTAATAAATTCATTTGGGGCCATTTTGGACATAACCCATTAGATGTGTGTCCGGTGACGCCAATAGCAATTGCTCCCAATTACGTGGGACCTAAAATACTGGCAAATTGTGTGTGTGCAATGCACCTCTGCCTACCTTCGGTGATATAGGCGTGATATCGTGTCTGTCTCTCCGTCTGTCTAGTGAATAAATAAATCGTAATGAAGCTGCTGGTGAAACCACCACAAGAAACCTCAAAGGCTCGACTAGAAATCTACTTGAATCATATGCTATAACTTTCTATTTTCACCCCGATCCAACCACGCTTTATAGGTAAGTAATTATTTTTTTATGTGGCAAATTATACTAGTATCTTATGTTCTTATGAGACAAAAACCTGTTGACATGATAACCAACTGGAATTGCGAAGCTTTCTTCTTAAGTTTATTGTGAAAGAAGATATTAATTTTGTTATACCTAGTGAGTATTAGATATAAAATTAGTCAACAAATTGGATTTATAATAGGTAATGCTATCGACATCATGGAACATGGCCAGTTTCTGAATTGAGAATTTCAAGTTGAGTGTTCGTTGAGTACGTGAAATGTCAAAATTTGTTCCTAAATGTTGACATTTGGCGTACTCAGTGGATGCTCAACTTAAAATTCTCAATTTAAAAAACAGCCGTTTATAATACAACTACCAACATTCCTTTTCATTTTGGTTGTATACCTATTATAGGTAGGTACATATCAGACTAAGGAATCTGTATAAAACAGAGCGGGCGGTGCGCAGGCGTTGGACTTTATTTGCTGTTTTAAAACAAATTTTTCGAACTTTTAATAGGTAGGTATTGTACTACATTTGTAAAGTGAACTACTAAGATATTAAAGTTTGTGAATTTACGGGTTGGGTAAAGAATATATCACGATAGCAAGGCCAAATAAAGGGTTTAACTTATACCAATATTAGGCAATAAATAAAATGAACAAGGCTATGGGGTATATTGTGACAAAACGGTGTGGCGGAAGGTATGCGTCATAATTCTGCTCGTAAATGTCGAGTAACATCACCCGGCCCGGCACAAGCGCTGATTCGTGATGGATCGCTCAAGGGTCGTGTAGGGAAACTGTAATACATATACTGAAACTGCTACTTTCTTATTATATTCCTTCAGTTTAGACGCAGATGTTGTGGCAAGATTTCTTTTTGAGTTTGACTAAGTGTGCGATTACATAGAAAGACATGCTCAAACTCATCAACATTACAGCCTTAATATATATATATAATAGGTAGGCTCGCCTGAAATCACTCAACCACTTGATAAATGGACAATGCTATGGACAATTTGTTGAAACTTAGTAAACCAAGCGAGTTCCGACACAGAACCGTTTAATGTCAGTGTCAGTGATGACTAAATCGTCACTGACACTGATATGTCGGGACGCGTCCATAGAAAATGTATGAAAGAATATGTTGCACTGATACTAAACTATGCCGGTATTGTGTCGAAATGAGGCATCAGTAAAGGTCGATTCACATAATGTCAGTGAAGCCTGCGGCAAAGGTCGGTATCAGTGATTTATCAGTGCAAACTATTATTTCATACATTTTCTATGAACACGTCCGCAATGTCAAATAAGACTCAGTCATCACTGTCATGTTCATAGAAAATATATGAAATAAAATTATGCACTGATACTGAACTGTGCCGGTACTGTGTCGGACGGAACTTAGGCTTCACTGATATGTCTGAATCGACATTAATGCTTCAATGATATGTGAATAGACCTTTATAGTCTATATGTTTTGAGAGGAGTGGAGAACGTTAGTATTTTTTTTTATAAATAAAAGAAATGGTCAAATATCAATCTTTTCGTGATTAAGTAAGTAGTTACTAGTTAATTGTAAAAACAGCGACGTGTTTCCACTTCGGTATTTCTCTTCATCACAGGAATAGAGCTGCTAAAGCCTTGATGTGTGGGAAAACTACACAACGATGTTCCATAATGCCAAAGTCCGCCGGGCGCCACTGGAAATACCTTCAGGGGTCACCAGAGACGCCCGCAGCAATGAACATGGGAGCGGCCGAGGTCTTGCGAAATCAAAAAAGAAAAAAAAACGTTCCATAAACGAATAGGTAAATGAGTTTAATTTGGATGCCAGACTAGTAATATTTATAGCTTCAGTCAACTTAACGTGGAAGAACTATCTTCGTAAATTTATTATCTCTGCAGGTCGACGATCTTTTAATTACTATTTTATTTATCATTTATTCGACTGGTAGATTTGCTTACGCGGATAAAGAATAATGTTGTTGTTAGAGAAACGCACTGGTTATGCCTACTCGAAATAGTTATAAAATTGCCCAAACAAAGTCCACTTAGAAGAGGCGTGCCCTATGTTACGTGGCACCGACAAAATTATTGGCATAATGGGGCTGTGTATGCCCTAGGGGCTACCTACGTGGTCCTACGGCATGGGCTGTGTGTAGGTATATGTAGGTCTGTATGTATGTCTCTATTTGATTTCAACCATTTCAGCGTGCGCAATAGCACATGTGTGTTGGTAATTCATTTCAATCCTTAAATTAAGGAATATAATCAAAACTTTCCTATTACGTTACTAATTATTTCAAGAGATCTCAGTAAGGAGTCTGCGAGTCTTCACTCTGATTGAATCGCGTGATGGATCACGAAGGGGGTGATACGAGTACATCCATTATTACTTAACATCGGTATACACTTACTTCTATCTTTTATACGGGGAAATGAAACTCACTGGCTTTTGGTGCATTGAGATGTTTTTGAATGGAAGGGTAAAACGGGAAGATGTAAAGTTACATACAAGCTGTAGGTAGGTTATGTAGGTAAGCCGTATCTAGTAAACCTTTTTATTTAGTTTTTATAAGTAGGTATATCCGACACTGCATCCACTGTTAAATAAATGAGGAATTTACTGGTTTGCATAGAATTGTTTTTTTTTTTAAAGTAAGAATATGTTAATAAATGTAATTAGAGAAGTATATGGTGTTTAATATTTGAGCGGAGCAAAGCGAAGCTCTATCTTAGACGACAAGTGCAAATCGTTTGTGTGCCAACTCCTCCGAAACGGCTCAACCGATTTTGACCAAATTTGGCATACTGGTCGACATCATACCCGGGAGTGCATATCTCTAAAATCATGAAAATAGAGTATAAAAAAATTAAGAAAATTTGCTCCGCTCAACATTTGCAATTAGTAGCATGCATTGCATACCTAGTTTACGTTAGTAATTTATGTGTGCACCTATGCAAGATAACCTTATTTTTTAGCTTTTGAAAAGAGAACTGAGAAAAAAGATATCAAACACCCGCACTATTGAAAGTGGGTGCAGTAAAAGCGTGAAAAACATTTACATAAAGATAGGTAAAACACAAATAAGAGATTAGTCCAGAATCAGTGTTGTTTTTTTGAGTCTGCTTGTTTCGGCGTCGCGTAAAAAGGCTGTCTGAATTCAGATAAAATTGGCGAAGGCCATTGTTGGAGACTGTGGACAGATTAGGTTCCTTTTTATTCCATGCAGCCGGAGCCGCTGTTAAATAAATGAGGTACAACCGATCCCCAAGAAAGGGGATAGGTCTGATCCGGGCAACTATCGACCCATAGCTGTCA